>JAFHAW010000282.1:0-425108 GCA_019022515.1 Quercus aquifolioides | reverse complement strand
GGGAAACTAACTACTCAGAAGACAAGTATTAGACAGAACCAAGGCTCTGCATAGTCCTCGGACTCAGACCTATGGGGAAACTAACTACTTCAGAAGGACAAGTATTAGACAGAACCAAGGCTCTGCATAGTCCTCGGACTCAGACCTATGGGAAACTAACTACTCCAGAAGGAGAAGTATTAGACAGAACCAAGGCTCTGCATAGTCTCGGACTCAGACCTATGGGGAAACTAACTACTTCAGAAGGACAAGTATTAGACAGAACCAAGGCTCTGCATAGTCCTCGAACTCAGACCTATGGGGAAACTAACTACTTCAGAAGGACAATATTAGACAGAACCAAGGCTCTGGCATAGTCCTCGGACTCAGACCTATGGGGAAACTAACTACTCAGAAGGACAAGTATTAGATGGGACCGGGGCTCTGCATAGTCCTCGACTCAGGCCTATGGGGAAACTAACCACCTCAGATGATCCTAAGCGTTAGACAGAACCAAGGCTCTGTATAGTCATTGACTTAGGCTCACGGGGAAACTAACCACCTCAGATGATCCTAAGCGTTAGACAGAACCAAGGCACTGTATGGTCCCAGGACTCAGGCCTATGGGGAAACTAACTCCTACAGAGGATTTTAGGTGGTAGACAGAACCAAAGCACTGCATGGTCCCAGGACTCAGACCTATGGGGAAACTAACTCCTTCAGGGGATTCTAAGTGTTAGACAGAACCAAAAGCACTGCATGGTCCACGGACTCAAGCCTACGGGGAGCTAACCACTTAGCAACTGTACCTAGGTCTTGCATGGTCTTCGGACTCAAGCCTACGGGGAGCTAACCACTTAGCAACTGTACCTAGGTCTTGCATGGTCTTCGGACTCAAGCCTACGGGGAGCTAACAACTTAGCAACTGTACCTAGGTCTTGCATGGTCTTCGGACTCAAGCCTACGGGGAGCTAACCACTTAGCAACTGTACCTAGGTCTTGCATGGTCTTCGGACTCAAGCCTACGGGGAGCTAACCACTGAGCAACTGTACCTAGGTCTTGCATGGTCTTTCGGACTCAGGCCTACGGGGAGCTAACAACCTAGCAACTGTACCTAGGTCTTGCATGGTCTTTTCGGACTCAAGCCTACGGGGAGCTAACCACTTAGCAACTGTACCTAGGTCTTGCATGGTCTTCGACTCAGGCCTACGGGGAGCTAACAACCTAGCAACTGTACCTAGGTCTTGCATGGTCTTCGGACTCAAGCCTACGGGGAGCTAACCACTTAGCAACGTACCTAGGTCTTGCATGGTCTTCGGACTCAAGCCTACGGGAGCCTAACAACCTAGCAAATGTACCTAGGTCTTGCATGGTCCCCGGACTCAAGCCTGTGGGGAGCTAACCACTCATACTGAAGGTAGCAACAAGACCAAGGCTCTGCATGGTCCTCGACTCAGGCCTGTGTGGAAATTAACTACATTGAAGAAATTCTATCTGGCCCTTAGGAAACGAAAGGTGCATCAGGCATACATGCCCTCATTATACTAGTTGACGCCGCGATTGGCCGAGATACAACCGAGTCAAATCACACAAGTAAAGGAAAAGGCGAATGGCGTGCAAGTAGGCCAACAGGCACAACAAATAGAAAAAGAAATGGACGAAGTAAAAAAAAAAAAAAAAAAAAAAAAAGGAACTGATCAGGGTCCGAGAACCCTCTCCCCATTTTCCCATTGCCCCACCTGGGGTCCCCTCCGTCGTCGGGCAGTGAAGGCCATCGTGCCACTCTCCGGATACGATGAGGAAGTCCTTGTTCAACCCCTTGCTGGACTCAGGGAGGCACTGAATGAGCCGGACCCTATCATCCCTGGTCTTCAGATAGTAAGTTTCACCCTTCAAGCACTGGAGGTTATAACACCAGTTGACGTCATGGTGGGTCAACCTCAATCCCATCTTCTCGTTTAGGGCATCCACACAGCCCAGAATCCTAAAGACGTTGATGGCACACTGGGTGGGGGCTAGCCGGAAGTGCGTTAGATAGCCCCTCATCACTGGCCCCATGGGTATTCTCATGCCACCCTCAACGAAGGCAACGATGGGTATCACCACCTCGCCCTCCTGCCTCCGAAGGCGCCACTCGCCCTCCGCGCAATACCTCAAGCCCACGTTGGCAGGTATCTTATAATCGGCGATGAATTTCTCCATCGCCTCCTCGGTGAAGACATACTTCTTAAATATACCCATCCTAAACGATGCCTAAGCAAGCTAAAAGAGAGCAAATGAAAAAGAGGAAGTTCAAAGAAAGAGAGGGTGACTTACAGAAATGCGTAGGGGCTCCTCGGACCAACTTTATATGCTGGAGATGTAGACTCTTGTGTGCGAATGAACAGAGGAACCAGTTTTTCAAACGGGCATTTATACCCACCAATCAAGGGGTCGTGCGGGTCTTTTCCATCCCCAACTGCCAGGCGAATCCCCACCATTGGATCGTCATCTCCCCGTTGAACGTGGGGGGCACAGAGCCGCCTGGATTTAATGAAGGGAACGTCACGCCCTTCGAAGCGTCAGTAACGCGTCTGGGGCAGGTGAAAGGGCTCCGGAACTGACAGGGGATCAGACTTAGTGGGACGCGTGGCAGGCCCGAGGACATCAAAATCCTCCTTTCCGCCCGAGGATGCGGATAGCATGATTTTGAGGGGCTATTGTGGGGCCAAGAAATCCTACGACCCAGCCCACTTCGTTCCTGGGCCAAAGGCCCAAGCCAAGGAGACACCAGAAATCCGAGGAGGAAAAGGAGAAGCCCTGGCACAAACAGAACGGGCCAAGGACGACCCCATCATCGGGCGTCCGAGAACTTGAGGGATAAGCTCGTAACGAGCAGTTACCTCCACATTAAGTGTACCTGACAACCGCCCTGGCCGCATTGATGAGGAGAGGACTTCACACCAGCGTCACCTTGGTTGCCGCGACTCTCAAGGAGACTGGGAAGGCGGCTGATGGGACAAGTACCTGAGCAAATGTCCTGATCGCTCAACAAGTGTAGGGCTAGGATTAGTTGGGTAAGGGGTATATAATGTAAGGGAATCTCTCAGAAAAGGGGTTTTTCCTAGAAAAGAAAAGGAAAAAGGAGAAAGGAGGAAAGGAGGAAAAAGATGGAGGCCAAAGGGGAGAAAAGCCTCCTCGGCCACAGTCCGAGGAGCATCCCCCAATTGTAAATTGCTCTAAGCCATTCATTAAATAAAAAAGAGAACGGAGCCCACGCCCCGTGAACGCCGGCCGGCGCCTAGACCTTCGATCCACTCTCTACAAATTCATTGTTCGGGGTCGTTGGGCCCCTGACTCAGATCCGTTGGGCCCGGGGCACCAAAAGCGCGGTCCCCACATTTAGATATAAAAGAATGAAAATATATGATATTCCAAATTTCAACCCATTATTAGATGATACAAGCACCCCCCCCCCCCCCCCCCCCCCTCCCCCCCCCCCTTAAATAAACAAAAACTGTTATGGCATGATGTTACCTAAAAAATCCTTAATTAAATTAAATCCATTTGTCAAATCTTGCACCATCTCTTCTCTTCTCTTTTGGGCTATATTGGATTTACAAACGAAGGATATGGGTTTGGCCCTCAAGGGCCCCCTTTTTCATAGATTTTTTTTAAGGGATATCATCACATAATTCACATTTATATAATTAAATTCATCCATTATTTACATAATACTAAGACAAGTCAACGAAAAACAAGAGTGAAAAGTAAAAGGGATGGTACTAACCGGAATAGATCCATCGTTTCCAAAATACGAGCCGATTTCCACTTAGGAAATAATCAGGCATACAAGCCAGTGCATCAAAAGGGGAGTCCCCAGTTACGCCTCTAGCAACAAGCAAACGTGGACAACGCTTGACTAAATCCAAAGCAATATCTATATTGTGTTGTACCATATGGACAGAGAAATTAATCAATCATACAGAATTATATTGCGAAAATTTCAAGTAGGAAATAATACTCAATGGATAGTAAAGAAGAAGAGTTAATTCTTACCCAAAGCTTTGTTATATATTGCCGAGCAAACAACACTAGCTCCCACGGTGCCATTTTCTGGCATTAGAATTTCTAGCGGAGTGAGCAAATAGAGATAACGAGCCAATTTTAAATGCCCATTGCAAAGAGCCAGAGTAACTGGAATATTTCCATATTTATCTCCAATACTTATCAAGTTCTCATTCTTTCGAAGCATGCATTCTGCTATACGGTAATTTCCATTATAAATTGCCTGAGTTAGACCTGTGAGACCTTCATTATCTTTTATTTCCAAATTTTCTTCAGACATTTGCTTTACCAACTCCTCCGCTATATGCACATGTCCAGCTTCAGCAGCAACATGAAGTGCGGTCTTCCCCGTAACTGTGATTTTTGCACTTATTGCATGCGGATGGCGAATAAGGAACTCCTTGGCAGCATTCCAATTGTCAATTTTCAAAGCTTTGTATAAGTCCATATAAATCTCAACGCCATCATCAATGTTTCCCTTTTTGTCACTTTCTCCTGCCAAACTTTATTTGATTATTTATTTAATTTTTCAGAGTTTTTTATTTTTATTTAATTTTTAATTTTTTTTTTCAGAGAATGAAATTACACGAAACCATTTTGAGATCTACATGTCAACTATCAGTTGATATTTTTGTTGATTCTGAATTTAAATATTAATTAAATACCTAGAGACACTGGATTTAGTACAGACAAGAGCCATACCGTGTCAAAGCAAGTGCAATATTAAAAATCTATAAGAGATTTAAACATCCCTATAAAGTATATATGGTGAAAATTGAGGGAAAAAAAATCTATAAGAGATTAAAAATAATTCTTATTAACACAATAATTATGAAGATGAGTTAGTGTTTAGGAATCAAATCTACATAAATGTGAAAGGTTGAATAAATGTAATGCTACTAATGAATAATTAAGTAGCATACAAAGAGAGCTAGGGGCAATGTCAAAGCCAGAGATGGACCTACAGTAGGGTAGAGCACCCCCCCCCCCCCCCCCCCCCCCCCCCCCCCCCAAACAATAAAAAAAAAAAAAAAAAAAACAAAAAAAAAAACTAGTATATACATATAAGTTGAAAATTTAAATTTTGGCCCTAATAGCCCCCCCCCCCCCCAAATTAAAAAAAAAAAACTGGTATACATACATAATTTGAAAAAATAAGATTTGCCTTTAAATATATATATATATATATATATATATATTTGGCTCTCCTCCTCTAAAATATTTAGATATTGACCTACAAGAAAAATAAATAAATAAATAAAATTCATGCCCCTTTAACTACAAAAATAAATAAATAAATAAGTATGGACTAACCAAAAATCATGCACAAAACAATAAATTCCTGAAAACCTAAATTACAAGTCCCAAATTTCTACCTCATTCTTCCTCCACTCAACCTCAACGTCTCCACTTCTCAAAAAAAAAAAAAAAAAAAAAAAACCTCAACACCATCACTGCCATCTGCTATTGCTACTGTGTTGTTCCTTAGATTAGATCCGATCCAATCTACAATTGCTAACTTGCTACTGCTGCTAGCTGCTACTGTTCCTCAGATCCTCGATCTACATCTGCTGCTATTCACACTCACACACGAGTTGAATTGGCTAAAGTATGGTGAATCTAAAAAATTTCTCTCCTCTCTCAAGTTCATATTTGTGTTTTTTTTTCCTCTGCTCTATTGCTCTGCCTCTGCCTTCTATGTTTTTTAGGGACTGGTGTGAGTTGCGACCGTAGTTTGTGTTATGTTTGACTGTTTGTGACTTTTTTTTTTTTGGTTTTATACTTTTATTACTTTATCTATAAAGGCATAACTTCGTTTGAGCTTGTGAGTACTTCATAACTTTGTTTGAGCTGGTTAGGAATAAAGGCATAACTTTATTACTTTATGTGAGTACAGTGTCTGAGCTTGTGAGACCAAAGTCTTTGGTACTGAGTCAATAACACTTTGTCTTTGTCACTTGGTGTGGTGTGGCCAATATATTATATATATGAACTTGTGTTTGTCTGCTTGTGATTTAATTTAATTCTTTGAGTGGCTGTGATTTAAGTCTTTGTGTGGCCAATAGTCAATAATCAGATTGCATTAAATAACTATTTAAAAAACACTTATTTTGTATGTCATACTTTATTGATTTTTTATAATATGAAATATTTAAGAAATATTTATTTTGTATGTAGTATTTTGTTGAATATGAAATAGATAGTTTTTATTTTCATAATTTTTTTTTGGTTTTAAGCTTTGCCCCCCTCCCTAGGTTCGAATCCTGGTTCCGTCCCTGATCAAAGCAAAATTAATTTTATGGGGTCTATATATATATATATATATATATATATATCATGAAATTCTAAATCCAAGAATAACCCCTCTCTCAGGCCTTCCTTTAGTTTATATATATATTGAAGATATAGACATAAAAAATAAAAAATAAAGAGAAAAAGAAGTGGAGTCAACTTTGTTGTTAGTGTACAAAGGAGTAGAGAAAGAATAGAATGATACATGTCATCTTTGGCATTGGCACTAGTAACCAAATATGTGGGAGTAAAATGCTTTTTTTAGATTTTGATGAACCAATAACTGAAAATGTTACTTTCAAAGTTTCAATAACTCAAATGAAGTTCCTTTGAAACAAAAAGTAAAGGTTCATATCTGCTTAGAAAATATAGATCGCCAATTTATTTCTGATGTCTATTATATATTTATATGCTCAGTTTGAAAACTATTATTTAAGACTAGGCCAAATGTCAAGAATGAACTGATTGGACAATTGCTGTAGAGTAATTGTTGCAGCAAGCTCAGTGCAGCAGCAAGTAGTACAACAGCAGTATCAGCTCAATAACAGCATGTAGTTAATGTGCAATTAGTGGCATATGGTTAATTGTAATCTGCACATGCTTATTTCAATTAGGTCACATGCGTATTTGAATTAGGACATGTGCTAGTATGAGCTATAATAGTAGTTTGATAGGTGCTAGGAGAAAGATAGAGTTAGTTACGACAGTGAGTACTCTAGAAGAAGTTGTTTCTATCCAAGCCTTGAGTGTTCTTGTAATCATGGAAGTTAACTAGTTAAGCAAAAAATAACTTCAGTGAATTCTCTTCCATGTCTCTAATTCTATCATTCTCCCTCTTAATCTCTGGGGGCAATCAAGAAATAACTTTCAGAGAGAAACTAAGCCACTGTAGCTTGTTCATAGTGATGTATGTGGACCGAAACCATCATTGCTTTGTACAAATAACTATTTTCTTCTCTTTATTGACGATTTTAGTCAAAAAGATGATATTTTTTTTTCCCTAAAATAGAATTATGAGGATTTTAAAATTATTTAAAAATTTTAAACTGCTGTGGATAGGTATAGTTGCTATGAAATTAAGACCTTGTGATTCGATAGAAGGGCAAATTCAAATAAAATAAATTTAAAGAATTTTATGAAACAAATAGTATTGGTCATCTTTAAAAGTCCTTAGATCACCAAATCAAAATGGAATAGCTGAAAGAATGATCTGATAAATTCTTAACATGATATCGAGAACTATGATCCAAGATTATAGCAGACAAAAGATACAATTACGTCTATTTAGGGGCATGACATATGTAATGTACCATGTCAAAAGCAATCTACGCTAGATGATAAGAGTGAGAGGCGCATGTGCCGTTTAGTTATGATCCAATAATTAAAGGCTATAAGGTACAATCCAAGCACTGAAAAAGCTATAATAAAAAAAGATGTTGTTAGGGTCATTATTTGTATGCGTTGGAAATCCATTCCAAAATGCACTTTATATGTATTTCAAGTCTAAGTGTAAGGGTTATATCTTATGTGATTAGCATATCTTATAGACAAACACACACTTTATATGTAATTGAGGGTTATTTTTTAGTGTGTTAAAAAAGTCTTTGAATTTGATAACAAGTGGTATTATTGAAAAAAAAATCCTGCTCAAGAAAAATTGAAACTGCAAATTCCGATACCTGCTTAATACTTGTCGATCTATCGAGAGTTAATGAGCCTTGATATCTTCTCGACATCTCTCGATCTATAGAGCATCGGGTAAATTGAATTTAAAGTTCAGTTTTCAGCCCATGATGACTTGGATTTCTAGAGATTTGTGTAATAGGGTTCCAAAACATATAAAAGACATTTTTTATAGTCATCATCAAGTAGAGAAAGAGATACACATAGTAGGAGTCACTACGACATTTTGTGTGCCTATGGTTTTATACCAAGCTACTTCTAGTTCTTCCAAGCATGGATTGAAGAACTGTGCAAAATTACAACAATTAAAAAAAAATAAAAAAAGGTTGTTGTGGAGTCAATCACAGATAGGGAGATTCGTGCAAAGGAAAAGTCTTCAACAAGATCAAATCCAATTGAGAATTAGAGTTGAAACTGATATAGCTCAGTAGGTTCTACTGTAGGTAGGTACTTTGAGATAGACTTGTAGTGTAAGATTTTTTGTACTTGTAACTGCTTGTTCTTAATTAGTGGATTCTTCAGGAGTGGTGACCTTAAATTCACCTAGTGGGGTTTTTTTCTATGAGAGTTTTCCCCATCATAATGAAATCACCGTGTCAAACTTATTTTCCGTTGCACTTAATTTAGTTTAGTGATTTGATTGTGCCTTAATCTGATTTGCATTTAATTTTGACTAATTAATCAACTTTGGTAGTTGGATTAATTAGCTGGAGTCAATCTATAACCTAACACTAAGTTTTTAGTGTCCAAAAGTGTATTGAAGAACTATTGTAAGACCTAAGAAAACTGTCAAGAAATTGCTCGAGAATGTTGAATTTGGCATCTCGACTGCACCTTGATAAAAGGTCAACCAATCGAGAATTACTAGATCTCAATACATGGATCAGCACCTCATGAACAATCGAGCTACATGAAAACTAAACAGAATTTTTTGTTTCAGCTCATGATGACTTGGTTCGTCTTGAGATAGTGCACTAGGGTTCCTAAAGGTATAAAAACCATATTTTACAATCTTCATCATAGAGAGAGAGAAGAGACAGGCATACTAAGGGCTTGCTACAATTTTGTATGCCTAGGGTTTTATACTAAGCTGCTACCGTTTGTATTGGAGCATGTTACTATAAAAAACTTTGCACAAATCAAGTGCATCAATCAAGGATTGTTGTAAGATTCAGCCACAGATTGGTAGATATGTGCACATTGAAGAAGTCTGCTAAAAGGAGTAGTCCAATTGGGTTAGAGCTAGGCATAGGTCAATAGGTTCTACTGTAAGTAGGTATTTCGGGATTGGGTAATTCCATGTACTTGTAAACTCAATCTTTGTTAGTGGATTCTTTAGGGAGTTGTGACCTAAATAACACTTGTTAGGGTTTTTCCTGTGAAGATTTTCCTATCGTGACTATATCACCTATGTCAAATTTATTTTTCACTATAATCAACCCTAGACAATGTGGTTGTACCTAATTTATTGGACATTGCATATAATTAGACCAATTAATCAACTTGGGTAATTGGTTTATTTAATTAGGGTCAATTTAAACCCGACACATGAAATAAGGGTACCCAAAAAGATGAGAAATATCTTCTTTTTTTTCATTACCTAGTGGAGAACAATGTTAATTAAGTTTGGAAGAACTTTCCTATCCACCTCCATTACCAACACCTCTTATTCATAAAAGTATTGTTATTATCAACACTAGAAAGAAGTTCTAGTGAAAGGCTATGGTGAATGGGAAGTCTACAAGATCTCAATGATTCAATTGAGAATATCTATGATCTAACTTCTTCTTCTTCCTTCCTTTTTTTTTTTTTTTTTTTTTTTTTTTTTTTGCTTGTTTGAGGATTGAAAACCTATAAAATATAAAGAAATGTTATCAACAAAGAGATCAAGGCAATAGAAAAAGACTGATAAATGGGGGTAGCAAATTTAGTGTATGGAAGAAAGGCTATTGATGTACAATGGTGTACAAGATGAAAAGGAGTAAAAAATGAGGTAGATAGATACAAAGAAAGAATGATAGTTAAGGTTATAGCCAACATAGGGGTTTATATATATATATATATATATATATATATAAAAGATAGAAATTCTGCTCTATCCTAATCTAAATGTTATGCCTTAATTATGATGAGACATTTGCCTTAATTTCTCCTTTGGAAATTATACCACTAAGAGCACTAGCATCAGGTGTATCAAATGCTAAAAAGTGTCAAATGCTAAATTTTTAGTGTTTGACACACCAAACACCAAAAAACAAGGTTCATGAGGTGTTAAAATTGATAAAATAAGTTTTGATATGGTAAAATGGCATTTGGCATAGCATGCCTAATGCTAGTGCTCTAATAATTGCTAGAATAGTATAGAATATATATATATATATATATATATATATATATATATATATCAAATATATGATAAATATGCTTTTTGATTGCTTATCTGGCAAAAGAAGTTTTTGTTGCCATGGGCTATACTCTCAAAAAGAATTAAGACAAAGTTTTAAGGTTGAAAAGGCTCAATATAGCTTTAGAATAACATAATTGATAGATGCTTATAGAACATCGGGTTCTCTAATACCCACATGAACATACTTTTTATTGTAAGTCACATGAATTGAGACATCTTGATTATTTGTTTGTATGTAAATGGTTTGATTTTAACAAGTAATGAACCAAATATGATTGAATTATTCATAAAAATAAAAATAAATAAATAAGAGCAATGGTTTGTGTAATAGCGATTGGGCTTATAGCCTGTCATTGATATGAAGCAAATACAAAATAAAGTTTTTTTTTTTTTTAATAAATTTCTCAAGAAGGATTATGTTAATATACCCTGTGGAATGTAGAGGTAATTTGCCATAAGCACAATGATGAAGATAGAGTAAAGGGCAAATTACAACTTCGTCATTTGTGGTGGTTTTGAAAATTGGACCAAACCGTTTGGTCGAATTTAGGTAACCGGAAATCGGCCATCAATCTAGCTTTTTAAAATTATAAAACCGAAATTTTTTAATTTGCAGCGAACCGCTTGAACCGCGATCAAACCTCCCAATTTGCAAGACTAAACACGATTTTACCGGTTGGATAACAAATACTTTGAAAAATAATATGCGATGTTCCATCTTGTGTTTCTTCACCTAAGCCAGAGCCTGATATCTCGTTTAGACAAAATGCTCCACCATCACTGGATCTTGCTCTACTATCAATGGATCTTGCAGTTTAGTTTCTATTGGAGGAAGGATAAATTTGTGTTGGTGAAGAGAGATTATGGTGATAGAGAGTCATGGAGAGTATTTATTAGGACTCATTGAAGATTGCTAATAGAATTATCGCTAGGTGCTAGGAATGGCAATGGGTTGAGTTCGGACCGAGTTTCTTTATACCCGAACCCGCCCCACGGGCCTATACCAGTTACCCCAACCTGACCCGTTTAATAAACGGGTTTTTTTATTCGGGCCCCAAACCCACCCCGTCGGGCCCCAAGGGCCCCGTCAAGCCATCTCCCTTCAGGACTTAAGCCCTAAGCCTTGACCCAATTAAAAAAAAAAAAATTTCCAAGCTTCACATCAGAAATCACAAAATCACAAATCATAGCCAAGCCATTTTCATTAATGCATGGTAAGCTAGTAACAAATCACAAGACCCATGCTTTAATTTTCCACACTTCACATCACATATCACCAAAATATATATATATATATATATATACAGAATTTATCAATTATCAAACTAAAAACAATACAACCCAACCCAATACCAGAAATATTCATGTAAGAATTAGGAAATTAACCCCAAAAAAAAAAAAAAAAAAAAAAAAAAAAATTGGGGAACGAACCCAGAGAGGTGGATGTTGGCTTGGCAAACCCAGGAAATTTCACTCTTACGATCTTACTGTGAACGGTGACAGATCAGAGAAGGAGGAATGTTGGCTTGGCGCTAACGCGAGGTGGATGTGGAAACGCATGGAGGAGGAGCAGCTGAGTGAGAGTAAGGCCATGAGGGTGGGTGAGAGTGTGTGCTTGAGGGGGGCGGCGACCATGCGGGTGGGTGAGATCGTGAGACTGTGAGTGATGGCTAGAGGGAGGCGGCGGTTGTGACTGTAAGGATGGGTGAGAGTGAGAATGAGAGCTTGAGGGTGAGAGGGGCGGCAGGCTGAGTCTAAGAGAGATTGAGAGCGAAATTAGGTTAGGGTTTAGAGAGGAATAGAATAGTTAGGGTATATACTTAGGGTATTTTAGTAATTATAACATATATGTGGGTCGGGTATGCATAATACCTGAACCTACTTCGGGTTGGGTTTTTAAAATCCAAACCCGCCCCATTTACTTAGCGGGTCGGGTACTGCAGGTCAGGCAAATTTTGCCATTCCTACAATGTGCAAGTCACGCTTGAACTTAGTTAGATTGCCTTATTTATTTTCTAAAGAATTTGAACTTTTGGGATTTAACAACAATGAGTGGGCTAAAGATATGGATGATAGAAAGAGTATTGTCGGATTTGTCTTTTAAACGGGTGATACTACTTTCACTATAATATTGAATATTAAATCTCCCAATATTTTAATACACTTTCTTGAAATTTTAACAAATTTTAGTGGAGGAAAATGCCCCTGTACTTTTTTTTTAATAAATAAATTAATAAGGAAAATGCTTTCATTCATTCAAGATAATCTCATGTTTATTAGATTATCCTGCAATTGAGCTAGGAGTAAAGGACTAAAGGTTTGCTGTTAAACTTAGCCGGTCCACTGGTTTTCTATTCAATGCATGCTGTCTAGCTAGACAATGTGATACATTTTTTTTGCCTCTATACCTAGATCACTAAAGCTACACCTCCTAAAATTGCATGAGCTCGCTCGACTATTTTGTCTTCCAAATGTTCCATGATTATTTTGTCTTCCAAATGTCCATGATTAGCATTAATGTCCTCAATAACTTAAACTTGAAAAAGAAATAAGGTTATTTTAGTATATATGAAAAATTAATAAGGTTATTTTAATCTTTCAATTAGTTGAATTTTTACGTCAATAAATTTAACTTATGTAAATCACATAATTTCATCATTTAAAATGGATCAATTTCATGGTTCATACATTAAATATTACAAATTTTAGAATATATCTAATGGCTAGTTATTTAAAATTTTAAATGACATGATAATTCATAAACTAATTTATTTTTTAAAAATTAAAATTTTGCCCATAAATATGAGACTCTCTATTTACTAAGTTTCAATATTAATTGCAAAGTGTAATTTGTAAGATTTATTCTAAACAGAACAAACAAATGAACAAACAATGAAGAATGGTGGCGGTGGAAATGATTGGAGCTTAATTCCATTGTGGCCCATCACCATCTTCTTCCAATTCTTTGGGTGGGAGATTGTCCTCCTAAAACGTGACCTCAACGCTCTAACGCGACAACGAAAATGTATCTCATAAAACCTCTATCATAAAATGTTAGATCCGTAGATAGTACATAACACCGGATCATAAGATAGTTTTTAGGTGACGACTGTCTTTTTCCCATTCTAGGGGCCTACATTTTGATTTTGTATATGCTGTACCTGGCATATATGCCGGGTACCTCACATAGTGGGGGGCCCCACAGTGTGTGGGACCCACCTCCCTGTGAGGTACCCGGCATATATGCCGGGTACAGCATATAACACCTCCTACATTTTAGTTATTACAAATGCTTTCAAGCTGATTTTTTTTTTTTTGCAAGTTTGTTGTCGACTTGTTAGTCTTTTAGCCTACTTTACACACAAACATATACGCACAGAAAAAAGTAGGTAGAGAGAGGTACCTGGCTTAGTACTTGAGTCAGGAAGCTTGTCTTTTCTCACAGGAACTGGAGCAGTACTGTCCAGAGTAAAGAGAAAGCCGGTTTTTAAAATCATGAGAGAGAGAGAGAGAGATACTTGACTTTTAAGGGTATTGAATATTTGAATGATCTAAATTACCTGCTACTTGGGTCAGGACGTTTAGTTTTGTACTTCTCTGCCAAGGTATCCCAAGCAATTCTGGCCGAGCTGATTTCCCTAATATCAGACAATGTGTCCGGCCCGCATAACATCTGGATCACATGTAATGCCATGGCATTCGTCTTGCTCCAGGCCTTAAAAGCAGTTTCATTTTCTTGTGCAGGAGGTTCGCTCCTTGATTCGACAATGTCCCAAAGATCTTGAGCCATCAAATATGTCTTCACTCGAACACTCCAATCCAAGTAATTGTCTTGCTTAAGAACTTCAAGAACAGCTGCACTGAACGCAGGCTTTGTTTCCATGTTTGATCTTTCAAATATTCAAATTGTGTCCGAAAGACAATAAAATGATGATTTGGTTATATCAATATGCTATGATCGTTCCTTGATGGGTTTTCTTATATATACTACTAATCACTAACTATTAACTGATTGAAATAGTTCTAAACTTTTTTAAAGTTTACATGTACCCTTTCAATTCTTTTCTTCATACTAGGTTAAATAATATAACATAGCAACAAAGCATTTTTGAAAGTAATTCTAAACCTTTTTTTTAAAAAAAACTTTGGGGAAGAAGGAACTATTAGCTTAGCTGTACCATTCCAATTCTTTTCTTGTTACTCTGTTAAAGAATTTAAGAACCTAACAAAGAAACTAAGTGACCACTACTGTAGTTTGATTAATTTGTGATTTTCATAATAACAATGAAATAAGAAACAATCCAATCAAAATATATGTCTTGGTTAATTAAGAACTGTTGCATTCAAGGCAGGTTTTGTTTCCATGTTTGATCTGTCAATATAACCAAATTGCGTCAGAAAGAAAATAAAAATGAAGATTTGGTCATCTCATACATGCTACAAATTCGTTGACGGGCTTCCTTATATATATATATATATATATATACACACACACACTAGCGGCTCTATATGTTATTTAGGGTGGTCACATGATCACCCTGAATAATTATTATTATTATTATTATTATTTTTTGTTAATACCTTAAAATTTTTGAATTTTAAATTAATATAAGTTGTTGACCACCCTAGAAAAAAATCTTGACCACCCTGAAAAAACCTAGAACGCTCTAAATAAAAATTTGAGTTCATTAAAAATAAAATTTGATTACTCCAAAATTTTGGTCCGTTGAAGGTTGAACCAAAGAATTTCAAAAAATGTAATTTTTACAACATTTTCACTACAGTTTCACAAATAAATCTTAAGCAATAAGTTGTTATTGGCTATTATTGGTGGACAAAAAAATGATTTCTGTGAAAGGTTCAAATTAGAACTAGTAAAAATTGCTCATTTAGGATTTGTTGTAAAAGTGTCATAAAAATGTTGTAAATGTAACACTTCTCAAAAATTGCCCAAACAAATACAATTTAGCCTAAAAGCCCAAATTAAATGTTTAATTGTGATTTTTAAATTGTGTTCTCAAAAGACACACCTTTTCAAATGGCTAGTCTATTAGTGTTTATTTTAGTCTTTAGCTGAATTTGTTAGATTTATGTGATATATTTTGTACATACGCATATGCACTAAATTAAGTAATGCCTGAATACTTTATTATATGATTAATATAATAGTTGAATGCCTAAATTGAATATATTGAATGAACTTATAGTTTACCCTTTATTATTTTGCACCATGAATAAATCTTATAAAGAAATCACTTGTATTGCAAGATTAATATTCTAAGCAAAACTGTGTTGACTTTAATAATTTTCTTTCAGATCATAGGCTATGAGAAAATGTCTCATTTTTTCATCCTAATGATCAGGTTGAAATAAGAAGAGCATTTTTACAGAGAGGTTTTTGTCAACTTCTTGGCCATGATTTCCCTAAAAGAGAAATTAATGGAGCATTGTGTTGATTTAATACTAATTAGTTTAAAGAATACAAAAATTGGTTGGAATAGATCATAAAAAAAGATGATGTATTTTGTTTATATTGTTACTTATTACGCAAGATGTTTGTAATTGGATGGGATATCAATACTTTAATGATCGTTTGGTTGTATACATTCAAAATAATGCAATTGATAGAATTGATAATGCAACTATCATACATCAATTTCAAAATATAAAAACTTGTAAAATAAAATTTTAAAGATTTTTGTATTTGCTCTTTTTTGTGATATCAATATATTCAAATTTTATTTTATTAAATTTTGTTTAATTTAAGTTTTTTAATGACCACCTTGAGAAAAATTCTTAGAGCCATCACTATATATATATATATATATATAGATATATATATATGCTACTCACCGACTATGAAGTAATTAAAATAGTATTGAATTTTTCTAAAAATTTATTGACTCAGGAAGGACTATTAGATGTACGCTTTTAAAGTTCTTAATCTAAGTGTATATGTGTGTAAAACTCATTCCTAGAGACTTGAATTCAGGCAATTGCCTTCCACACCCTACAAACATATAATTATACTTGTGAAGTAACCACCACACCAAAAGAACGCGGTAATATTAAAGTTAACAAACTAGCAACAAAGAAAATAGTACTGTCATACCCATTTGAAAGATGCTCTAAACTTTTCCACACTTAAAGGAAGTAGCAATTATTAGCTTAGCTGTACTTTTTCAATTGTTTTCTTCGTACTCGGTTAAAGCATGTGAAACCTGACAAGTTTATCAAAAAAATAACAACCTGACAAAGACTTTTTTTTTTTTTTTTTTCTGAATACCTTACAAAGAATCTACACGTGTCATATCCATTCCCAAAGAAGCTGACAACTATTGTAGTTTGATTAGAGTCTTTAGAGATTTGCATAATGTCAATGAAAATAAATTTATTTTTATTAATAAAAAATGATATTCAAAACTTTAGTAATTATCCAGTGTTGACAATTTTCGTACTAGTGGACACTTCATATTTTGGTAAAAAATGCAAAATGTCGACCCTTGAATTTTGGTTGTTCTCGAACAAACATCTTGGTGTTTCAATTTAGCATTAGATTAAATTGTAAATTATACAAGTGTATTTTTTATTTTTTCCTTTAAAATTTCTTAATCTTGAGCACTTTTTTAACCTTAGATATCATTTGGGGAAAAAAAAAAAAAATTTGTTCATATCCGCTAATGAAGTGGCCATTAAATGCCACACGTTGACCCTTGAATTTTGGTTGTTCTCGAACAAACATCTTGGTGTTTCAATTTAGCTTTGGATTAAATTGTAAGTTATACCAGTGTATTTTGATTTTTTTTTCCTTTAAAATTTCTTAATCTTGAGCACTTTTTTAACCTTAGATATCATTTGGGGAAAAAAAAAAAAAATTTGTTCATATCCGCTAATGAAGTGGCCATTAAATGCCATGTCATCTCAAAATGACATAATTTCAGTATTAAAAAAATTATTTACCACATTATTTTATATTCCATTGCTTTTTTCTTGGATTCTTCTTCTTCTTTTTTTCCATACTTTTTCATAATTCAAAATCAAGAAAATTGCACTAACCTCCTTTAAGGATTTCTCATTACACTCACCTCTGTTAGGTTCTAAAGATTTAAGTGTAAATGTTTGGAATCATATTTTTTTTGTGTTGGCAAACCGAGAACAAAACATGTCTAATCTAGGTGTTTAAGCAATGCTTAAAGTTGGTTGTTTCAAAGTTTCAAGTCCAGCTAATTGCTGAAAAAAGAAGTGCGGTTCTGCCTTGCTTGACCGATCGAGAATTAGACCCGACTGATCAAAAATCACAGGTACAGATTTTCTACAAAATTTTTAAACAGACTCAAGCCCGCAAAAACGTTTAGGGTTTCATTCAAACTTCTCCACATATAAAAGGGAAACCCTAGCTACGTTTTTCAGACTTTAGAAGACTTGTGTGTTACTTTTTGTGAAATCTAAGGGGTTTTGTACCTTCTAACTACACAAGAATCTACCGAAGCAAGATCTACAATCAAGCGTTGGTAGAACATGGTTGCTGCATCAAGATCATTACTGATGGTGATCTGAAACCTTTGAGTGGAATCTCAAAGTCACAAGCAAGGCGACTTGTGTTGGTGAAAATCTAAGAAGGTCCGTGGATTCGGAGCTTACACGTGGTCGTATCAGTAAGTTACTACAAGAGGTAGCAATAGATTTAGGGTTAAATCTGATTGTAAAAGCTTCAATTCTCTTATAGTAGATTTACTTTACCTTGAGGATAGTTAGGCCAAATCCTCCCCAGGTTTATACCTTGAAATGGTTTGTTTCATCGATTTTCCTAGGTCATCATATGGTGGTGTTATTTATTTTCTGCTGCTTTGCATAATATGATTTATTTATGTTTAACCTAGATCTGAATAATTAATCTAAGTAATCAACTTGGTTAATATATTAGGTTAAACAATTTGGTTTAAGGGGTTTAAATGAAAAAACAACCTCCCCTCTAGTTTGTAACAAAACACTTACCTCCCCTAAAATGCAAACTATTTACACTGATCTTTCTTGGATGGCTAAAAAAGCTTTAAAAAATTACAAAATAAAAAAGGCCTCAACAATCCCAAATTTCCTATTTGTAGACACTCAATTTTGCACCCATAATTTAATCTTAAAATATGGCTAAAATGACAATTTCATATACCCGAAAAATCCTAGTTGTGTTACATATATTAATTCATTCATTGCATATCATAAAAATGATCTTGAGATTTTAACGGTCACAACGGTATGTCTAATTCCCAAATCGGACCATCGGATTGAAAACTATCATGAGATCAAGTTTTCACGGTCTGTATGCATTAAATGGGGGTGAAGCCGATCACGTGTGATTAATTGAAATTAATTTTGATTGGTTAATGATTAAAATTAATTAAATGAATTTTTGTGATTAGTTAAGTATTTTTCTTAAAGTGAGATTTGTTACATGAGATTAAAACAAATAAGCTGATAATATTTAAAAGCTGTAGATAATTATGCTTTTGGGATAATTATATTCAAAATAATTATTTTAAAAATCCTAATTATCACTTTGGAATGAGGTTTATCATGAAAATAACTCTTAAATTTGTCCAAATAAAAAACATGCTAATCAAGTAGCAGATTTCAAATTCACGTTCCAAGGCACTTTTGGTATAATAGATTAGGATTTTCTCCATACGTTTTTTGTGTTGGGGGGATAAACATCTTGGGGAGCTTCCTTAAGTAATTAATATAACATATAGAGACACACTTTAACCTAAAAGGCCTAAGCCCAATGGGTATGTGCTCAATTATGTTATATTAACCACTCATTCTTCTCATTTTTATACAATGTGAGATTTCACTTACACGTGTGACCCAACATTTTACTTATTTTTTAAGCTGATTGGACTTAATTTTTAAGCAAACCTAGCTTATTTTCTAAGCAATTAACACCATTATAAATAAGGGAGGCCTCCCAACATTCAAGGGGCTTTTTTTGACCCTTTTTTTAGGACCTTTTTTTACCCTTCTTTTTCTGACTTCTCTCTCCCCTTACGTTAAAGAAGTTTTGAAAGCCCTGTTTTAGGAATTTCATTTTTGTTAAGAGGCTTCACTTAAATCCTTAAAAAAAAAATGTTTCTCGTTGAGAAACTCTTTCCTTGAGGATTAAGTTCATGCAGGTATAACTCTAACTTTGTTTCCATAACATGCTTTCATAGATGTTTTAGTTTTGATGGACATGATGTTTTCTTTTGTTTAAATAATCATGTTTCTCATATGTTATCACATGATTCACGTGATTAATTGATGAACATGCCTAGATCTAGGGTTGAATCTTGTCTTAGAATTTTTTATCTGAATTTTTCTTTGTGTTTTTTTTCTAAAAGAAACTAAAATCAAATTTGCAAGTTTTCTTCATTTTGTTTTAAGAGAGCCAGATCTGTATTTTTTTTTTCTCTCTCTTTGTTTCTTTTTTAAAGTAAAACCAGATTTGAATTTTATTTGTAAAATTTGATCTAAATTTTATTAATAAAATCTTATCTGCATTTTTCCAAATAAAAATCTGGTCCTTTTTAAATAAAAAAATCTGACCAGCATTTAAAAAAAAAAAAAAAAATCTGACTGTTTTTTTAATCAAAATCAGATCTGCGTCTTTCAATAAAAAATTTGTGTTTTCAAAATAAAAATCTGTTTGTTTCCACATTACAAAATCCCAATCAGATCTGAATTTTTATTTTAAATCCATTCTTTTCTTTTATGGAAACCAAGATTAAATTTTTCATTAGCTATTCTCATCAAATTTTTTCACACAAAATAAAATGACAGATCTAAGGTTCTTGAATAAAAGTTGTTAGGTTCTAAATGTTTAGAACAATTGGCAAATCGTGAACATAAACTTGTCTAGATATAGATCTTAGACTCTATAGGTTTTATTAGACAATGCTCAAGTTGATTCAAGTCAAGATTCAAGAACATACAAGCTGTAGGAAGAAGACTTCATATTCTGCCTAGTTCGATTGATCGAAGAACAGACTTGATCAATCGAAAATCGTATCTGCAGAATTTTAAGTCGGCCTAAATAGCAACATAAGCCCATTAAGGATTAGGGTTTCAGATCTACTTCTCCCACTATATAAAGGAAACCCTAACCCACGTTTTTTTGAGACTTTTGAGTGAGAGAAGAGAGTGCCTCTTTTGTATCTAAGGTTTTGTACCTAAACCTCTGTAAGGTCTTTGTTGCTCATATTGCTGTTTATGTGAATCTCTTGTGAGATCTTTAAGGAGCTTTCCTTCACATAAACTTAGGGTTGTCAACATCTTGATGATCAACTCAATTGCTGCCATTGGAGCTTAAAGAATAACAAGCGTGGGTGCTTGTAACTGGTGGAGAATCCAAGAAAGAAGGAGTCCATGGATTCGGAGCTTACACGTGATCGTGTCAATAAGTTCTACTGGTGGGTAGTATTAGGAAGTCAAGCGGGGAGCTTGTAAGTCCTTTTGTATGAATTTCGATTCTTTCGCATAGTGGATTCAGGTTTACTTTGAGGATAGCTAGGTTAAATCCTCCACAGGTTTTTACCGTGTGGTTTCCTGTGTGATCATATCATTGTGTTATTTATTTTTCCGCTGCTTTATATAATTGATATGATTGTTTGATTGTGATAACCTAGATTTACATAATTTGACTAAGTTAATCACTTGGCTAATTAACTAGGTTAATCCAATTGTTGTTTTAAGGGGTCTAAATTTCTAACAAGTGGTATCAGAGCAGGTAGCTCTTCTGTTTTAGATCTTTTGATCTAAGAGCTGATCCTTGACCCCTGTTATCATGAATAATTTGAAGTGTCTTTCTGCTCATGTTTGTGATGCTTTGAATAAAAAGGACACTATTGTTTCTGTTGATTTTTTTGATGCTTTTGAAACTCTTCGTAAGGAATTATCTAAATCTTTGAAAATTTCTAAGAAATTCAAGGAAGAGTTAAAATTGGCTAATCTTGAAAAAGAGGAATTGATTGTTAGATTAGATGAATCTAATAAAAAGAATGAATTTTTGAGAAATCAAATTTCCTCTCAAGATGAGAAGATGAAAAGCTTGGAACAAGAGTTAGTTGAATCTAAAACTAAAATTGAAAATTTGACTAGTACCAAGCCTGCTGTTGATAACATAAGTGTTTCTGTTTCTCTTAAGTCTAAAACTAAAAAAGTTTATATCCCTCCTTTCAAGAGGAATAATAAAGAAAATGCTTATTTTGCTAGGTTAGACAAAGGTAAAAGTTCTGATGTAGACGCTGAAGTTTCTAAACCTATGTCTAAACCTGCTGCTAGTGTGCAAAAGAAATCTGTTTTTGTGCCTACTTGTCACCTTTGTGGTGTTGTTGGTCATATTAGACCAAACTGTTCTTTGTTGAGGCAAAAACCAAAATCTGAGACTAGACTTGTTGTTAGGAATACTGATGTTCTTAAATTTGTTCCTGTTTGCCACTTTTGTGGTGTTCGTGGTCATATTTGTCCTAATTGTCATAAATTGAAATTTCAACATTCTGTATGTCAATCTAGGATATGTGATGATATTTTTCCTGCCATAAATCCATATAAATTATTTCATATTCTTTTGAAAAATTTGAGCTTGTTGGCTTGTGAAAGGAATTTACTGGATTTCAGTCTCTCTCAGAAGATTGGTGTAATTCCTCCAATACACTCTGCTTCACATGGATTTTCACCTACAAAGCCGAAGACTCGTGCTATATGGGTGAGAAAAGATTCTTTAAGGTGAGTGTTACTAACTTGTCCCTAATTTAATTCTTTCAATTAATTGTGGACATGTTTTGTTTTTGTTTTTGGTTGTTTTTTTTATTAAAAAAAAATCCAAAAACATTGAAAATTTTCAAAAAGACAAAAATATTTTGTGTCTTGTTTTATTTTTCTTGAGGATTACATGAGTTATAATATCTCTCTCTTGATTTAGAACATGCTTGACATTGTAAAGAAACTTGAATAGCATATGTTATATAAGTGCTAAGCTATTTTTGATTTTGTGTGAGTATGTACTAGTTTGTACATGTACTCATGGGTTAATTAAGGAATTGATATTTTTTGTCTGTGTACCCTCTCTAGCTTAGTTAAGCTAAGTCATGCATTGCATTTGCATTGTTCATTTAGCATAATATGTGCTTTTTTGTTTTTGGTCATATAGTTTTTAAAACCAAAAAGATTTTTGTGTCTTGTATTACATATCATGGATTTGAAATCAAGGTTGGCCACCTTATCTTTACATAACAAGTTTGTGTACCTTGTTTAGCTTTGATGAGCTTATTTATTGCACTTGACTAGTTGAAGTTTTGTAGTGCATGTTGTGTGGGAAAGATGTTTATGGTGTTTATCACTTTGTCTTAATCTTGAAGTCACATGTTATTTGACTGTCGGACTTGATCCTTTTGAGAAAGGCATAAATAACCATCTCACCATTGTTCACTAGCCAATCATGAACACCTTAGTGCATATCGTAAGATTTTGTGCTCGAGAAAGTGTAGCACATGCACAAAAAGAACATAAGGTGAAGCCTCGGTTTAAATGCTTAATGCCTAAAATCTATGTGTACTATTAGGTTTGATGCCAAATCACTTAAACTAAAATTGGTGTGTATATTATGAGGCAAAATTTAAGAAACTTACATGATTGCAAGTTTATGTTTTAGGAGATGTGGGAGTTATATGATGTAACTCTTTAGGTGATAGTCTCTTTCGAATTCTATGTGTTGGATTTTGTAGACTTTGTGATTGATTGCTATTCACATATCACCTCACATGTATCTCAAGTTTTTGCTAGTTGCACATACTACACAAGTTACTCTTTGCTAAATTTGGTACATTATATTGTGTGTGATTTTGTTGTGGCCATCCAAGATTAAAAGTTCCTTGATCTTAATGCAAAATGTGTTTAAAGTTTGAGAAATTGGAAATTCTAGAGCTTGAATGTACCCGAATTGGGGATTTTGTTCAAATTGGGTTTAATTGATGCAATTGGCTTGTTGAATTGATGTAATTGATCATTATATTGTGTTTTCTAGCTTGTGTGATGATCAATTTGTCAAATTTTTCCTAAAAACTTAACAAGTGGTTCTAAATTTTTGGAGTTTTATTGGAAACTCTATGCTCAAGCCAATTTTGATTTAACTTATATAGTTTAACTGCATTAGAGCATGCATCATGACATATTTTTTCATGCATCATTTATGTTTAGGATTCACATGCATTGCATTGATTTCTGTATCCATCTTGCAGTTTTGCAGTCATATCTCTCATTGTTTTCACACATACCATGCATACACTTTGCTAAATTGGGTACTCAACTTGATTTAAAAATTGATTGATTAATTTTTGAGTTATGTACTTGTTAGTATATGCTATTTTTATGTGTGAACTGCAGAAAATATTTTTCTTAAGAGATATGATGGATAATCAATGTGCAAATATTTTCTCTACTCATGCAACTGTTTATGGGTCACATAGTGTCAAGTTTGCATTTATTGAAAGAGAGAATATTTTTCTTCATGTGTATCCTCACCTTAGTTTTTAACTTTGGTTTGTGTGTTTTTTTTTTCCCCACCTCCTCATTTTTCCCCAAAACTGTTTTTCCCAAAACTTGTTTTGTTTTTCCTATTTTTATAGGGGGAGAAGCTTGTTTTTAACCTTTGTTGTTCATAGGGGGAGTTGTCTCTATTTTCTATAGAGTTGAAGTGGTTTGTGTCCCCTTGATTCTCTATTTTCTCTTATCCTTTATTGCGTATGGTGACTGTTTACTCTTTGTATGAGTTGTCTTTGTCAATACGTGACAAAAAGGGGGAGAAATTATTGATTTATGGGAATCATGTTGGTCTTGTTTAGGGGGAGTTGAAATTATTTTTGAAATGGGAGAATATAAAAACTTTTTGATGTATCTAACTTAGGGGGAGAGTTAGTTTACTTATGTTTTTATTTTTGTTTCTTGTTCACTGCTCATTGATTTATATTTATGAGTTATTCATGATATATGTCTTTGTTTTGTGTTTTGTGTTACTGTTTTTCTGTCACACATGTGTTTATGCATTTTGTTTAGTGTTTCAGGAAATATACAGGTTGATTCAGTCGTGCTGCTGTCTACACTTGCAACTGATAGATAGTAGTTAGGTTGAATTTGTTGTAATGGGCATTTTGTTGTATTGGGTTGTTCTTGTATTTGAGCATTTCATTGTTTATGTAAGTTTTGTCACGAATTGCCAAAGGGGGAGTTTGTTAGGTTCTAAATGTTTAGAACAATTGGCAAATCGTGAACATAAACTTGTCTAGATATAGATCTTAGAGTCTATAGGTTTTATTAGACAATGCTCAAGGTGATTCGAGTCAAGATTTAAGAACATACAAGCTGCAGGAAGAAGACTTCATATTCTGCCTGGTTCGATCGATTGAAGAACAGGCTCAATCAATCGAAAATCGTATTTGCAGAATTTTAAGTCTACCCAAACAGCAGCTTAAGCCCATTAAGGATTAGGGTTTCAGATCTACTTCTCCCACTATATAAAGGAAACCCTAAGCCACATTTTTTAGACTCTTGAGAGAGAGAAGAGAGTGCCTCTTTTGTATCTAGGGTTTTGTACCCAAACCTCTCTAAGGTCTTTGTTGCTCATATTGCTATTTATGTGAATCTCTTGTGAGATCTTTGAGGAGCTTTCCTTCACATAAACTTAGGGTTGTCAACATCTTGATGATCAACTCAGTTGCTGCCATTGGAGCTTAAAGAATAACAAGCGTGGGTGCTTGTAACTAGTGGAGAATCCAAGAAAGAAGGAGTCCGTGGATTCGGAGCTTGCACGTGGTCGTGTCAGTAAGTTCTACTGGTGGGTAGCATTAGGAAGTCAAGCGGGGAGCTTGTAAGTCCTTTTGTATGAACTTCGATTCTTTCGCATAGTGGATTCAGGTTTACCTTGAGGATAGCTAGGTTAAATCCTCCCCAGGTTTTTACCGTGTGGTTTCCTGGGTGATCATATCATTGTGTTATTTATATTTCCGCTGCTTTATATAATTGATATGATTATTTGATTGTGATAACCTAGATTTGCATAATTTGACTAAGTTAATCACTTGGCTAATCAACTAGGTTAATACAATTGTTGTTTTAAGGGGTCTAAATTTCTAACAAAAGTCTAACCCTAGATCTATGATTTGACATAGCATTTGTTGCAAAACATTTCATACTTTGAATATGGGTATATAATGGTCATGTAAAGTTTAGAAGAGTAGACTCCGTCTGGGCAGAATGGGTACCTAATACCTTTCCATTACGTAACCTAGGCCCCAGACTTAAGTTTTTAGATGGGTAGACTAGTGTCTTGTCTTTTGCCTTTGGTAGATTGTAACTAGGATCAAAGTTTTGTATTTTTTACATAGATTGTATTAGGACCAAAGCCTTGTAAAGTTATTCTACCATGATGTAATTGTTTTTTCATAATCAATTAATAACATTCAAGGAATTTTTAGACAAGTAATTGTATTTTATTTTTTCTTATTTTTTTGTATAAAAAATAAGTGGCGATTCCACACAATTACCCAAAAGAGAGATGCCCTAAGCACCTAAATCTCTTTTTGAGAGCACTCCTCAAGAATTGCAGTCTCTCACACTATTAAAATGGGTGTGGATGAAGGTTTAAGTTGAGGGTAAAACAAGAAATTCATGATATTTTAAAATCTTTTTTTAAGTCAATCTTGGGAGGTTTTTGCAAATAATTTGTATTTTAAGGGAGGTATTTTATTCCAAACTAGATGTGAGAAGATAAGTGTATTACAAACTAGAGGGAAAGTGAATGCAATAACAAAAACCTTAGCGATGTCCGTGCAATTTTTCTTTCAAAATCTCACCCTATGATGACAGTCCCCATAAATTCTGAATCAATCATCATCAAGCATCCCCATGAGAAAAAGACAAGACAAGTATTAGTTGATGAGCATATAGAATCATAGTATTAATTCATGCACTTTCTACGTACCCAAAGAAAAATTTGATGCACTCTGAAAAAAATAATGTTCAACGAATTCAAGACAAATATATAAATATAAATTGAAATAAGGTTTTTGCAATGAAGTTAAAGGCTAAGATCTAATTTTTCTATTTCTTGCTGTATTAAAAAATCAGTAGTTTGTGAAGATGGTAATTGATCTCCGAGAGCCCCCTCAACTAAACATTGAGTTCTTAGATGTTTAGTTGCTGAATTAGAACCAGGTCTAATTCTAAGAGGGTTTGAAAATTATTTGAACTAGTGTTTAACCCGCGCAATGCGTAGGATCATTTTATGAATTAGAAAACCATCAACTTAATATATGTAAGGTTGAAATTTATCAACCATCTTGTTGGCTTTATTCCGTGTCAATTTGCTTGTAATTTAGCACTTAATAACCCTGTATTTATGTGGGATTATTGTAAGGGTAGTGTGTGAGAAGATGTGAAGAAAAGCTCAAGTATGTGCAAAGAAGTAGAGTTTCGCGGCTAGGACTCGCGGGTGGCTCGCGGCTGCAAGCCACCAAATGCTGGCACGTGAGTTGCACACAGGGGAGCTGAAGGGTCGTGCCAGCTGTCGCACTACAGGACAAAAGTCCCAGGCTGGCCAAGTCGTTACGTCGTGACTTGAATTCGCGACTTGGACAAGCCGCGAGGTCAAGCCGTGAATCAACCCTGTTTGGCAAAAACTGTCTCTTCGTATTCCTTTCTGATAGGCCACAATCTGAATGACCCCTTGTGATTAACCCTAATTAATTAATTAGCCAAGTTGTTAATTAATCAATTTATCATGCAATTGCGTGGAAGCACAAACAAATCACCAAAAACTAAATATGCAGCGGAAATTAAATAACACGGTGATTTGTTTACGAATGGGGAAAACCCTAACGGCAAAAACCCCACCGGGTGATTTTCAGGTCACCACTCCCGAAACTCCACTATTATCAAATCAAGCAGTTACAAGTAAAGGAATCCCAAGTACCTTACCAACCTATAGTTGAACCCTTACCCCAATACCCAATTGGACTTGATATGTAGCGACAGTTCCCACCTTTGATGCACGAATCCCAGTACGTGACTAACCAATGCGCTGATCCTAGTACGCGACTTCAAAACACCAACTAAGAAAGAAAGGTTAGCTGCAAAGTTCTTCAGTTCATCATTTATGATGAATAGCAGGAAGATGCTTGGTTACGAAACCCTATGGTGCAAATACACAGCAACTTCTTGAAGAAAGATGAACTAGGTCAAGAACTTCGTCTTTTGATCACAATTTGCTTGAACAGAGATTGCTCAATGCAATTGCAACTTGTGTCACACTTGACAGCTCTTAAAACAATCCTTTTATATGTTTAGGGTTAGAAGAAAAGAAGGCCCAAAATCATATTCACGGATCCCAAGAAAATCAGATTGGAAATCTGAAATTTTAAATCTCGACAGATAGCAGGTGTCGAGGTAGCTATCGAGAAAGTGTCGAGCTTTAAGAAATTTGCACTTCAGCTTGCTTTTTCTTGGACAGACTTGATAACTTCAACACTTAACCTTGAAACCTTATTTCTTGAAGTATTAAAAACACCTAGAACTACCCAATTACAAGTAAAGTGCGTTTTGTCAAAGGATTAGCCAATTTACATAAATAAGTGACATATGGTCTTAACAAGTGAAAACATATATGTCCTAACAATCTCCCCCTTTGGCAATCCGTGACAAAACCACAACAAACAAATGAACATATGAGAGAAGTCATAAATCACTCAACTCATATTCATTTGTTGAATACAATAAAATCTATCCTAACACAAACTCTTGAAAAACTTTGCAAGAAGAGAGTTTATGGCAAGTAGACTTTGACAACCTGTATTTCTGAAACACTTTAAACAAAACTCATCAAGGCATCTTGTGTGAAACAGAAATAATAGATTGCATACAAGTATAAAGAACATGTGTATAAAGATAGAGAAGAAACAACACATGAATAGAGAGGTGAAAGAAACATACATCCACATATATAAAGAAGTATAAGTACAATGTATGTAAAAATGGTCAAAGGACCTCATATACAAGATCAATGTATCTAAAAAGTAAGAAAAGAAAAGATACATATAGAACCTCACTACATCCCTCAAAAATATCAACACTCCCCCTATCAAAATGTCCTATACTAACTCTCCCCCTAAGATGACTACTCTCATAACCCAAAACTACTCCCCCTTTTTGTCACGAGTGACAAAGGGTAGAGTGTCATGTAGACATCTCATCGGCAGAGCTAGCATCTCCATCATCATCATCATCATCCTCATCATCCTCATCCTCAGAATCTGAAGCTGCTGGAGTAGGTGGTGAAGGAGTAGCCTCTGGAGCAAAACCACCCATGGTAGCCTGCTGTCGTGCAATACGACCAACACGAACATTCATTTAATACAACTTAGCAGAGGGTGTATCAAGGCGAGTGTCCATGCGCTGCAACTGTGTCATAATATCTCCTAGAGATACATCGCCCGTAGAGGAAGAAGGAGCAGATGTAGATGGAGCTGATCTGGATGGAGCCGAACGGGAGGGAGGAGTGGCATCCGTCTGTCGCGACCTGAACTGCGCCTCACTACGTTTTACGGTAGCGGCATCTATGGCAGATATGTGTGTGAAGTGGTCGGACACAGGAAAGGGAATGGAAAAAGGGCGTAAGATCCTCGTGATAGCGAAAGGAAAGATGAGCTTATCATGGGACGCCGAATCAAGATAAACATCAATAATAGAAAGAATGAAGTGAGAAGGAAAATCTATAGTAAGATGCTCTAATAAAAATAACAAAAATCGAGCACGAGGCTCAGTGATGGAGTTGTAGTGAGAAAGAGGATGGAGTACAAAAGTCATCACCATGTTAAGAAATCTAGGACCTTTAGCAAAAGGCTTACATGATGTTTACTGATGCTCACCCCAATCAGCAGGGTGCTCACAGAAAGCAGAGATGAGCTCATCTTTGGACACAGTCCTCAGACGCTCACAAGAAAGGTAATCAGGAAAGTCTATCCTAGGTACCCTAAGCACATCCGCAACTAGCTGCGGTGTGACAGGGATGCGCGTACCTCGAATGCGAGTGAAAAAGAGAGGTACTGAACGATCTATCCCGTGCATGTTGGAGTAAAACTCCTGTATCAGCACAAGAGGGCAAGTGACCGGGACGTCACACAGTGACTCCCATCCCCTACTGTGAATGACAGAGGGAAGGTCAGTGTCGGCGAAGTCCGCCAGAATGACTTGGCGTTCCGAATGAACACCTCGTCAAGAGAAGTTCTCCGAAAATGCTTTCTGGGCATCTCCATCACGGAACCGAAGGTTAAGAGGAGCAGAGTCAGAAGAAAAGGAAGCTCTAGAACGCAGAGGGTTCCGAGCCGGAGTGGATTTACGTTTGGGTGCCATAGACACTACTAACGTAAAAGAATGAGAAAGAGATAGAGAGGGAGACAATCAGAAAAGTCCCAAAACAGTTCACATATATCAAATATATTGAACAATAAGTACGTATGCATGGGAATGCATGAGCATGTGACATGCAAATCAAAATGCATCATGGGCTCAGCCCAATCCAATCCTACTAGCACACAAACATATAACACACATCTAAATGCATGTAAATATCATTCTAATGCACATGGAATGCAATGTATGACATTTTAAAAGCATTTAAGTGAAAACCCAACCCAAAATTTCAAAAAAAACTCATCAATTTTGAAAAACCCCAAAAATTTTCAAAAATCCCAAAAACTAGGTTTCAAAACATGCAATGCATGAAAAAGGAAGGGAAAAAGAACATACCAGGTGATGGAAATCAAGGGAAGATCGAAAATGATGAAGATCTGAAGATTTGAGTGAGAGAAAATGGTTTGGGAGGTGAAAAGCCGTCGGACAGATCGAGAGAGATTGAGGAAATGAGAGAAAAAAATCGCGATAGCCCCTTATATAGACACCTCAGTAATTCTCGACAGCTGAGGTGTTGAGAGGTATCGAGGAAGGTGTCGAGGAAGGTGTCGAGAGTTTTGCCTTCGATAGCTTCAAGTGTCGAGAGGTGTCGAGGTACAAGACCAATTTCAGATATAAGAATCTCAATCGATCGACAAGGTGTCGAGGAGACAGGAGATTTCTCGATCGATCCACCAGGTGTCGAGACAGGTGTCGAGAAAGAAGACATCAGACACAACTAGAGAATCTCGATCGATCCACCAAGTGTAGAGAATCTATCGAGGAGACAAAAACTTTCTCGATCGATCCATCAGGTGTCGAGACAAGTGTCGAGATTGCGATAAGAAAAGGCTTGAGAAGCTCGACAGATGACCAGGTATCGAGGAGGTGTCGAGCCAGCAGTTAAAAGCAGTTTCTCGAGAAGAGAAAAACACAGACATGAATGCAATCCAACACACACCTCAACCAAAGATCCACTCAACATATAAAGCACTCAAAATCATCTCTCAACAAAAATTTAAGCACATGGATCCTCAAAAACACACACACACACACACACACAACAAGTCTAACCAATTTTATTTTTCAAAAACAAGTTAAGACAGTTTAGTGAGCATACATCAGCACATGTAAAACCTTTGTGATGGCCAAATCACATTGTACCTACACATGTATCAAAAGTAGCAAAGAATATTGCGTGTTGTGTGTGAAAAATATCGCAAGATTGCACATGTGTATACATGTTATGATGATTTGAGATATGAGGAAATAACTTTAACTCACACACAATCATAACTGTTTGATGGGGATTATCACCTTCGAGTTACATCCTATAACTCCCACATCTCCTAGAATACACGCTTGCAACCATATTTAAAGCATTTTTGATCTTTTTGCCTTTTTGTTTTCTTTGCATATTTTCTTTTATTTTAGCATATCATGCATGGACATATAAAAGAGAGGAAAGAAATACCCAAGATGTTAAGCTTTTGACATCGCACTTTTGCTATGCAGAAGCATACGAATGTCTTTGACACTGCACTTTTGCTATGCCGAAGCATACAGGTGTCATATTATGATTGGCGGGCAACAGTGGTGAGATGGTTATTTATGCATTTCTCTTAGGATTTTCTAGTCCTACCCGTCAAAAAGAGTGATATGAGTGTTAAGTTTTAAGAGATAACTTAATCTTACTCATCACAAACAAGAGCCACAAAGCTCACTTGCTTAGTTGTGCATAGAGATGCTCATCTAAGCTATAAAAGATACAAAGTTTAGAAACTTTATTTCAATGGCCATCCAAGGTATACAAGTACCAAAGTACACAAAACACACACTGTTTTTGTATTTTTCTGATTTTTCAATTTTTTTTTTATTTTTATATTTAAAAACAAAATAAACAAAACTGAAAGTAAACACACAAAACATGTTAAACAAAACAAAGCATAAAACTAGACTGACTCAACAAAAATGCAAAACACACAAGTAATGCAACGAACAAGAAAAACAAGAAGGAGAGAAGAAAGTGATGAAATCACTTAGAGTCCTTTTTCTTCCACATCTTGGAAGAACCTTTCCTTTGATTGAATCCTTGAACCGGTGGTGAAGGGGAAGAACTGAAACCGTTCAGGTTAGAAAGAAACATGAGGGCTTTTAGAATATCTCCAAGAGGAGCAAGAGAGGATTGAAGCTGATTTTGGCTTCTTGATGCTATCATGCCATTGCTCTGTTGAGTGGCTAGCCACTTATAGCAATTTGGTCGAGTATGACCGGCAGCTCCACAATGATGACAGAGATGCTGCTTCTTTTGTTTAGGCTTTTAAGAGTTAGCCTTCCTAGCCCTAGGGTTTTTAGCATCTTTCTTATCTTGTTTAGGGGGTGCTCCTAAGATAAACTTACCCTTGTCTAAGTTCTCATTAGCTAATTCAGTTTTGACATCAATGTTCTCAATTTCAGTGTTATTAGCAGGAGAAACAAAAACAGTATTGCTAGTAGAAGCAGTATTAGAGAAAGAAAGAACATACCCCAAGCCAGTTCGATCTGAAGCAGATTTCTGATTACTAAGCATCTCATCAAGCTTTGCACTTGAAGTCCTCTCCAATTGAGCTCTGACTTGTGACAGCTCTGCTTCAAGCTTCTTGGTCTTTTCAGCCAAAAAGTTGTTCTAAAATCTCAGTGCTCCAATAGTTTGATTCGCCTCGTCAAACTTTGTGGACAACTCTTCACGATCAAGTTCCACATCACTGAGCTTCTTGGTGGCCAGCCTGTATAATTTCTCATGCTTCTCAGAGAGCTTGTAAAGCTTCTCATAGGCTGAATGGATATCATCTTGATCATCCATCTTCTCAAATTTAGATTCCACCAGTTCTTTTTCTTCATCCACTTCTTCAACAATCCCTTCAGTAGGATTGACTGTGGCAGTGAAGGCATTTAAGATTCCGTCATCCTCATTTTCGGAATCATCTTCAAGCTCAGTGTCATTCAAGGTTGCAGCAAGTACCTTACTCTTCCCAATGCTCTTGAGATATGTAGGGCATTCATGCTTCATGTGACCAAATCCATGACATCCAAAACACTTTGGTCTTGCAGGAACAGTGTACTGACCGCCATCCTTAGCATCCTTCTTCCCTTTGTCTTGACTCTTGAATTGAGAAGAACTAGATTGTCTGCGGTCCTTGTCGAAGTTCCTCCCATTGGCATTCTTCATAAACTTCTTTAACTGTCTTGTAATGTAGGACTTCATCTTGGAATCTTCATCATCGGAAGACTCATCTGTATCACTGCTCTTCGCCTTCAAGGCCATGCTCTTGCTTTTACCAGTTTTACCAATCCTGGAGAGTCCTAACTCATAGGTCTGCAAGTTTCCAACCAGCTCAGTCAAAGGAATCTTGTCAATATCCTTTGATTCTTCTATTGCCGTAATCTTGGCATGGAATCTCTCAGGTAGAGATCTGAGCACCTTCCTTACAACCTTGGGTTCAGGGATGGTTTCCCCAAGATTGAAGGCTGAGTTCACTATGTCCTTGAGCTTGGCATAGAACTCATCAAACGACTCATCCTCCTCCATCTTAATTTCTTCAAAGCTAGTAGTGAGCCTCTGAAGCTTTGAATCTTTGACAGCCTTTGTTCCTTCATAGGTTGTCTGAAGGATGGTCCAAGCCTCCTTAGCAGTTTCAGTTGAGGGTATCTTCTTGAACTCCTCATTGGTGACTGTGCTAAATAGGGCATTTAACGCTCTACTGTTGAAGTTAGCCGCCTTGATCTTTGCGTCATCCCAATCGGCCGGTTCTTCTTTTGGCTTAGTCCAGCCAATCTCTACAGCTTGCCACACCTTCTCATCTAAAGACTGCAAAAAAGCTCTCATGTGTACTTTCCAGTATGCATAGTTAGTGCCATCAAATAAAGGTGGTATGATTAATGACTGTCCTCTATCCATGACAAACAGGGGCCAATGGATCAACACAGCAAAGATTAAACCTAATCAGAGTGTGCTTGCTCTGATACCACTTGATAGGCCACAATCTGAATGACCCATTGTGATTAAACCTAATTAATTACTTAGCCAAGTTGTTAATTAATCAATTAATCATGTAATTGCGTGGAAGCACAAACAAATCACCAAAAACTAAATATGCAACGGAAATTAAATAACACGATGATTTGTTTACGAATGGGGAAAACCCTAACGGCAAAAACCCCACCGGGTGATTTTCAGGTCACCACTCCCGAAACTCCACTATTATCAAATCAAGCGGTTACAAGTAAAGGAATCTCAAGTACCTTACCAACCTACAGTTGAACCCTTACCCCAATACCCAATTGGACTTGATCTGTAGTGACAATTCCCACCTTTGATGCACAGCTCCCAAGTACGTGACTAACCAATGCGCGGATCCCAGTACGCGACTTCAAAACACCAACTAAGGAAGAAAGGTTGGCTGCAAAGTTCTTCAGTTCATCCTTTATGATGAATAACAGGAAGATGCTTGGTTACAAAACCCTTTGGTGCAAATACACAGCAACTTCTTGAAAGAAGATGAACTAGGTCAAGAACTTCGTCTTTTGATCACAATTTGCTTGAACAGAGATTGCTCAATGCTATTGCAACTTGTGTCACACTTGACGGCTCTTAAAACAATCCTTTTATATGTTTAGGGTTAGAAGAAAAGAAGGCTCAAAATCATATTCACGGATCCCAAGAAAATCATATCAGAAAATCTGAAATTTTAAATCTCGACAAATAGCAGGTGTCGAGGTAGCTATCGAGCAGGTGTCGAGCTTTAAGAAATTTGCACTTCAGCTTGCTTTTTCTTGGACAGACTTGATGACTTCAACACTTAACCTTGAAACCTTGTTTCTTGAAGTATTAAAAACACCTAGAACTACCCAATTACAAGTAGAGTGCGTTTTGTCAAAGGATTAGCCAATTTACATAAATAAGTGACATATGTTCTTAACAAGTGAAAACATATATGTCCTAACACTTTCTCACCCCACTATATATAGACCCTTATACCCGCTAAATTGAGAGAGCTTCCAGCGAGAATTTTGTGAGAGAAACCATAGAGAAAAACAAGATTGCCTTATCTCCAATCTTTACCTTAGAGACTCTACAAATTCCTCTACTCCCTTCCTCTCCATTGTCACATCCTTGAGAGGCCATTGACCAAATCCTTATCTCACCACACCCACGTTTGTGAGAAGGTTCATTTGGTGCTAAGGGAAGCAGTTTGGAAGGAATCAATATACATTGGTTGATGCTATGGTATAGTAGTGGAATCCGGGAAGCTAAAGAAGAAATAGGTTCGGCGTAACCTCGTTGGAGCAAGAAGCTTGGAGGGCTTAGGTACTTGGGTAGATTAGGCTTGGAGGGTCTTCTGCTGTTCATGTATCCCAACTACATTCTTTAGTGGATTATTTACAGCTTGGAGGGCGGCGGAGAGGTTTTACGCCGAGGACTTCGGTTTCCTCTTTGATAACATATCGTGTGTTGTCCGTGTGTTTGCATCTTCTTTTCCTATATCTTTGCCTTATATTTACTGCTGTGGATGTGTTTATATTTGGTTTAGATTTGTTATCAATTCTGTGATTGACTTATGTTCATGTTTCGCACATTAATTGTTTGATTATAAGCTTGAATTGATATTTTATAATTTGGGGTCTAAACGTTCAAGGGTGTTTTACACACATTTTGAACTTTCAATTGGTATCAGAGCGGGTACACTTGTTGTGGTTTAAATACCTAAGTGTGATCCTTGACCCCTTGTGTTTATTTGCCATGGATTGTGCTATGTATGCCTCTTTGTATGATTTGGTTGGTGATAAATGTAACATGCTACGTGTTTGTGAAAATGCCTCTATGAGTGATAATCCTCATGATTGTGATGCTATGTTACATGAATCTTTGGATGTTGTTGATATTCCTAACATCAAACCCTTGAAGAAAATTGCTAAGAAGTTTCAAAAGAATTTGAGCAAGTTACTTTGTGAAAAGGATGATTTGATTGCTAAGCTCAATGAATCCAATAAATTGGTTGAGAAATATAAGAATCTTGCTGAAAATTCTCTTGAAAAGCTGAAAGAGTTTGAATGTTTGAATATGGACTTGGATGCTAAACTTGTTTTGTTTAACAAACTAGTTGATGATGTTAAATGTGAAAATGAATCTCTTAAGATGCATGCCAAGTGTTTGATTGTTGAACCTATTGCTAAAAATGAAGAAAATATTTGTTGCAATCATGTTGTGGTACCCGATTTTGTGCCTATTGTGTGTTCTACCTCAAAGGACAAATTGATGTACATTCCTCCACACAAAAGGAATCAAAAGGTGGAGAGAAAGGCTCTTAAGCCAAAGTCTCTGTTTAGGTCTCAACCTAAGTTTTTGGATGGATCTAAGTTTGTTCCAACTTGCCACCATTGTGGTGTGATTGGTCATATAAGACCTCAATGTCATAAGTTGAAGAGAGGACAAACTCATGTTGCTAGATCCCTTCCTAAAAAGCCTAGTGGACCCAAACCCATTGTTTGTCACCATTGTGGTGCCTTTGGTCATCTTAGACCACATTGCTCTAAGTTTCAAGCTCTTAAAAGAAAAGAGAAACTTGAGCTTCTTGGAAGTTATGCTAAAAAGGGTAAACCGGTTTTGAGTGAAAATAGCATGTTGATTAAGAAAATGTTTAATGCTCTTAACTCCTTGACTATGTGCATCTCCGGTTCTCATTCTTCCAACCCTCATCTCACTTCTCTTGAGACGCTCATTCCAAACAATCATTCTGTTTGGATAAGGAAGGGTTCCTATGGTTGAGCTTGAAAGCTCAAAAACGTGTTGAAAACACAAGAGCTGTTTAGACCCCCAATTAAAATTACGGCTCGATAGATTTTACACAACTTTAATACAAAGTGCGAAATAGTGTAAAAGCGAGCGGATGAACAAATAAACTACTCTAATCCATAAACTAAGCAACACAGCAGTATAATGGAATATAAAAGAGTAGGGAAGAGAGATGCAACCACAGAAAACACCAAGACGTGTTTTCGAAGAGGAAACCGAAGAACTCGGCGAAAAACCTCTCCGCCGCCCTCCAAGCGGAAATCGATCCACTAGACAATCAGTTGGGATACATGAGTAAGCAAGAGACCCTCCAAGCCTAATCTACCCGATGTACCTAAGCCCTTCAAGCTCTTACTCCAACAAGGCTTCTCGGAACCGTGTCTTGTCTTAGTTCTCCGGATCCCGCAACAAGCTCCATGTTGCATCTGCCATTCCAGGCTTCTTCCAATGCTTCCCAGCAGCACCAAAACGTCACTCAACACTCTCAAAAGGTGTGGTAAGTGTTTGGGCTATCAACCTCTCAAAGGTGTGGAAATGGAGAGGGAAGGGTTGAGGAGATACCACAAGCAAGTGTATAGAGAAAGGTGGGGATGACAATCTCTAATTGCAAATGTGTTTGGCTAGGGTTTTCTCTCTGAAGCATTCCTCAACATTTGTGGGTAATGAGAGTTTATATAGGATATGTGCAAAATGTGTGAGTCAGTCAGTACAGGCTGGCAGAACAGCATGTCTCGCGGGTGTCTCGCGGGAAGGCCTTACCCGCGAGATACTCGCGAGAGATAGCTGTCTCCACCTGGCCTGACTCTTCACATTCCAGCATGTGCAGGGCACATGCCTCACTTCGCGGGAAGTTTAGTCGCGACATACCCGCGAGATTCCTTCAGCTTCCAATTTTGCATGATTCTTCACACACTCTCTATCACACAACCCTTACATCAATTCCCATAATAAATACATGGTATAAACAATTGATAGAAATTACAATCAAATTTGGCACGGAATAAAAGCCAACAAAACACATAGTTGTAAATCACAACTTTACAATCTCCCCCTTTGGCTATTCCGTGACAAAATCCTAAAACAGATTCTAGACTTAAACGTGAGTTTGGGAACACAGGCAAAACTCACTCACACTTAATTCTAGATTCTGATAAGCTCTTGAAACATATGAACAAGTAACTCCTGAAACACAACAACAAAATATTATCATTGTATGCAGAAAACTTGAAAAGCATATGGAGCATTAAAAGCATGATCAAGCAAGATGAAATAGAGAACACTAGATCATGGCAAGATCAAACAAGTAATCACTATACACAAGCAATTACTATGCTCATTCACACAAGGAATGAACATCCGGATATGCAAGATGATAAGCTCATATGAAGAGTACCATTTCCAAATCCAACACTCAACCAATGCAAAATACTTGAAGAATTTGCATCTAGGAACAATCCTACACGGGCACAAGAGTGTTCATCACTCAACCAATGCATAGAACGTATATGCATCTAGGAACAATCCTACACGGGCACAAGAGTGATGTAGTGAAGTAAATGAATGACATTAAACTTCAATAGCACAAGCATAAAGGCTGCATAAGCAAAGCATTGCAAATACATGGCACAAACCACAAAGGCCTACAAAACATGCAATGAAACAAAACAACCCTTAAAGCTTACAAAAGCAACATGGGTACATGCAAAGTATGCTACAAAGCATAGAGAATATCACAAAAGAAACATCTGGAATAATACTTAAATAAAGCATAGTATCAAAGTCTTAAACCAAAAGCAGTAAAACAGTTATAACCACTAAGAATACTGAATAAAAACCGTCTTTAAAACCAATAACCAATGCTACTATGTTTCTAAGCTATGCTCCCCCTATCGCTGTGCAAGCTCTTCTCTAGCTCCCCCTCAGAGTTTTCTCCCCCTTTTTTTACCGAAATGGCCAAAGAGCTAGAATGGTTCGGACTCCGAATCAGAGCCATGAGTGGAGGACAAGTCCTGAACCTGCGTTGCCAATGCGATGATCTGTCCCTGAAGGTACGCGAACTGATCTGCTGTGTGCTGCACATGGGAGTCAAGCACTGTAGACATCTGATCCATCTTAGCAAGCAACTGATCGAGTTTGCTTAAGCTTTGTGGTGGAGCAGAAGATGATGGCTGTGCAGATGGCTCTGGAGCTGAGGTGAACCTGTCAATCTCTTCCTCTGTATCTTCAGCTTCCTCCTGTTGAACTTGTCGTGGTGGTGGTATGGTATGCACACCAGTCTTGGATCCTCTAATGTGCGCAGTGCTCCTAGTTAGTGTATGACCACCAATGGGGTAATCCCTCGGAACAGCTGTGAGGCCACTGGGTAGCTTAAGCTTCGTCTTGGCAATCAAACCCATGATCAAAGAGGGGAACGGCATCACAGTCCGTGTATTCTGCTTTGTGATGCTCTTCTTCAAGACATGCATGATATGACCACAAATGTCAATCTCCTTATGTGTGAAGAGATCATACAGAAATCTTGTTCTCGGAGCAGATAAAGTTGTGAGATTGGTGACCGGATACAGATTGTGAATCATCACATAGCTTAGTGTCCTCATTTCTGGAGAGAACTTGAGAGTGTCCATGGATGATTTTTTCGGTTCACCACCAAGGACTGTAATCATATCATCAATCTTACCCAATCTATCCTCATAAGCAACTGTGATTTGCTGAGATGGATGACGAGTCTCCAAAAAGTCTTGGATGCTCTCTCTAGTAATCTGAAACTTCTTGTGTCTTACCCAGCCCTCAATACAATCTCCATTGACAATGGCATTAGAGAAGAACTCCTTGATAATCTCTGAATATACCACTCCAGTCGGGTGGAGCAGCTTGGTCCACGTTCTATCCTTGAACACTTCAGGGATGTAAGTGCCCTCAAGAGTCTCTAACTGGACTACCCGTTCCATGATATCGTCTTGTCCTTGTAGCAGTCATTGTACTTCATATCAGCATCTATAGACCGGAAATGTTCAAAATCAGTTCGGGCTCTCTTTGAAGTCGATTTCTTCTTAGCCGCATGCTTGGTGGGAGACATCTGCACAATTTCACAATACCAAGAAGAAAGAAAAAAAATGCACAAGCACAAACCAGAAGACAAACTACATTAGATTCAAGTTAATTCCAAATCAGATTTAATACTAACTGAAAACAGAGCATGGTAGACACTAAACATCATGCCAAAAGACTCCAAACAATAGAGCATAACAACACTGCAACAACATAAGAAACATTGCAAGAGTGTGTGTTCTGAGTGCATGTGCTGATGAGTGTGTGCGGCATGAGATGCATGAGGGTGTCTAAGTGTGCCTAGTTGTGTGCCAAGAGTGTGCAACATGAACAAAGTGAGTGAAACACATAATCAATGACCAAACCTAAGTAAAATAAGGTCAAACAAGTGAAAAACTATGGATTGAAATCACTTGATTCCATTTTGGCACAAAAATGTCACTCGGACATTTTGACAAACACTTAGCGTGCACAAATGCAAAAAATACATGAATAATGCATGAACATGTGAAAATCTTCCCTCAATACATGATAAAATGCCACAAGGGGCCAACACAGATGCAGAAACAACAAATGGGACATAGCCCAATCAAAAAATATGAGAAAGATTCACCCAATTTTGAAAACCAACCCAAAGTTTCGAAAATCCCCAATTATCAAAACCCTAACAAAAATTCTGCATAATCTAAGTAAAAACTTAAAAAGAAATGGTTAACAAACATACCTTGAAGAAGAGAATGCAGAAAAAATGCTTGGATTGAAGGGAAATGAATGGAATAGTGATTTTGGGTTGAAAAAGTTTGAGAGAGGTTGAGCGAGGGAAGTTTGATAGTTTTGAAAAACTGTCACATCAGCTATATAAAAACTGAAAACACGCGTTTTTCGCGGGTTAGAGAGTGGCGAAACAGTCGCGAGACAGTCGCGAGAAGGGCCACTGAAGCACAAAATTTTCGCGAGAAGCATTAGGTCGCGACACAGTCGCGAGACAGTCGCGGTAACTTCTGTCTGAAATTGAAAAACTCCAATTTTAGCCAAACAGAATTTCGCGAGAAGCTTTTGGTCGCGAGACAGTCGCGAAAGTTTCTGTGTGACATGATACAATAAAAATTTCCCTCAACTCCTTTTCGCGGGAAGCTCTAAGTCGCGAGCTTCTCGCGAAACAACCCCTGAACCAGTTTTTGAAGAAACACAAAAACATGCATTTTAATCAAAAACAAAAGACAAGAAAGTATAAAAACACTTTCAAAAACAAATAAAACACTCAAAAATCTTTTTGGGTTTGATCAACAAAGATTGAGCATGTGAAAAACACATTTAATCAAGTACAATCACACAAATGATTATGACATTCATTGAACATAGACTTGTGTGTTGTGTGTGGATATCAAAAATGAGATAGTCCTTAGTCCAATGTGAAGCTTCAATGATCAATTCAATCAAGGCATACACAACTAGCACTAGATTATGTGACCTATCTCAATTATAGAAACATGCATATATGACCTCCCACACGTACTTGATAGCAATTCAATGAAGCTTTTCATTTGGCTCCATATTTAACATATCATTTGCAACTTTTGAGCAAAGAGTATCTCATTTTGAGAAAGATGCCTGAAATTTTTGATATTTCAATAGATGAGTTAGCCTTTGGCTTTTTGGGCATCATACATTTTATTTTGGTCGCTTTACCTTTTTCCTAGTCGAATACTAGTTTGTGCGACAGGCTTTTGCATCTCTATATCTCTTTTCATTTGGAGATTTACAATTAGAGAGCTCTTTTAAGCAAAAAAATAAAAGTGGGAAGATATATAGGCATGAGTCTATGCATGTCTCAAGATGAACAAAACCATTCACTAATCATTCATGACAAGGTTGAAGATCTATTTACAACAGTCACATAGATTTCAGGATTTCTTCCACAATGATATGAGTGCATGAAGGACAAGCTAAGCTCGTTAAATGCACAAAGCCATAAGTACAAAGGTACAAGGCAAAACATGCTTTGAGACAAAACTCAACAAAGTGATCAAACTTTTTGGATTTTCCAATTTTTATGTGTTTTTTTGAATTTTTTGAACACACCCAAAACAGAACAAGAAAAGAAAGATCGACAAAAACATCTGGTACAAACCAACCAGACAAAATAACAACAGAAAAAAAAAATGCATGAAAAAATGCAACAACAAATGTCCCTAAACATTGAAAGAATTGATGCGTGGACATGTTATAATGCTTATGCATGAGTACCCCTCTTCACCCACACGTCACGTGCGTTTGGGGTGATATCCTTAACGGATTGGGTACGAGAATTTGGACTGTCAAACCTTCTAGTGAAACTCTCCAAGCAGGTGGTGAAGGCACCAATCATTTTCATCACGTCCATCATGCTAGGATCACGATTTTGACTTCTCGATTGTTCACCACCCCAAGACCTCATGTCATTTCTCCTTCCTCGTGACCGAGGTGCGCATTAGTTGTTGTCTGATCTCAGCTTTTGACAGTTGGGTCTGGTATGTCCTTGCATTCCGCAGTAGTGACACACATAGTCCGTTCTAGGACCCCGTTGTGATCTTGGGAGAGATCTTCCTCTGGTTTCATGTCTGCCCATAGATTGATTTCGGGGCTTATTCACCATCCGTTGCTCACTCACATTCTTCTTCTCAGCCTTAACATTCTCAAGACTGGACTCTTCCACAATAGGCTCTATGGCCTTCACAAATTTCACTTCTTTGGTAGTTTTGGCTGATGAGCTGCTTCCTCCGGTGTATCTTAACCCAGACTTGTCTGAAGAAGGTTTTTGAAATGAGATAACATCATCTAACTTCTGGGAGGAGACTCTCTCTATCTTGGCATGAGCTTGCACTACCTCTTGCTCAAGAAACCTCACCTTCGTATAGGCTTCAGACAACTCGCCATTTAGTGTCTCAATCTCACACTTAGCCTCTTTATATCTGATCAAGAGACTTTTGTAATCTTCCTCAGCTTTCTTCATTTTCCTTACAGCCGCCTTGGCTACTCTGGTATACTCTCCCGACTTCTCAAGTAATAAGGAGTAATTTTCTTGAAGATTAGCTGTATTCTCTTCTTCTTCTTCAGCATCTGAGTCTTCCACAATCCCAATAGACTCTGAATCAGAATGCTCACCAAGCTCCTTCACAAGTGCACCCAAATCATCCGATGACTCCACATGAGCAATGGTCATGAATGCGGAGTAGTTTCCCTCTCCGTCACAGCTCTCTTCCGAGTCAGAATCAGAGGAGTCTGAATCACTGAGTGTCGTGGCATAAGATTTGCCTTTTCCCCTCAGAAAGTTTGGACACTCTTTCTTTAGATGTCCATGGCCATTGCACTCATAGCATACAATTTCTGAAGAGGGTTGAAACTCCCTTCCTTCTTTCCTTGTAAACTCTTTCCTATCACCTCTTGAAGATGAAAATTTTCCTCTGTTGAATGGTTTTCCACTGTTCTTCATCTTTAGAAATTTTTGGAAGTTTTTCGCAAGGTATGCTACTTCCTTCTCCATTCCATCTTCTTCGGAAGGATCATCCATTCTTTTGATGATGGTTTTAAGGGCAAGCGATTTACTCATCTTGTGGGAAGGCAGTCCAAGCTCATATGTTTGGAGTGATCCAATGAGCTCTTGGATCTTAATTTCATCCAAATCCTTGCTTTCCTCTCCGGTAAGGACCTCAAAATTTTTCTCACCACCTTAGTCTCTTCAATCTTCTCCCCAAGATTGAATTTAGCAATTACAATTTCATTGAGCTTCCCATAGAATGAATCAAATGGTTCATCATCCCCCATCTTGAGCTCTTCAAATTTGGTGGTAAGCATTTGAAGCTTTGTATCCTTAACTTTCTTCGTACCCTCATATGTTGTCTCTAAAATCTTCCAAGCTTCCTTGACTACCGTCATATGAGAGATCCTGTGAAATTCATCAGGAGACACACCACAGAAAATAGCATTTAAAGCTCTACTATTAGCATTTGCGGCTGCGAGAGCTGTCTTATCCCAAGTGGACTTAGGATCCTCAGGCCTAGTCCAGCCTATCTCAACCGCATCCCACACGGTATCTTCCATAGAGTATAAGAATGCTCTCATTCTGACTTTCCAGAATGCATAATTGTTCCCATAAAAAAATGGTGGAACATTGAGCGATTGAGACCGGTCCATCTCAAATAGGGTCAAGGATCACACTAAGGTATTTAACCCACAACAAGTGTACCCGCTCTGATACCAATTGAAAGCTCGAAAACATGTTGAAAACACAAGAGCTGTTTAGACCCCCCCCAATTAAAATTACGGCTCAATAGATTTTACACAACTTTAATACAAAATGCGGAATAGTGTAAAAACGAGCGGATGAACAAGTAAGCTACTCTAATCCATAAACTAAGCAACACAGCAGTATAATGGAATATAAAAGAGTAGGGAAGAGAGATGCAAACACAGAAAACACCAAGACGTGTTTTCGAAGAGGAAACCGAAGAACTCGGCAAAAAACCTCTCCGCCGCCCTCCAAGCGGAAATCGATCCACTAGACAATCAGTTGGGATACATGAGTAAGCAAGAGACCCTCCAAGCCTAATCTACCCGATGTACCTAAGCCCTCTAAGCTCCTACTCTAACAAGACTTCTCGGAACCGTGTCTTTTCTTAGTTCTCCGGATCCCGCAACAAGCTCCATGTTGCATCTGCCATTCCAGGCTTCTTCCAATGCTTCCCAGCAGCACCAAAACGTCACTCAACACTCTCAAAAGGTGTGGTAAGTGTTTGGGCTATCAACCTCTCAATGGTGTGGAAATGGAGAGGGAAGGGTTGAAGAGATACCACAAGCAAGTGTATAGAGAAAGGTGGGGATGACAATCTCTAATTGCAAATGTGTTTGGCTAGGGTTTTCTCTCTGAAGCATTCCTCAACATTTGTGGGTAATGAGGGTTTATATAGGATAGGTGCAAAATGTGTGAGTCAGTCAGTACAGGCTGGCAGAACAGCATGTCTCGCGGGTGTCTCGCGGGAAGGCCTTACCTGCGAGATACTCGCGAGAGACAGCTGTCTCCACCTGGCCTGACTCTTCGCATTCCAGCATGTGCAGGGCACATGCCTCACTTCGCGGGAAGCTTAGTCGCGACATACCCGCGAGATTCCTTTAGCTTCCAATTTTGCTTGATTCTTCACACACTCTCTATTACACAACCCTTACATCAATTCCCACAATAAATACAGGGTATAAACAATTGATAGAAATTACAATCAAATTTGGCACGGAATAAAAACCAACAAAACACATAGTTGTAAATCACAACTTTACAGAGCTTTTACTCTTTTGGTCCTTGATCTAATTCTTTCGATATTTGTGGGACCCTTCATGCATTGCATGTTATATCTTCATACATTTTGTGCATCTTGCATTTATTCATATGCATTGGTTTTGTTTTGATCTTACTTTTATGTCTTTGTTTTGTGTGAGTAAAAATCTAAAACCACTTAAAAAAATGAAAAATTCAAAAAGTTTGATCGTATATGTTTGAGCACATATCACATGTGAGTTTTGCCTTGTACCTTCGTACAAATGGTTTTATGCATTTACGAGCTTAGCTTGTTCTTTATGCACCTATATCTTTGTGGGAAAAATCTTGACATCTTTGTGTGATTGTTGTAAATCGATCTTCAAGCTTGTCATGAATGATTAGTCAATAGCCTTGTTGGTTTTGAGACATGCATAGACTTGTGCCTATATATCTTCCCACTCTTTATTTTGTTGTTTTTGCTTAAAGAGCTCACCAAATGTAAATCTCCAAATGAAAAGAGATATTGAGCTGCAAAAGCCTGTCGCACATACTAGTATTTGACTAGGAAAAAGGGAAAGCGACCAAAATAAAATGTATGATGCCCAAAAAGCTAAAGGCTTGTTCACCAAATGAAATATCAAAAATTTTAGGCATCGATCTCTAAAATGAGATGTATTGATTCAAAAAGATCAATTGATATGAATTGTAAAGAAGCCAAATGAAAAGCTTCAAAGATATGTAATCATTTTCTTGTGGGAGGTCATATATGTTCATTTCTATAATTGAGATAGACCACTTGACTAAGTACTAGTTGTGTATGACTTGATTGAATTGATCATTGAAGCTTCACTCTAGACTATGGACTATTCCACACTTGATACGCACACACAACACACATGCCTAATGTTCAATGAATGCCTTATTCATTTGTTCGATTGTACTTTGTTTAAATGTGATGTGTGTGTGCTCATCTCTATATGGATCAATCCAAAAATATTTTTGATCTTTTTATATGCTTTTGGAAGTGATTTTTATCACTCTTTGTGTTCATGTTTAGTGCATACATTGTTTTTTAGTGTTTAAACATGTTCTGGGTTGAAAAACAAGTGTCAGAATTTTTGGCCACTTAATTTGGCGACTTGCAACCAGCCAAATATTGTAGCGAGCTCACACAGAAGGTTTGGCGACTTACTGGCGACTCACTAGCGACTCGCCCAGTCGCCAAATGCCCAGAATCAGTCTTTTTAAGAGCTTTTTCATGGGAAACTTGTTTTTAAACCTCTCCCATCCTCTCTTAAACCCTTATTCCAATATTTTTACATCAAAACCCAACCAAATTTGAATGGTTTTTCATTCCATTAACATCTCTAAGGTAATTTTAAACTCTTTTCATTGATTTGAATCCTTGGATTATGTTTTGGTGAGTTTTGTGCTCTTGGTTGGGATTTTCATCATAAGGGTTGGGAAAACTTAATTTTTTCTCAAAATTTTTGTATGGGATTGGTTTCTTTTAATGATTTGCTTTGGATGTTGGCCCCTTGTGGCAAAAAGAGCATGCATTTAGGGTGGTTTTCATGATGTTCATGCATTGTTTCACTTTGTTCTTCATAGTGTGCATGCTAGGTGTTTGATAAAATGCCTCTTAGGCATTTTCTTACTTGTTTGGACTCCAATGAGTATCAAACTTTGGGGTTTCTCATGTTTCCTAATTAGGAACATGTTTGGTTCATTGGTTGTGTATTTAACACACATTGCCCCACATGTGCATTTTTCATGCATTGGTCATGCATTGCACTTAGCCACCTCTTGCACACACCTTTGCTACCCTTGTCATGCATTGGTCTATACCTTGTTTCTTCATCCTAGCATGTCATGTTTACCTTATGCTTTGTAGCATTTTGTTTCGTCTTAGGTTTGAGCTTAATTTTCTCATGCATCATTGCACCCCTCATGCATCATTATCATTATTCATACATTCATCTCTTGCCCTCGTTCCTCCTTGACCCTTTGTCTATTCCTGACAAAAAGGGGGAGAGTATACTCTAGAGAGTATATCAGAGAGTTTTTGTCATGACCCTTGTGCACATTCTTAGGGGGAGAAATTCTATTTCTCGTGCACATTTGTAAGGGGGGAGATATTCCATAGGGGAGATGCATATACCAAGGGGGAGAAGACATTGAACTAATAAGAAAACTTTGTTTTGGTGTTTGGTGTATGATCAAGTTGCTCACATGTTTCACATCATGATTACTTGATCGCAATTCACTTGTTACATTATACTTGTCCTTTTATGACTTGCTTTACCTTGAGGGTCTAATGTGTTTTGTGCAAGTGTTTCAAGTTACAAGTATATATGTTCCAAGTTCATCACGGTTCTTATGATTCATGATAAGGGAAGTGATATGATAAGGGAAGTACTTTATTATTTGTATCTGTTACCTCTGTAGGTTTTTAAGGTTTATGTTTTTGTTTGTACCCATGTTGCTTATGTAAGCTTTAAGGGTTTGGTTGTATGCACTCTTGTAGGCCTTTGTGGTTTGTGCCATGCTTTATGCAGCTTTTGTGTTTTGTTAAATCAGTACTTCTAACCTAATGCTATACATTCTTTGTGAAGTACTGTCACTCTTGTGCTCGTGTAGGATTTTTCCTAGATGCACATACTTCATGTATTGTGCATTGGTTGAGTGTTGGTCATTCAAGTGATTTACCTTATGTTTGTCAAATTGAATGTTCGGATGTTCATTCCAAGTGTGAATGAGCATTGTGATCACTTGGTTATAGTGATTGCATGTTTTAGTCTTGCCATGGTTTATTGCTTTACTCCATTATGATTGATCGCATTATGCTTGTTCCATTTGCATTACAAGTTTTCTGCATACAATGAACCTACTGTGTTGTTATGTTTCAGGAGTTCTTGTTCTTATGGTTCTAAAGCTTCACAGATTCTAAAGTTAGGTGTGAGTGAGTTTTTCAACTGTTCCCAACTCACGCGTTAAGTGTAGAGTTTGTTTTAGGGTTTAGTCACAAAATAGCTAAAGGGGGAGATTGTAAGGTTGAAATTTGTCAACCATCTTGTTGGCTTTATTCCGTATCAATTTGCTTGTAATTTAGCACTTAGTAACCCTGTATTTAGGTGGGATTATTGTAAGGGTAGTGTGTGAAAAGATGTGAAGAAAAACTCAAATATGTGCAAAGAAGCAGAGTTTCGCAGCTAGGACCCGCGGGTGGCTCGCGGCTGCAAGCCGCCAAATGCTGGCACGTGAGTTGCACACAGTGGAGCTGAAGGGTCGTGCCAGCTGTTGCACTACAGGACAAAAGTTCCAGGCTGGCCAGGCCGTTACGTCGCGACTTGAATTCGAGACTTGGACAAGCCGCGAGGTCAAGCTTCCAATCAGCCCTGTTTGGCAAAAACTGTCTCTTCGTATTCCTTTCTCACTCCACTATATGTAGACCCTTATTCCCACTAAATTGAGGGGGCTTCCAGAGAGAATTTTGTGAGAGAAACCCTAGAGAAAAATAAGATTGCCTCATCCCCAATCTTTACCTTAGAGACTCTACAAATTCCTCTACTCTCTTCCTCTCCATTGTTACATCCTTGAGAGGCCATTGACCAAATCCTTATCTCACCACACCCACGTCTATGAGAAGGTTCATTTGGTGCTAAGGGAAGCAGTTTGGAAGGAACCAATATACATTGGTTGATGCTATAGTATAGTAGCGGAATCCGGGAAGCTAAAGAAGAAATAGGTTTGGCGTAACCTCGTTGGAGCAAGAAGCTTGGAGGGCTTAGGTACTTGGGTAAATTAGGCTTGGAGGGTCTTCTGCTGTTCATGTATCCCAACTACATTCTTTAGTGGATTATTTACCGCTTGGAGGGCGGCGGAGAGGTTTTATGCCGAGAACTTCGGTTTCCTCTTTGATAACACATCGTGTGTTGTCCGTGTGCTTGCATCTTCCTTTCCTTTATCTTTGACTTATATTTACTGCTGTGGATGTGTTTATATTTAGCTTAGATTTGTTATCAATTCTGTGATTGGCTTATGTTCATGTTCCGCACATTAATTGTTTGATTATAAGCATGAATTGATATTTTATAATTTGGGGTCTAAATGTTCAAAGATGTTTTACACGCATTTTGAACTTTCAATATATTATACTTAATGTGATGGTAAAATAAGGAAGGGGGGGTGGATGGTTAGTTGTTCAGATAATGATGTTAATGTGCAGGTGTTCTTCTAAAAGACAAACATAACCTAGCATCAACACATGATCTAGAGAAAATGTTAATCTCATAAGTTCTAACTAATTGGTTCAAAGTTTTTTTAAAGGTTGTGGGTTCGAGAGAATATAGTTATTGAAGTATGAAATAAGTAGAAGAGAAATTGGCTAATAAAATCAATTTCTAAAGAAAAAATTTGTTGCAAAGTGTGGAAGATACGTTAGTTATCAATCTGTTTGTTTATTATTTTAAAATGCAGTAATTTATCCAAAAAATTCCACAATTCCATTTGCAAAAAAATTATTATTACTATATATTCTAAAGTATGCATGTTGAAATGTAGTTACGAACACAAAGATTTGCATGATCAATAAAGATTTTCCTTTTGAGTGTTGATCTTTTCTTGGGCCAGCTCCGAGGCTAACAGCTTCACTCTCAGTCATCACAACCCAAACTTTGGTGGTATTTACGGAGGATCCTGACAAATTACATTGAAATAAAACAGACATGCCTTTTCACAATTACTTGGAGCCAAACAAATTAACCTTTAATGCAATATAATTGCAATCATGTTGAAATAGTCTTTGAAGGCAAGAGTTATGAAATAAAACCTAAACATAATTAAATGAATGAGTTTTGCATACATCAAGAGCGTCACATTTTTAATTTTCTATGCCATGCTAAATTCATATTCACCACCAAAACCACTGCAATTTTATTTTGCATAGGTGCATCTATATCAAATTGTTGAAACAATCGATATGCATAGTATTCTCTCATTGTAACAGAATTAGTTGTATCAGATCTGATTCAATCTACATCACTATACAAAATGTCAAGCCTAAAGCCATCCTTGCAAGGAAGGAACAATACAAATCTAACCCAAAAATCTAAAACCCAGCCAAAAAGTTTAAATTAAAACCAACCCAAAAGGTAATTGAAATCAAAAAGTTGAAGAACATCAAGTAATTGAAGCATACTTACTTCACCTTGCTTACTATATGATTTAAACATTAGTCTACACATAACTTACTATACATATCTAACTGATACATAAGAATGCAATTCCTAATATCCAAAACAATTTCAATAACACCAAAAGCATATCCCAAAAATAAACAAAACAAAGAGAAGAAACAAATTAATAGGAAACAAACACTTACGAAGGGACCATGGATCTTATTCTGTTAATGTCATCCCTACTAAAACTCTCATTGCCTACAATTGCTCAATGGTGATCTTGCCTACTATATTTGCCATTTATTTTTAAAAAGGCACAAATTCTCAACAATCTTTACCCTTCCAGTAAATTTTGAAAAAAAAAAATTTTGTTATCCTCAAACCCAACCTATTAAGCACATCTTTCTATTTGCTTCAAAATAAAAGCATAACATTAATCTACCATATGCTTCTACCAGTTTTATAGTAATATTCCCTCATGCATAATTATTTCTACTATGCTACGAAGTATTGATTATGTCACACCTATGATTTCCCATGCAAAATATTAGCACACAAAACAAAACTCCCCAATCAAAGCATTGAAACATAAGAATATATGAAAAATGCTAAAGGTATTACCAATTTTACAACAAAAAGCTTACTCAACTTACATAAATAAATAAATAAAACTTACATCAAAAAAATTAAAGTGGGCATATTTCATGAATTTGTCCATCCATTACAGTGATGACTCCAATTTTTCTAAAGCCTCATCCAATATGTTGGATTTATGAATGCAATATTATACGAACTATGAACATTTCCAATTAATATGCAACCAAATATGTTCAAGAGATACACCTAAAATGGGAAACATGAAAAGAAAAAATTGTTGTCAGCTCAAATTTTATTTGCTTTAGTCAAATGAGTTCCATAGCAGCAAATTGCTAGCATCATAACTCAACTAAATGGTATAATCATATAATACATCAATCGATGAAGTTAAAAGAAAAATGAGGCAAGAAAATCTATTGAGAAAAAAAGTAAAGAAACTAAATAAGAAATGAATAAGTAGGTTCAAGATATCTCCCAATGCACTGAAATGTTTTTCAAGAGAAAGCAAAAGTAATCACCTTTAAATCAATATCCACAAACATTATTTCATGATACTGTTACATGAAGGGCATAAGCAGTAAGCCTGAACCCAAATATTCTTATATGCCTGTTTCTATATACCCATAATATATTAATTCAGAATAAATCTTATTTCAACATCAAACTTAGCAAAGTACACCAAATCAAGTTTAAAGCATAATTTTAACAATTATAGCAGAAATATCAACTACAAATCAAGACGGTAATCAAGATATGTGCATATCTCTAATTTTAACAATGATTATATGGATTAAACAAACACAGTAAGGATAAAATATATACACACACACACATTGAATCATTAAAATCACTATTATTTCCATGGACGTAATTCACTCTGCCATTAAATTCAAACCCAGAGGATGTTTAATGGGCCTTTCGGACTTTTGGTTATCTATAGGAATTGGTAACCATCACCGTGGAAAAAAATATACAGTCTTCCAAACTTAAGACTGTCACCATTCCCATCTCTTAAGAAAAAGGAAAAGAAAGGCATGATTGTGTTTGTTTTTATCTATTTTAAAAACATCATTGACAAATACCCAAAACCAATTAACCCAAGTACTCTAAACAAAAGCAAACCAAATGTGACACAAATATCCTAAAGAAAGCAGATTCTAACCAATACCCTTATCAAAACAGAATCTAACCTAGAAACAAAAATCAAAGATTTAAAATCAATCTGACCAGAATACCCAAATTCTCTCTGCCCAACTGATTCATCTCTCCGTCTGAGTTTTTATTTAACATTTGACGAAAATTTATCCTTCAAATGGTACAACTGATGAAACAGTACAATGTTTCGCTTTTTAATTGTAAATGTGGCTGAAAGTTAGATAAGTTTTTTTTTCCTATGTGGCAACACAACCTTAATTGTAGGGCAAAGTTTCTACTTTTATATATAGTATTAGATATTAGATTAGATATGAAATATGAGAGATATATATATATATATATGTGTGTGTGTGCATATATCAATCACCATCTAAATTTACAATAACTTCCTTTTGATAAAAAAGCACAAAATAATCAAATGCAGACATGTGCTAAATTTATAAAAGAATACCAACGTAAAAAGAAAAAGCAGCACCTGCTTAAACCTTTCCTTCGTCTAATCAAATTCAGACATGTGCTATATTATTATTATTATTTATTTTTTAAGGAATTCCTACCAAACTACATGACACTGTAAGAATTAAAGGGAAAAAACTTGATGGCATCAGAAAAAGGAAATGAACATGGAATCAGAACCAAAGTTGTTATAGATTACAAATACTTGATGCTATAGCGAAGCTGAATTGGATTTGATCATAGCTAATCAATTCTCAAGCAGCACCGAATTCCAAAGTTGTTATAGAACTTAAAAGTAGAGTGGAGAAACATACCATCACCACCACACACACATCCCCACAAAAGGAAAAAAAAAAAAGTAAAAAGTAAAAGAAACACAGAGCCAGAAACTTATAATTAGATCTAAATAACTTTTCCTAAAGATAGGGGAAAAAAATCAAACATACTTAGTTTAACAATGCACAATATATACACATCTATTATACATATCTTAATTCCTGCAAGACTCAATTTATTCAAATATAACAAAGGAAACAGGCATAAGATGTACACGGGCTTGATTTCTGTAATTAGTCCTGTAAAATGAGTTGCCATCTTCTTCCATACTAAATTGTACACAGTCACTGATATTAATTTTTAGAATTATTAATTACAGATGCACTGAATTAAGAAGCCTAGCATTGAAAAGAAAAATAATAAAAATATAAACATTTACATTTGCTAAAGAAATAGAAAGGTCAAACAGAATTGAATATTGCAGAGAGCAAGTCCCAAGTAATTGGAATTAATATATATATATATATATATATAATTCAAATTTAATTTCAAAAAAGCACCTTCTCATACAAACTTAAACAAAAGAAACAAAAATATAGTGGAAAAGTTGCTAAGGTTTATAGTACCATAGACCAAAAGTCAAGGAAATAAAAGCTGTGTGCAAAACTGCATTTAACTTCTTCTTTTCTTTTCTTTTTTTAATTATAACTGTGTACAAATAAGTGAATAACTTGATCTTCAATCTAATATTTCTTGAAACATTTCATTAGTTAATATAAAGACATAATACATAAGCTATGGCTTATCAAAAAAAAAAAAAAACATAAGCTATGACATAGGCAGCAAGAACATTAAAAAAATCCTATCAAATTAATATGAAATTGAAGTATTCTAAACATAATACTTTCTCCTGTGTTAAAGCCAAAAAACAGTTCTAATTATAAGATATCACATTAAGGAATCATGAATGAAAAGAAAAGATACCAAGTGTCAAATTTGAAGATAACTACTATAAAAATAAAAAAAAAAAAAAAAAGTCAGCAGTGAAGTTGGGTAGAGACAATTAAACATCTTACACTTCTAAAGTGATTGAGCATAGGAGGCATCCAATATAAAATTTCTTCGCAGATTCCCACTGGCTTTTAAAAAGTGACCATTCAGAAACAACAGACCCAAAAAAATAAAATTTTAAAATAAAACTTTGGTGTGGTTTTGATTATTAAAGAATTGTGTTTTGAGTGACAGAACAAATCTTCATCTTAATCTGAATGGGAAAGCAAATTCAAAATAAAAGTGACCCAAATGGGCAAAATCGATTCTAGATACTTAAAACCAATTTAAGCCAAGTCAGATACCCTAAACAAAACAACTTTTAACCAAAATCCCTTAAACCCAAATCTAACCCATCTGTTTAAACTAATTAAACAAAACTACTCCAAATCGAAAAACCTAGATCATAACAGCATCCCTCAAAAAGATCCACATTAATGCTTCTAAAATACCTAGATAAGGAAAAAGCCCAATTGCCATTTTTTATTCCTACCCTGTTCGTGTGGCTTATATTTTTTTGTAGAATAATCTATTGCTCTATTTTTAACCGGACACCATAAATAGATACCCACACATCAATTTAACCAAATACCCAAAACAAAACCAAATCTAACTCAAATACCTTAATCAAAAATATAACCCAGAAAGTTAAATAAAAAAAGAATCCAGCCAAATTATAAAAAACTGATCATAATTAATGCACAAACTGAAAAGTAAAGAGAAAACTAACCGGTAGAGAAATTGAAAGACGTTCTCTGATTGCAAACTATGGATACATGGGCAATGGAAGTTTTTTATTTTTTTTTTCCTTTTAATTGGGTTGATTGGGATTGAGGCTTTACTTCCAACCGATCAATGGTTAGGGTTTTTGATTTTAAGAAAGACAGAGAGAATGGCTGAATTTGTCGAAGGAAAAGGAGAATCGAAACGAAAGAGACTGTGTGTCTGCAGTTCTGGTGGTCGAAGGATGGCGAGGGAACTGGCGGAGGCAGGATCGCCTCTCTCTTTTTCTGTTTCTTTCATCGTGTCTTCATCGCCTCTCTCTCTATTTTATCTCCTCTCTATTTCTATTTATTTGTACTCTTTAATTTTAACCAGTTATTTTTTGTTATTTATAATGAGACGATTTTAAACGGTGTTGTACTGTTACTAAACAATGTAATTTATCGCTTTTTAACTTCTGGCTAAATTTTAGATAGTCAATTTTCCTACATGGCAGCACCTCTTTAATTCCAAGAATCAACTTTCTCTCAGCTTCTACTATTATATATAGTATATGATATATGTCATACAATGTAATTTATCGCTTTTTAACTTCTGGCTAAATTTTAGATAGTCAATTTTCCTACATGGCAGCACCTCTTTAATTCCAAGAATCAACTTTCTCTCAGCTTCTACTATTATATATAGTATATGATATATGATATGACATGAGTTTCTGAATATGGTGATAAATGGGGAAGAAATGTCGAAATATGGTTAGGGAATATTTAAAATGAGGAAGAAAAAATTTATAGGGTTTGATAATCAAGCCGAGTCACAGGGGCTCCATGGTGACAGATGGGGAAGAAATTGAGGAATCTGTTTCAGTCAAGAGGCTAAGCAGCTGTGTGTACAGAGATCAATTTGGAACAATTTTGGTGATTTTTTTTTTTTTTGGTAGTATGTAGTGTAATGGAATGTGAAAAGGATTTTGGGGGAGAAGTTCGTTCATCCCAAAAAAATGTTGAAAACAAAAAAAAAAATATTTTATTTATTCAGCAAAACCAAATATTTTATTTTATTAGATTTTAGATTTATTTTTATTTTTAATTTTGGTTTAGATTATTTACTTACATGGAATAATTAAATTGAGGTGACATGATTTCATTAGGCAAATAGCAAATGTAACACGTGCACTTAGGTGGCCCTTAATCGATCCGTCAACATTGTACATAAACAAGAGGTTTTTTTTTTTTTTTTTTTTTCCCAAACATTATCTAACAATTGAGGGAGTAAACTAAAATTTAAAAATTTAGGGGAAAATCAAAATTACCCCACACTTTAAGGATGCAATTTCCAATTTAGTCATACCATTATTTACCCATAGGGTTTAAGAAAATAGTATTGCCTCAACTGTTTGTATATTGGTATATACAAATGTTGGTTGTAATATGTGTAAGTAATCTTACTTTGAAAAGTAAAAGGATGAAGAGAATTTTAAAATAAAAATTAAATTTTGTAGTGGCTCACTTAAGCCAAGCTTGTGTATGTGCAATTCAATCAACATTCTTTAGACGTTGATTGGAGACATAAAGTGTATTTTCGACGCTCTATTTACCTTGCTCGAGCAAGGATTGAGTAGAGACAAGCCCACTCTAGCAAAGTTAAGTAGACCCTAATAGGCATCCACTAGAAACAAGCGTAATAAACACCCCATTTTGCAACCCTTCATTTCTTTTGTTTCATCATGTTTGAACCAAGGGCAAAATAGTAACTTTACACATGTGAAAATTTCCAAAAAATGACCTTAACCATAAATTCCTTACTTTAAATGGTCTAAATATAAATTTGGTAAAGCTTACTAGTTATAGTGTGATTATCAGTGTTCCAAAAGCACAACAAAAGTGTGAACCTCTCTTTCACTTCAATAGTGGAATCCACCATGACTTAAAGTAGTGAGACCCACTATTTAGTGAGAGGAGGGGAGTACAAATTTACAACACTTCCGGAGTATTGAATAATGAGTCTTATTCATGTTATCAAAATAGCATCCATTTCATTGTTTTATTAATGTTCAAATTTAATTTGTTGATCCATGATCCTACCATAGGCATGCATACATAGGATTATCCTAGATTATCCAAGATTAATTTTAATTGGTCCATAAAAATATTAATTGATATTAAATCATGTTGGTTAGTAATTTTAATCCTAGAAGACATGAAGCACAAAATTATTCCATTCAAATATTCTATGAGAGGAGGGGAGTACACATTTACAATGCTCCCAGAATATTGAATAATGATTCTTATTTGTGTTATCAAATTGTCTTCATATCATCGTTTTATTAATGCTTAAATTTAATTGGTTGATCCATTATCCTACCATAGGCATGCATGCATAGGATTATCCTAGATTAATTTTAATTGGCCCATAGAAGTATTAATTGAAATATTAAATCATGCTAGTTAGTAATTTTAATCCTAGAATAAATATCAATAAATTAAGTGTGATCTTTTGTATTTAAATATCTGTTAGGACATATATGTTTTCACTTGTTAAGAACATATGTCACTTATTTATGTAAATTGGCTAATCCTTTGACAAAACGCACTTTACTTGTAAGTGGGTAGTTTAAGGTGTTTTTAATACTTTAAGAAACAAGGTTTCAAGGTCCAGTGTTGAAGTCATCATGTCTGTCCAAGAAAAAGCAAGCTGAAGTGCAATTTCATTAAAGCTCGACACCTTCTCGATAGCTACCTCGACACCTGCTATCTGTCGAGATTTAAAATTTCAAATTTTCTAATCTGATTTTCTTGGAATCCGTGAATATGCTTTTGGGCCTTCTTTTCTTCTAACCCTAAACATATAAAATGATTGTTTTAAGAGCCGTCAAATTAGACACAAGTTGCAAAAGCATTGAGCAATCTCTGCTCAAGCAAATTGTGTTCAAAAGACGAAGTTCTTGGTCTAGTTCATCTTCTCTGAAGAAGTTGCTGTGTATTTGCACCAAAGGGTTTTGTAACCAAGCATCTTCCTGTTATTCATCATAAAGGATGAACTGAAGAACTTTGCAGCCAACCTCTCCTTCTTAGTTGGTGTTCAGAAGTCGCGTACTGGGATCCGCGCACTGGTTAGTCATGTACTTGGGAGCCATGCATCAAAGGTGGGAACTGTCGCTACAGATCAAGTCCAATTGGGTATTGGGGTAAGGGTTCAACTGTAGGTTGGTAAGGTACTTGGGATTCCTTTACTTGTAACCGCTTGATTTGATAATAGTGGAGTTTCGGGAGTGGTGACCTGAAAATCACCCGGTGGGATTTTTGCCGTTAGGATTTTCCCCATTCGTAAACAAATCACCGTGTTATTTAATTTTCGCTGCATATTTAGTTTATTGGTGATTTGTTTATGCTTCCACGCGTTTGCATGATAAATTGATTAATTAATAACTTGGCTAATTAATTAATTAGTTTAATCACAAGGGGTCATTCAGATTGTGGCCTATCAAGTGGTATTAGAGCAGACACACTCTGATTAGGTTTAATCTTTGCTGTGTTGATCCATTGACCCCTGTTTGTCATGGATAGAGGACAGTCATTAATCATACCTCCTTTATTTGATGGCACTAACTATGCATACTGGAAAGTACGCATGAGAGCTTTCTTGCAGTCTTTAGATGAGAAGGTGTGGCAAGCTGTAGAGATTGGCTGGACTAAGCCAAAAGAAGAACTGGCCGATTGGGATGACGCAAAGATCAAGGCGGCTAACTTCAACAGCAGAGCGTTAAATGCCCTATTTAGCGCAGTCACCAATGAGGAGTTCAAGAAGATATCCTCAACTGAAACTGCTAAGGAGGCTTGGACCATCCTCTAGACAACCTATGAAGGAACAAAGGCTGTCAAAGATTCAAAGCTTTAGAGGCTCACTACAAGCTTTGAAGAAATTAAGATGGAGGAGGATGAGTCGTTTGATGAGTTCTATGCCAAGCTCAAGGACATAGTGAACTCAGCCTTCAATCTTGGGGAAACCATCCTTGAACCCAAGGTTGTAAGGAAGGTGCTCAGATCTCTACCTGAGAGATTCCATGCCAAGATTACGGCAATAGAAGAATCAAAGGATATTGACAAGATTCCTTTGACTGAGCTGGTTGGAAACTTGCAGACCTATGAGCTAGGACTATCCAGGATTGGCAAAACTGGTAAAAGCAAGAGCATGGCCTTGAAGGCGAAGAGCAGTGATACAGATGAGTCTTCCGATGATGAAGATTCCAAGATGAAGTCCTACATTACATGGCAGTTCAAGAAGTTTATGAAGAATGCCAATGGGAGGAACTTCGACAAGGACCGCAGATAATCCAGTTCTTCTCGGTTCAAGAGTCAAGACAAAGGGAAGAAGGATGCTAAGGATGGCGGTCAGTACACTGTTCCTATAGGACCAAAGTGTTTTGGATGTCATGGATTTGGTCACATGAAGCATGAATGCCCAACATATCTTAAGAGCATTGGGAAGAGTAAGGCACTTGCAGCAACCTTGAGTGACACTGAGCCTGAAGATGATTCCGACAATAAGGATGACGGAATCTTAAATGCCTTCACTGCCACGGTCAATCCTAATAAAGGGATTGATGAAGAAGAAGAACTGGTGGAGTCCAAATTTGAGAAGATGGATGATCAAGATGATATCCATTCAGCCCATGAGAAGCTTTACAAGCTCTCTGAGAAGCATGAGAAATTATACAGGCTGGCCACCAAGAAGCTCAGTGATGTGGAACTTGATCGTAAAGAGTTGTCCACAAAGTTTTATGAGACGAATCAAACTATTGGAGTACTGAGATTTGAGAACAACGTTTTGGCTGAGAAGACCAAGAAGCTTGAAGCAGAGCTGTCACAAGTCAAAGCTCAATTGGAGAGGACTTCAAGTGCAAAGCTTGATGAGATGCTTAGCAATCAGAAATCTACTTCGGATCGAACTGGTTTGGGGTATGGTCTTTCTTTCTTTAATACTGCTTCTACTAGCAATACTGTTTTTGTTTCTCCCGCTAATAACATTGAAATTGAGAACACTGATGTCAAAATTGAATTAGCTAGTGAGAACTTAGACAAGGGTAAATCTATCTTAGGAGCACCCCCTAAGCATAATAAGAAAGATGCTAAGAACCCTAGGGCTAAGAAGGCTAACTCTCAAAAGCCTAAACAAAAGAAGCAGCATCTCTGTCATCATTGTGGAGCTGCCAGTCATACTCGACCAAATTGCTATAAGTGGCTAGCCACTCAACAGAGCAACGGCATGATAGCATCTGGAAGCCAAAATCAGCTTCAATCCTCTCTTGCTCCTCTTGGAGATCTTCTAAAAGCCCTCATGTTCCTTTCGAACTTGAACGATTTCAATTCTTCCCCCTCACCACCGGTTCAAGGGTTCAATCAAAGGAAAGATTCTTCCAAGGTGTGGAAGAAAAAGGACTCTAAGTGATTTCATCACTTTCTTCTCCCTTCTTGTTTTTCTTATTTGTTGCATTGCTTGTGTGTTTTGCATTTTTGTTGAGTCAGTCTAGTTTCACGCTCTCATTTTGTTTAACATGTTTTGTGTGTTTACTTTCAGTTTTGTTTATTTTGTTTTTAATAAAAAAAAAAAATTGAAAAATCAGGAAAATACGAAAACAGTGTGTGTTTTGTGTACTTTGGTACTTGTGTACCTTGGATGGCCATTGAAACAAAATTTCTAAACTTTGTATCTCTTGTAGCTTAGATAAGCATCTCTATGCACAACTAAGCAAGTGAGCTTTGTGGCTTGTGTTTGTGATGAGTAAGATTAAGTTATCTCTTAAAGCTTAACACTCATATCACTCTTTTTGACGGGTAGGACTAAAAAATCCTAAGAGAAAGACATAAATAACCATCTCACCACTGTTGCCCGCCAATCATAATATGACACCTGTATGCTTCGGCATAGCAAAAGTGCAGTGTCAAAGACATTCGTATGCTTCGACATAGCAAAAGTGCGATGTCAAATGCTTAACATCTTGGGTATTTCTTTTCTCTCTTTTATATGCCCATGTATGGTATGCTAAAATAAAAGAAAATATGCAAAGAAAATAAAAAGCAAAAAGATCAAAAAAAAAATGTTTTAAATATGGTTGCAAGCATGTATTCTAGGAGATGTGGGAGTTATAGGATGTACCTTGAAGGTGATAGTCCCCATCAAACAGTTATGATTGTGTGTGAGTTAAAGTTATTTTCTCATATCTCAGATCGTCATAACATGTATACACATATGCAATCTTGCGATGTTTTTCACACACAACACGCAATATTCTTTGCTACTTTTGATACATGTGCAGGTACAATGTGATTTGGCCATCACAAAGGTTTTACATGTGCTAATGTATGCTCACTAAACTGTCTTAACTTGTTTTTGAAAAATAAAATTGGTTAGACTTGTTTAGTGTGTGTGTGTGTTTTTGAGGATCCATGTGCTTAAATTTTTGTTGAGAGATGATTTTGAGAGCTTTATATGTTGAGTGGATCTTTGGTTGAGGTGTATGTTGGATTGCATTCATGTCTGTGTTTTTCTCTTCTCGAAAAACTGCTTTTAACTGCTGGCTCGACACCTCCTCGATACCTGGTCATCTGTCGAGCTTCTCAAGCCTTTTCTTATCGCAATCTCGACACCTGTCTCGACACCTGGTGGATCGATCGAGAAAGTTCCTGTCTCCTCGACACCTCCTCGACACCTTGTCGATCGATCGAGCTTCTGATCTCTGAAATTGGTCTTGTACCTCGACACCTCTCGACACCTGAAGCTATCGAAGGCCAAATTCTCGACACCTTACTCGACAGCTTCCTCGATACCTCTCGACACCTCAGCTGTCGAGAATTACTGAGGTGTCTATATATTGATCTGTCGCGATTTTTCTCTCATTTCCTCGATCTCTCTCGATCTGTCCGAAGGCTTTTCATCTCCCAACCACTTTTCTCTCACTCAAATCTTCAAACCCTCTTCATTTTCGGTCTTCCCTTGGTTTCTATCACTTGGTAAGTTCATTTTTCCCTTCCTTTTTCATGCATTGCATGTTTTGAAACCTAGTTTTTGGGATTTTTGAAATTTTTTGGGGTTTTTCAAAATTGATGAGTTTTTCTTGAAATTTTGGGATTGGTTTTCACTTAAATGCTTTCAAAATGTCATACATTGCATTCCATGTGCATTAGAATGATATTTACATGCATTTAGATATGTGCTCTATGTTTGTGTGCTGGTAGGATTGGATTGGGCTCAGCCCATGATGCCTTCTGATTTGCATGTCACATACTCATGCATTCCCATGCATACGTACTTTTTGTTCAATATATTTGATCTATTTGAACTGTGTTGGGACTTTTCTGATTGTCTTCCTCTCTATCTCTTTCTCATTCTTTTACGTTAGTTGTGTCTATGGCACCCAAACGTAAATCCACTCCTGCTCGGAACCCTCTGCGTTCTGGAGCTTCCTCTTCTTCTGACTCTGCTCCTTTAAACCTTTGGTTCCGTGATGGAGATGCCCATAAGGTATTTTCGGAGAACTTTTCTAGATGAGGTGTTCATTCGGAACACTAAGTCATTCTGGCGGACTTCGCCAACACTGACCTTCCCTCTGTCATTCACAGTAGGGGATGGGAGTCACTGTGTGACATCCCGGTCACTTGCCCTCTCGTGCTGATACAGGAGTTTTACTCCAACATGCACGGGATAGATCGTTCAGTACCTCTCTTTTTCACTCGCGTTCGAGGTACGCGCATCCCTGTCACACCGCAGCTAGTTGCAGATGTGCTTAGGGTACCTAGGATAGATTTTCCTGATTACCCTTCCTGTAAGCGTTTGAGGACTGTGTCCAAAAATGAGCTCATTTCTGCCTTTTGTCAACGCCTAGCTGATTGGGGAGAGCATCAATACACATCGTGTAGGTCTTTTGCTAAAGGTCCTAGATTTCTTAACATGGTGATGACTTTTGTACTCTATCCACTTTCTCACTACAACTCCATCACAGAGCCTTGTGCTCGATTTTTGTTATCTCTTTTAGAGCAACTTACTATAGATTTTCCTTCTCACTTTATTCTTTCTATTATAGATGTTCATCTTGATTCGGCGTCCCGTGATAAGCTCATCTTTCCTTCCGCTATCACGAGGATCTTACGCCATTTCTCTATTCCCTTTCCTGTGTCCGACCACTTCACACACATATGTGCTATAGATGCCGCTACCATAAAACGTAGTGAGGCGCAGTTTAGGTCGCGACAAACGGATTCCACTCCTCCCTCCCGTTCGACTCCATCCAGATCAGCTCCATCTACATCTGTTCCTTCTTCCTCTACGGGCGATGTATCTCTAGGAGACATTATGGCGCAGCTGCAGCACATGGACACTCGCCTTGATACACTCTCCGCTGAGTTGTATCAGGTGAATGTTTGTGTTGGTCGTATTGCACGACGGCAGGCGACCATGGGTGGTTTTGCTTTAGAGGCTACTCCTTCACCACCTACTCCAGCAGCTTCAGATTCTGAGGATGATGAGGATGATGATGATGACGATGGAGATGCTAGCTCTACTGATGAGATGTCTACATGACACTCTACCCTTTGTCACTTGTGACAAAAAGGGGGAGTAGTTTTGGGTTATGAGAGTAATCATCTTAGGGGGAGAGTTAGTATAGGACATTTTGATAGGGGGAGTGTTGATATTTTGAGGGATGTAGTGAGGTTTTGATGTATCTTTTATTTTCTATTCTTTATAGATACATTGATCTTGTATATGAGGTCCTTTGACCATTTTTACATACATTGTACTTATTTTTCTTTATATATGTGGATGTATGTTTCTTTCACATCTCTCTTCATGTGTTGTTTCTTCTTTATCTTTATACACATGTTCTTTATACTTGTATGCAATCTCTTATTTCTGGTTCACAAAAGATGCCTTGATGAGTTTTGTTTAAAAGTGTTTCAGAAATATAGGTTGTCAAAGTCTACTTGCCATAAACTCTCTTCTTGCAAAGTTTTTCAAGAGTTTGTGTTAGGATAGATTTTATTGTATCAACAAGTGAATATGAGTTGAGTGATTTATGACTTCTCTCATATGTTCATTTGTTAGTTGTGGTTTTGTCACGGATTGCCAAATGGGGAGATTGTTAGGACATATATGTTTTCACTTGTTAAGAACATATGTCACTTATTTATGTAAATTGGCTAATCCTTTGACAAAATGCACTCTACTTGTAATTGGGTAATTCTAGGTGTTTTTAATACTTCAAGAAATAAGGTTTCAAGGTCAAGTGTTGAAGTCATCAAGTCTATCCAAGAAAAAGCAAGCTGAAGTGCAATTTCATTAAAGCTTGACACCTGCTCGATAGCTACCTCGACACCTGCTATCTGTCGAGATTTAAAATTTCAGATTTTCTAATCTGATTTTCTTGGGATCCGTGAATATGCTTTTGAGCCTTCTTTTCTTCTAACCCTAAACATATAAAAATATTGTTTTAAGAGCCGTCAAATTGTACACAAGTTGCAAAAGCATTGAGCAATCTCTGTTCAAGCAAATTGTGATCAAAAGACGAAGTTCTTGACCTAGTTCATCTTCTCTGAAGAAGTTGCTGTGTATTTGCACCAAAGGGTTTTGTAACCAAGCATCTTCCTGTTATTCATCATAAAGGATGAACTGAAGAACTTTGCAGCCAACCTCTCCTTTTTAGTTGGTGTTTTGAAGTCGTGTACTGGGATCCGCGCATTGGTTAGTCACGTACTTGGGAGCCGTGCATCAAAGGTGGGAACTGTCGCTACAGATCAAGTCCAATTGGGTATTGGGGTAAGGGTTCAACTGTAGGTTGGTAAGGTACTTGGGATTCCTTTACTTGTAACCGCTTGATTTGATAATAGTGGAGTTTCGGGAGTGGTGACCTGAAAATCACCCGGTGGGGTTTTTGCCGTTAGGGTTTTCCCCATTCGTAAACAAATCACCGTGTTATTTAATTTCCGCTGCATATTTAGTTTTTGGTGATTTGTTTGTGCTTCCACGCAATTGCATGATTAATTGATTAATTAACAACTTGGCTAATTAATTAATTAGGTTTAATCACAAGGGGTCATTCAGATTGTGGCCTATCAAGTTGTATCAGAGCGGGCACACTCTAATTAGGTTTAATCTTTGCTGTGTTGATCCATTGACCCTTGTTTGTCATGGATAGAGGACAGTCATTAATCATACCTCCTTTATTTGATGGCACTAACTATGCATACTAGAAAGTACGCATGAGAACTTTCTTGCAGTCTTTAGATAAGAAGGTGTGGCAAGCTATAGAGATTGGCTGGACCAAGCCAAAAGAAGAACCGGCCGATTGGGATGACGCAAAGATCAAGGCGACTAACTTCAACAGCAGAGCGTTAAATGCCCTATTTAGCGCAGTCACCAATGAGGAGTTCAAGAAGATATCCTTAACTGAAACTGCTAAGGAGGCTTGGACCATCCTCCAGACAACCTATGAAGGAATAAAGGCTGTCAAAGATTCAAAGCTTCAGAGGCTCACTATTAGCTTTGAAGAAATTATGATGGAGGAGGATGAGTCGTTTGATGAGTTCTATGCCAAGCTCAAGGACATAGTGAACTCAGCCTTCAATCTTGGGGAAACCACCCCTGAACCCAAGGTTGTAAGGAAGGTGCTCAGATCTCTACCTGAGAGATTCCATGATAAGATTACGGCAATAGAAGAATCAAAGGATATTGATAAGATTCCTTTGACTGAGCTGGTTGGAAACTTGCAGACCTATGAGCTAGGACTATCCAGGATTGGCAAAACTGGTAAAAGCAAGAGCATGGCCTTAAAGGCAAAGAACAGTGATACAGTTGAGTCTTCTGATGATGAAGATTCCAAGATGAAGTCCTACATTACAAGGCAGTTCAAGAAGTTTATGAAGAATGCCAATAGGAGGAACTTCGACAAGGACTGCAGACAATCCAGTTCTTCTCAGTTCAAGAGTCAAGACAAAGGGAAGAAGGATGCTAAGGATGGCGGTCAGTACACTGTTCCTGCAGGACCAAAGTGTTTTGGATGTCATGGATTTGGTCACATGAAGCATGAATGCCCGACATATCTCAAGAGCATTGGGAAGAGTAAGGCACTTGCTGCAACCTTGAGTGACACTGAGCCTGAAGTTGATTCCGATAATGAGGATAATGGAATCTTAAATGCCTTCACTGCCACGGTCAATCCTAATGAAGGGACTGTTGAAGAAGTGGATGAAGTAGAAGAACTTGTGGAGTCTAAATTTGAGAAGATGGATGATCAAGATGATATCCATTCAGCCTATGAGAAGCTTTACAAGCTCTCTGAGAAGCATGAGTAATTATATAGGCTGCCACCAAGAAGCTCAGTGATGTGGAACTTGATCGTGAAGAGTTGTCCACAAAGTTTGATGAGGTGAATCAAACTATTGGAGCACTGAGATTTGAGAACAACTTTTTGTCTGAGAAGACCAAGAAGCTTGAAGTAGAGCTGTCACAAGTCAGAGCTCAATTGGAGAGGACTTCAAGTGCAAAGCTTGATGAGATGCTTAGCAATCAGAAATCTGCTTCGGATCGAACTGGCTTGGGGTATGGTCTTTCTTTCTCTAATACTGCTTCTACTAGCAATACTGTTTTTGTTTCTCCTGCTAATAACACTGAAATTGAGAACACTGATGTCAAAATTGAATTAGCTAGTGAGAACTTAGACAAGGGTAAATCTATCTTAGGAGCACCCCCTAAGCATGATAAGAAAGATGCTAAGAACCCTAGGGCTAAGAAGGCTAACTCTCAAAAGCCTAAACAAAAGAAGTAGCATCTCTGTCATCATTGTGGAGCTGCCGGTCATACTCGACCAAATTGCTATAAGTGGCTAGCCACTCAACAGAGCAACGGCATGATAGCATCAAGAAGCCAAAATCAGCTTCAATCCTCTCTTGCTCCTCTTGGAGATATTCTAAAAGCCCTCATGTTCCTTTCGAACTTGAACGGTTTCAATTCTTCCCCCTTACCACCGGTTCAAGGATTCAATCAAAGGAAAGGTTCTTCCAAGGTGTGGAAGAAAAAGGACTCTAAGTGAATTCATCACTTTCTTTTCCCCTTCTTGTTTTTCTTATTTGTTGCATTGCTTGTGTGTTTTGCATTTTTGTTGAGTCAGTCTAGTTTTATACTTTGCTTTGTTTAACATGTTTTGTGTGTTTACTTTCAGTTTTGTTTATTTTGTTTTTAATATAAAAAAAATTGAAAAATCAGAAAAATACAAAAAACAGTGTGTGTTTTGTGTACTTTGGTACTTTGGTCATTGAAACAAAGTTTCTAAACTTTGTATCTCTTGTAGCTTAGATGAGCATCTCCATGCACAACTAAGCAAGTGAGCTTTGTGGCTCTTGTTTGTGATGAGTAAGATTAAGTTATCTCTTAAAACTTAACACTCATATCACTCTTTTTGACGGGTAGGACTAGAAAATCCTAAGAGAAAGGCATAAATAACCATCTCACCACTGTTGCCCGCCAATCATAATATGACACCTGTATGCTTCGGCATAGCAAAATTGCAGTGTCAAAGACATTCGTATGCTTCGGCATAGCAAAGGTGCGATGTCAAATGCTTAACATCTTGGGTATTTCTTTTCTCTCTTTTATATGCCCATGTATGGTATTCTAAAATAAAAGAAAATATGCAAAGAAAATAAAAAGCAAAAAGATCAAAAATGCTTTAAATATGGTTGCAAGCGTGTATTCTAGGAGATGTGGGAGTTATAGGATGTACCTCGAAGGTGATAGTCCCCATCAAATAGTTATGATTGTGTGTGAGTTAAAGTTATTTTCTCATATCTCAGATCGTCATAACATGCATACACATATGCAATCTTGCGATGTTTTTCACACACAACACGCAATATTCTTTGCTACTTTTGATACATGAGCAGGTACAATGTGATTTGGCCATCACAAAGGTTTTACATGTGCTAATGTATGCTCACTAAACTGTCTTAACTTGTTTTTGAAAAATAAAATTGGTGAGACTTGTTTAGTGTGTGTGTGTGTTTTTGAGGATCCATGTGCTTAAATTTTTGTTGAGAGATGATTTTGAGAGCTTTATATGTTGAGTGGATCTCTGGTTGAGGTGTGTGTTGGATTGCATTCATGTCTGTGTTTTTCTCTTCTTGAAAAACTACTTTTAACTGTTGCCTCGACACCTCCTCGATAACTCTTTGATACCTGGCCATTTGTCGAGCTTCTCAAGCCTTTTCTTATCGCAATCTTGACACCTGTCTCGACACCTGATGGATCGATCGAGAAAGTTCCTGTCTCCTTGACACCTCCTCGACACCTTGTCGATAGATCGAGCTTTTGATCTCTGAAATTGGTCTTGTACCTCAACACCTCTCGACACCTGAAGCTATCGAAGGCCAAATTCTCGACACCTTACTCGACAGCTTCCTCGATACCTCTCGACACCTCAGCTGCCGAGAATTACTGAGGTGTCTATATATTGATCCGTCACGATTTTTCTCTTGTTTCCTCGATCTCTCTCGATCTGTTTGAGGCGTTTCATCCCCCAACAACCTTTCTCTCACTCAAATCTTCAAATCCTCTTCATTTTCGGTCTTCCCTTGGTTTCAATCACTTGGTAAGTTCATTTTTCCCTTCCTTTTTCATGCATTGCATGTTTTGAAACCTAGTTTTTGGGATTTTTGAAAATTTTTGGGGTTTTTAAAAATTGATGAGTTTTTATTGAAATTTTGGGTTGGGTTTTCACTTAAATGTTTTCAAAATGTCATACATTGCATTCAATGTGCATTAGAATGATATTTACATGCATTTAGATGTGTGTTCTATGCTGTATGCTGGTAGGATTGGATTGGGCTGAGCCCATGATGCCTTTTGATTTGCATGTCACATGCTTATGCATTCCCATGCATACGTACTTTTTGTTCAATATATTTGATCTATTTGAACTGTGTTGGGACTTTTTTGATTGTCTCCCTCTCTATCTCTTTCTCATTCTTTTACGTTAGTAGTGTTTATGGCACCCAAACGTAAATCCACTCCTGCTCAGAACCCTCTATTTTTTGGAGCTTCCTCTTCTTCTGACTCTGCTCCTCTTAACCTTCAGTTCCGTGATGGAGATGCCCATAAGGCATTTTCGGAGAACTTTTCTCGACGAGGTGTTCATTCGGAACGCTAAGTCATTCTGACGGACTTCGCCGACACTGACCTTCCCTCTGTCATTCACAGTAGGGGATGGGAGTCACTGTGTGACGTCCCGGTCACTTGCCCTCTCGTGCTGATTCAGGAGTTTTACTCCAACATGCACGGGATAGATCGTTCAGTACCTCTCTTTTTCACTCGCATTCCAGGTACACGCATTCCTGTCACACCGCAGCTAGTTGCGGATGTGCTTAGGGTACCTAGGATAGATTTTCCTGATTACCCTTCCTATGAGCGTCTGAGGACTATGTCCAAAGATGAGCTCATTTCTACTTTTTGTCAGCGCCCAGCTGATTGGGGAGAGCATCAGTACACATCAAGGAGGGCTTTTTCTGAAGGTCTTAGATTTCTTAACATGGTGATGACTTTTGTACTCCATCCACTCTCTGACTACAACTCCATCACTGAGCCTCGTGCTCGATTTTTGTTATCTTTATTAAAGCATCTTACTATAGATTTTCCTTCTCACTTCATTCTTTCTATTATAGATGTTCATCTTGATTCGGCGTCCCGTGATAAGCTCATCTTTCCTTCCGCTATCACGAGGATCTTACGCCATTTCTCTATTCCCTTTCCTGTGTCCGACCACTTCACACACATATGTGCCATAAATGCCGCTACCGTAAAACGTAGTAGGCACAGCTTAGGTCGCGACAGACGGATTCCACTCCTCCCTCCCGTTCGTCTCCGTTCAGATCAGCTCCATCCAGATCAGCTCCATCTACATCTGCTCCTTCTTCCTCTACGAGCGATGTATCTCTACGAGACATTATGGCGTAGCTGCAGCACATGGACACTCGCCTTGATACACTCTCTACAGAGTTGTATCAGGTGAATGTTCGTGTTGGTCGTATTGCACGAAGGCAGGTGACCATGGGTGGTTTTGCTCCAGAGGCTACTCCTTCACCACCTACTCTAGCAGCTTCAGATTCTGAGGATGAGGATGATGAGGATGATGATGATGATGATGATGATGGGGATGCTAGCTCTACTGATGAGATGTCTACATGACACTCTACCCTTTGTCACTCGTGACAAAAAGGGGGAGTAGTTTTGGGTTATGAGAGTAGTCATCTTAGGGGGAGAGTTAGTATAGGACATTTTGATAGGGGGAGTGTTGATATTTTGAGGGATGTAGTGAGGTTTTTGATGTATCTTTTCTTTTCTATTCTTTATAGATACATTGATCTTGTATATGAGGTCCTTTGACCATTTTTACATACATTGTACTTATTATTCTTTATATATGTGGATGTATGTTTCTTTCACCTCTCTCTTCATGTGTTGTTTCTTCTCTATCTTTATACATATGTTCTTTATACTTGTATGCAATATATTATTTCTGTTTCACACAAGATGCCGTGATGAGTTTTGTTTAAAAGTGTTTCAGAAATACAGGTTGTCAAAGTCTACTTGCCATAAACTCTCTTTTTGCAAAGTTTTTCAAGAGTTTGTGTTAGGATAGATTTTATTGTATCAACAAGTGAATATGAGTTGAGTGATTTATGACTTCTCTCATATGTTCATTTGTTTGTTGTGGTTTTGTCACGGATTGCCAAAGGGGGAGATTGTTAGGACATATATGTTTTCACTTGTGAAGAACATATGTCACTTATTTATGTAAATTGGCTAATCCTTTGACAAAACGCACTTTACTTGTAATTGGGTAATTCTAGGTGTTTTTAATAGTTCAAGAAACAAGGTTTCAAGGTCAAGTGTTGAAGTCATTATGTCTGTCCAAGAAAAAGCAAGCTGAAGTGCAATTTCATTAAAGCTCGGCACCTGCTCGACACCTCCTCGATACCTGGTCATCTATCGAACTTCTCAAGCCTTTTCTTATCGTAATCTCGACACCTGTCCACAATCTGAATGACCCCTTGTGATTAAACCTAATTAATTAATTAGTCAAGTTGTTAATTAATCAATTAATCATGCAATTGCGTGGAAGCACAAACAAATCACCAAAAACTAAATATGCAGCGGAAATTAAATAACACGATGATTTGTTTACGAATGGGGAAAATCCTAATGACAAAAACCCCACCGGGTGATTTTCAGGTCACCACTCCCGAAACTCCACTATTATCAAATCAAGCGGTTACAAGTAAAGGAATCCCAAGTACCTTACCAACCTATAGTTGAACCCTTACCCCATTACCCAATTGGACTTGATCTGTAGTGACAGTTCCCACCTTTGATGCACGGCTCCCAAGTACGTGACGAACCAATGCGCGGATCCTAGTACAGGACTTCTAAACACCAACTAAGAAGGAGAGGTTGGCTGCAAAATTCTTCAGTTCATCCTTTATGATGAATAACAGGAAGATGCTTGGTTACAAAACCCTTTGGTGCAAATACACAGCAATTTCTTCAGAGAGGATGAACTAGGTCAAGAACTTCGTCTTTTGATCACAATTTGCTTGAACAGAGATTGCTCAATGCTTTTGCAACTTGTGTCTAATTTGATGGCTCTTAAAACAATCATTTTATATGTTTAGGGTTAGAAGAAAAGAAGGCCCAAAAGCATATTCAAGGATCCCAAGAAAATCAGATTAGAAAATTTGAAATTTTAAATCTCGACAGATAGCAGGTGTCGAGGTAGCTATTGAGCAGGCATCGAGCTTTAATGGAATTGCACTTTAGCTTGCTTTTTCTTGGACAAACATGATGACTTCAACACTTGACCTTGAAACCTTGTTTCTTGAAGTATTAAAAACACCTAGAACTACCCAATTACAAGTAAAGTGCGTTTTTTCAAAGGATTAGCCAATTTACATAAATAAGTGACATATGTTCTTAACAAGTGAAAACATATATGTCCTAACAATCTCCCTCTTTGGCAATCCATGACAAAACCACAACAAACAAATGAACATATGAGAGAAGTCATAAATCACTCAACTCATATTCACTTGTTGATACAATAAAATCTATCCTAACACAAACTCTTGAAAAACTTTGCAAGAAGAGAGTTTATGGCAAGTAGACTTTGACAACCTATATTTCTGAAACACTTTTAAACAAAACTCATCAAGGCATCTTGTGTGAAATAGAAATAATAGATTGCATACAAGTATAAAGAACATCTGTATAAAGATAGAGAAGAAACAACACATGAATAGAGAGGTGAAAGAAACATACATCCACATATATAAAGAAAAATAAGTACAATGTATGTAAAAATGGTCAAAGGACCTCATATACAAGATCAATGTATCTATAAAGAATAGAAAATAAAAGATACATCAAAAACCTCACTACATCCCTCAAAATATCAACACTCCCCCTATCAAAATGTCCTATGCTAACTCTCCCCCTAAGATGACTACTCTCATAACCCAAAACTACTCCCCCTTTTTGTCACGGGTGACAAAGGGTAGAGTGTCATGTTGACATCTCATCAGTAGAGCTTGCATCCCTATCATCATCATCATCATCATCATCCTCATCATCCTCATCCTCAGAATCTGAAGCAGCTGGAGTAGGTGGTGAAGGAGTAGCCTCTGGAGCAAAACCACCCATGGTCGCCTGCCGTCGTGCAATACGACCAACACGAACATTCACCCGATACAACTCAGTAGAGAGTGTATCAAGGTGAGTGTCCATGCGCTGCAGCTACGCCATAATGTCTCCTAGAGATACATCGCCCGTAGAGGAAGAAAGAGCTGATCTGGATGGAGCTGATCTGGATGAAGCTTCGAGTCAAAACCATAAGCTTTACTTATGATATGAAGTCTACGGCTTTAAGCTGACGGGGTCAATCTATGGAAGATGGAAAGTCGATGACATTGGGACTAACGGCTCCAACATAATCTTACTTGACTACCATGCATGTGTATTTAAGGAAATGTCTTGTACCTTACGCTTAGTATTAGTCTCCTACAAGGAAAGGATTCTGCAATATACGCCTATTAGGATTCCTATAAGTAAAAGACTTCTAACCCAAGGAAGAAAGGTCAACTCTCTACTACTATAAAAGCCCCAATACTCTCACAAACCAAGGTGATGGTGCAAGGAAAATGCACTAGTTTCGTATCGTCCATATGGGCCGCCCGTGACAAAGTATAAAAGAAGGGACGAGTCTCTTACACTCGTCCCTCTTTTATCCGTCCATCCAATGCTGATCATAGAGGTAAATCTCGTCCATCCTTAGTAATGGACGGACGAGGTCTACAAAGTTTTGGGACTAACGATTCACTTCCACAAAGCATGATCTCGTCCCTCCTTAATAAAGGATGGACGTGACCTCATCCTTCCCTAATGATGACAGGGTAACCTCGTCCGTCCATTATAATGAACGGACGATCACTTTGAACTCAACGTGCCAAACGAACCAAAGCCCCCATTAACCGCAACGAAGCACCGGTTCAAATAAGCAACCTTCACGGAAGTTATGGAAGTTATCTCTGAATTCTCTGGACTCCTCAACAATAGGAGCGGTTATTACAATAAATAACTGCTCCAGGTGCCCTATATAAGCTTTCTTCTACGTAGAAGGTAAGGGAGAGAGACATTTTCTAACAAAATAGAGAAGTATTTTCCTTTCTACTTCAACCCATTGACTTTACCATCGGAGGGTTCTGGACCGGCCTCCACCGGTCTTTCTCTGATTTTATTTGATTTTACAGGACTTAGCTTTCAAGTCGAGCCCGGAGACTTTCAACCCACTAATTTCTAAGGATCTATCAGTTGGCGCCGTCTGTGGGAAAGAATTATTTCACGCTTGAACTTCATTTGTTGAGTTCCGTGATTTCTTTCTTCGACAAAGGGCTGAAATGGTTCGGACCAAATCAAGGGCTACCAGTCCGGGCCCTCAAGAGAGTAGAGATGCTCCCAGCAACCCTCATCGCGCCCAACAATCTACACCAGCCATGCAACCCCCTCCTGGCCAACACGTGCAAGCAATGGCTGCCGCTATGGCAGAGTTAACTCGCCAGAATCAAGAATTGAGGAGAGAGATTACCCTTAAAAGGCAACGGCATGAGGCCTATGGAGAAGACCTCGGACAGAGTCAAGGGGATGGAAGACATGCAGAACCGGAGAGCCAATCAAGGGGTACCATTCCTAGAAGGGTACCACATTTGGAAAAGGAAATGGATCAGATGAGGAAAGTTATGGATGAGATGAGGGAGAACATGAGGAGAACTAACCCTGTAGAAGACCTAGTTCACCGAACTGACTCTCCCTTCACAGCCTCTATCAATGGCCATCCCTTGCCTCCGAAATTCAAGATGCCTTCCTTGGATTCGTATGATGGAACGCGAGACCCTTTTGACCATATCGCCACTTTCAAGACTACCATGCACCTTTAGGGGGTTCCTGATGAGATAATGTGTAGAGCCTTCCCCACCACCCTCAAAGGGCCCGCATGAGTGTGGTTTAGCAAAATACCCCTTAACACAGTGACGTCCTTCGAGGAGTTAAGCAAGTTGTTCGTTAATAATTTTATCGGAAGGCAGAGGCACAAACGTTCTTCGTCTAGCTTGCTGACCATAGAGCAAGGAGAGAATGAAAGTTTGCGATCCTTCATCACGCGATTCAACAGGGACGCCTTGGCAATGGACGAGGTGGATGATAAGCTCCTTCTGGCAGCATTCCATAATGGGGTGCACTCTGATTTGTTTATCCACAAGTTATATGAATAGGCGCCTCAGACCATGGCTGAACTAGTCCATTCAGCCTAGAACTTTATGAATGCGGAGGATGCTATCATAGCCAAGAAGAGGAAGAGAGTTGAGAGAGTGGAAGCCAACCCAATGCGTCAGTCGGAACAAGGTCCTCGTCCTAAGAATGGTCGAACAGAAGATAAGAAAGACCGAGAGAAGAAGGCAGGCCCTTCAGCGCGGAATCAACAATACACCCCTTTGAATGTGCCACTTGAGCAAGTCCTTATGCAAATCAAGGATGAGCCTTCCTTGAAGTGGCCGGAGAAGATGAAGGGAGATCCCAACAAGCGCAATCGGAATAAGTATTGTCGCTTCCACAGAGACCATGGGCATGACACAGACGAATGCTTTGATTTGAAGCAGCATATTGAGAATCTTATCAGGCAAAGGAAGCTAAGAAATTTCCTTGGATGAGACCATAAGGATGAGAAATCGAAAGGGAAGGTAGAGGAATCATCACGACCACCGCTCGGAGAAATAAGAGTCATCATAGGGGGAAGTATAACTGGACAATCGTCCAAAACAAAGAAAGCATACTTGAAGGAAGTGCTGAGCATCCAACTTTCTGGGCGATCACCAAGGGCAAAGCCCATGGACGAGCAGGCGATTACCTTCACGGACGAGGAAGCTGAAAGAATCCACCATCCTCACGATGACGTTATTGTTATCGCCTTGCTTATTGCCGATTACACAACCAGGAGAGTGCTGGTAGACAACGAAAGTTCAGCGGATATTCTGTATTATCCTGTTTTTCAGCAGATGAGGATCGGACGAGACCAGCTTCGTCTAGTACACTCGCCTTTAGTAGGTTTCGGAGGAATGAAGGTGCAGCCTGTAGGTACTGTTACATTGCCAGTGGTGGTAAGAGTATACCCACAACAGTTGACTACCAATGTGAATTTCCTAGTAGTAGATTGCTCGTCTTCTTACAATGCCATAATTGGAAGGCCGACCCTAAATAGGTGGAAGGTAGTCACGTCTACATACCACCTGTCAGTGAAGTTCCCAACGGAGCATGGGGTAGGGCAAGTACAGGGAGACCAACTAACAGCAAGAGAGTGTTATCTGGCCATGTTGGCTACAGACGAGCAAATTCAAGCAATGAATATCAAAGAAAGAAGAGTTGTGGCAGAACCCATTGAAGTGTTGGAAAATATTCCCCTAGATGAGAATAACCTTGAAAGGTGTACCAGGGTTGGGGCAGGCTTGGAAGAAAAGGTTAAGGAGGACCTCATTTGTTTTTTAAAGAAAAATAAAGATGTGTTTGCTTGGAGTCATGAAGACATGCCGGGTATAGATCCTGGTGTCATTACCCACCGTCTAAGTATATGCCCTTCCTCAAAGCCAGTGCAACAAAAGAAGAGGGTGTTCGCCCCTGAGAGAGATAATGCCATCAAAGAGGAAGTTCAGAAGTTAATCGTGGCGAAGTTCATTCGAGAAGTATACTATCCTGACTGGTTAGCCAATGTGGTAATGGTCAAGAAGGCAAATGGCAAATGGAGGATGTGCGTTGATTTCACTGATCTAAACAAGGCGTGCCCCAAGGATAGTTACCCGTTGCCACGCATTGATCAGTTGGTAGATTCTACTGCGGGCCACAAGTTGCTCAGTTTCCTAGATGCTTTCTCTGGATATAATCAGATCAGGATGGATGAAGCAGACCAAGAGAAGACGTCCTTTATTACCAGTCAGGGGTTATTCTGTTATGAAGTAATGCCTTTCGGTTTGAAAAATGCTGGGGCAACATACCAATGTCTGGTCAATCACATGTTTCGTCTGCAGATCGGGTGGAATATGGAAGTCTACATAGATGACATGTTGGTGAAAACTCAGGACGAGGAGAGGCATATGGATGACCTGCAGGAGACGTTTGACATACTAAGACAGTACCACATGAAGTTGAACCCTAGCAAATGTGCTTTTGGAGTATCATCGAGAAAATTCCTAGGATTCATGGTCTCCTACAGAGGAATTGAAGCAAACCCTGATAAAATTCAAGCAATATTGGATATGAAGCCTCCAAGCAATGTTAAGGAAGTCCAGTCACTCACCGAACGAGTTGTTGCCCTCAACAGGTTTGTTTCTAAAGCTACTGACAAATGTTTGCCATTTTTTAAGATTCTTAAAAGAGCATTTGAATGGACCGACGAGTGTCAGAAAGCTTTCGAAGATTTGAAGACATATCTCACCATGGCTCCTTTATTAAGCTCGTCCGTCCAAAGAGAAGAGTTGTATTTATATTTGGCAGTCACCTCACATGCGGTGAGTTCAGCACTAGTGAGAGAAGAAGGCAAGGCACAAAGACCTGTATACTACACGAGCAAAGCACTGAGGGGAGCAGAAACACGATATCCATTAATGGAGAAGTTGGCTTTTGCATTGGTAACAACCTCCAGGAAACTAAGGCATTATTTCCAGGCTCATGTCATCAACGTCATGACGGATCACCCACTCAAGAAGGCAATAAACAAGTTAGAGGCTGCTGGGCGCTTGATTCAGTGGGCCGTCGAGCTCAGTGAGTTCGACATAAAGTACCAATCAAGGCATGCCATAAAAGCTCAGGCTCTAGCAGGCTTCATTGCAGAGTTTACACTAAATTCTGACGTTGTAGATGAGATGGAAGACAGCAAGAAGTGGATCGTCCATGTGGATGGTTTGTCCACACAGTACGCAGGAGGAATAGGTGTGGTTTTTAAATCTCCAGAGGGGGACAAACTGAGACACAAAGTTCGTTTGCAGTACCAAGCAACTAATAACGAAGTTGAGTACGAAGCTCTTCTCAAAGGGCTGGAATTGGCTAAGTCTGTAGAAGCGAAGTCACTCCTCGTCCTAGGAGATTCTCAATTGATCATGGGCCAAGTGAATGGAATATATGAGGCTAAGGAAGAAAGAATGAGGAAGTATCTTAACAGGGTGATGCGCCTTATAAAAAAGTTTGAAGAAGTCAACTTCGTTCAAATCCCAAGGGAGGAGAACGTGGAAGCCGACACCTTGGCAAAAGAAGCTTCAACGAATGAAGCCGTGGATAAGTTCGATGAGATTCAGTACATTCCAAGTATAGACATCCCAGAAGTACAACAGGTGGAAAGTAGAGGAAACTGGATGACACCAATCGTGTCATACTTAAGAGACGGACGACTCCAGAAGAAAAAGATGAGGCTAGGAAGTTGAGGGTAAGAGCAGCCAGGTACGTTCTTTTGGACGAGGTTCTTTACAAAAGAGGTTTTTCCCAGCCTTATCTCAGGTGCTTGGCTCCAGAAGAAGCAAACTACATATTAAGAGAAATTCATGAAGGAGCATGTGGAAACCACTCAGGAGCCAGGTCACTCATCCACAAAGTCGTCCGAGCAGGATACTACTGGCCAAACATGCAAGCTGATGCTAAGGCCTACGTCAAGGTTTGCGATCAGTGCCAAAGGTTTAGCAACGTCCCCAAGCAACCATCAGAGTACTTAACTCCAATGACGGCCCCATGGCCCTTCGCGCAGTGGGTGCTAGATATCCTGGGTCCCTTTCCACTAGGTGTAAGGCAGATGAAGTTTCTCGTGGTTGGTATTGATTATTTTACCAAGTGGGTAGAAGCAAAACCCTTAGCCAACATCACACAACAAAATGTCAAAAACTTCGTATGGAAGAACATTGTGTGTAGATTTGGGGTGCCCAGGGTGCTGATATCTGACAACGGACAACAATTTGACAACGTACTCTTCAAAGACTTTTGCATACACTTTGGAATTCAAAATCACTACTCCTCGCCTGCCCACCCACAAGCTAATGGCCAGGCTGAAGTTGCAAACCGATCCCTGTTAAAGATAATCAAGACTCGGCTTGAAGGGGCAAAGGGAGTATGGCCAGACAAGCTACCAGGTGTTCTGTGGGCATATAGGACGACAGCGAGAACTCCTACAGGAGAAACTCTTTTTAAGCTAGCCTATGGAACTGAAGCAGTCATACCTGCGGAAGTGCACATGACCAGTCATAGGGTGGCAACCTATCAGGATGAAGCTAATGAGGAGCAACTCCGTGTGAACCTCGATCTAATAGACGAGGTAAGGACGGACGCTGAGCAAAGGATGGCGAGGTATAAAAACCTGATTGCTAGGCAATATGACGCAATGGTAAAGCCAAGGAGATTCAACATAGGGGACCTCGTCCTGAAAAGGGTTTCCTTAGCAACAAAGAACCCAGCTCATGGGAAGTTGGGACCTAATTGGGAAGGCCCTTACAGAGTTATCAACTGCAAAAGACAGGGATCCTATTACTTGGAAGCCCTTGATGGGAGGAAGCTGGAGCATCCTTGGAATGTGGAGCACTTGAGGAGGTACTATCAGTAATTTGCCAGCCTAGAGGAGCATGACTCTGGACGAGCCCAGAGATTACATAAAAACTTGTTTACATGTTTTGTGTGGCTTTGTTATTATGTTAAACGTATGGACGAAATTATGGTTTGGTTTGTATTTGTTCTAATAAAGGCATTAGCCTCTAAAGTGCATGCCTCGTCTATGAACAATATCTATGTTATGAACAATGTTTGTGGAATGTACATAATGTTGTGTGAATCCATGATTTCCATACCACTTTTGTTCATATTGATCCTTGAAAAAAGCTAAAAAGCTCAAAAACGAAAAAATTCTCTGGACGCAGAGATGTAACGTCAACTTGTCAGAAATCTGGGCGTGCTTGTCCACAAAGTAAAGGACAAGGTAAAACCCTAGACTGAGAATCTCAATGCCCAAGGCATATTCGTCCACATAATGGACGAAGTAAAAATGAGGTAAAACCTTGAGCAAATTTTAATGCCTGAAGCACATTCGTCCACGTGATGGATGAGATAAGATGTGCCAGTCCATGACATGGACGAGGAAATATACTTGTTCATGCACAAAAACGTTCTAGCACATGGACGCCAAGAATGTACCAACACATGGACAAGCTAAACAAGGTATACATATATAAGAGAAACAGCAACCATTAAATTGTTTCAAAAAGGGCGGACGAGAAACGTCCAAACACCCTTAGAAAATTAACTATTTTATAAAAACTCATCCTAAAATATGGACGAGCTTAATGTACTCGAATTGTATATAAAAAAAAGAAAAAAAAAAAGAAAAAGAAAGATGAAGACATAAACATCAAGATATTTTTTCAAACTGAGGCATCAATGTTGGGGTCGTCCTGAGGTTGGGTCGTGGCATCGTCCTCTATATTGGCGTCCTCAGAGCCGAGGTGAAGGAGAGAGCTAGTGGTGGCAGCATTCAGATTGAGTACAATGGAGCTGAAGTCCACATCAGGAAACTTTTCAGTAGCGTCCATCCTAAAATCTTCAAACCCAGCTGCATAGTTGGTATCCAAAGCATCAGTATATTGTTTAGATGCTTTGAATTCAGCCACTACATCTTCCTTTGCCTTGGAGAGGAGAATGCTATGCTCGTCACTCTTCTTCTGCAAGTCTTCAAGACGAGCATCTTTTTCCGCAGCACTAGCCTTCAAACCCTAAACCAAAGTTTTTAACTCCTTCACCTCGTCCGTGGTCTTGGCAGCCACTTCAGCCCATTGCTTGGCCTCATTCTTCAACTCCTGTATCCTCATCTCTAACAGGATCCTCGTCTTGTCCAACCCAGTGGCCTATCTAGACGCTGCTATAAACTTAGACATGCCCTATAAAAAATAACAAGTAAAAGTTAAAAAAGAAAAGAAGGAGACTGAAAATTTAGTCAAGACGAGGATAAATGTTACCTTAAAAAGGTCGTGGACAGCAGAGTGTTCAAAATCTTTAAGGGACATGTCATAGCAAATGTTTATATCCTCGTCAGTAACAGCACTCTTGAAACGTTCCTAGGCCAGGTCTTCATTTTCAATAATATTTGAAGAGACCTTATGGGAAGGCTGAGACGAGGTTGACACAGTTTTAGATGGTGGAGTCTTAGACGGAGTGGACTCAATGGGAGTAGATGAGTCAATATCAAAAACTTTGGCTGGCTGGTAAGACGACGGAGTGGGCTTGACCACTTGAGACGAGCCATGTTTGGTCTTCTTGCCACGTCTGCTAGGGAGATTCTCCAAATCCAAGTTTTTGGATATGGTCTTTCTCTTATCTCCAGCTAACGGACAAGCTTGACGATCAGGCTCAAGACGAGCCCCCTCAGCACTTACCTCCTTACCCTTGTTGCCTCTCATGGTAGCCATTCCTATAAAAAAAAAAGACGAGGAGAGTTTACTTCGACGCAAAGGAAAATGGAAATAAAAGATGCAGGGAATGTTGAAGTTTAGAACTTACTTTTTCTTACAGTAATTTTGTGTGCTAGTGCTATGTCAGATGGGTTAGGGCCTAACCCCCACTTGGCTAGTCGTCTGAGATTGACCAAGGAATGAAAATCCCTATCTGCGTGTAGACGAGCCCTGTGGACGCGGTCACAATGCAACTTGCTCAAGGCAAGTCGTCCAACGGCTGTAATGAAATAAATTGAGGTTAAATGATAATAAAAATAAAAAAAAAAAAAAAAAAAACTAAAACTAAAACTAAAGGACTTACCCTCAGGACGAAGGTTCCCTAAGTCCCCAGTAAAACGACCAAAAGTATCCCGGCCAATGTGTACAGGATTTCCAGCCCAGAATCCGGAGACGAAGAAAAACTCTGTCTTCCATTTTCTGTCAGACGAGGCCAAGGATTTCACCAATCTACAGTCTTTCCCTCTGGGCGTGAATTGATAAAAGCCAGGGGATTGATGAATCTCTGAAGGTTTGTAGCAGTAGAGGAACTCGTCCACAGTAATAGGACGGTCCCCTCCAAACACTTCCCTCCACAAAATTTGCATAGAGATAATTAATCTCCATGCATTTGGGTTGAATTGACATCCTCCTAGACCTAATTTAACTAACAATTCTCTGGTAAAAGCATTTAAAGGAAACCTAAGACCTCCTAGAAGGTAGGCCCCATACACACCTATCCCAAAATGGGGATTACAACACCACTCTTCACAGACGGGCAGTCTAGGATTAAGCTCGTCTGGAATTTGGTACCACTCTCTAAGGTTGTTTAATCTTTCCTCGTTCGTTTTGGAAGGAATATCTACGGCGCAACTATATACAGTTATCTCTGTCTCGTCCAAAGGACTAGACGATGGAATGGAGGACGAAGTACCTACCTGGACCCTAAAGTTTTTCTAAGTTGTTTTTGTACTTCTTCTAAGGGAAGCCTAGGGACCCCTGAGACATACTCCTCGTCCGTGGTGTTTCCCCTACTACTACTATTGGTATCACTAGAGTTATCACTACTCTCGTCGTAATACTCGTCTATGACTTTCCCTGTACTATTACTAGACGAGGAGATAGTTATTTCTGACATTTTTTGAAAAGAAAATTTTCAAAACCTAAAAGACGAGGAAAGAGGGAATACTTGGCTCTAGGACGAACTGAAACTATGGACGCGAGGGGACTCTTAGACGAGGCTCTAGACGAGGAATGTCAAAGAGGAAAATCTCAGAAGTGGGGGGGGGGGGCAGCTGAGGTATTCCACTATTTATAGATGGATGACCTGAGCATATGAAACGCCACAGCCAACAGAATGATGACACGTGGCCTTCGTCTCGAAAAAATGAATCGACGAAATAGGCCACCACTTAAAAAATGACACGTGGCACACCCACACATTAACAGCAGTTACCCGAGTAATGCGAGGTTACCCCTTTCCCTTTGGACGACTCATATGGACGAGGGGGCAACTGATGGTACAAGGAAAATGCACTAGTTTCGTATCGTCCATATGGGCCGCCTGTGACAAAGTATAAAAGAAGGGACGAGTCTCTTACACTCGTCCCTCTTTTATCCATCCATCCAATGTTGATCCTAGAGGTAAATCTCGTCCATCCTTAGTAATGGACAGACGAGGTCTACAAAGCTTTGGGACTAACGATTCACTTCCACAAAGCATGATCTCGTCCCTCCTTAATAAAGGATGGACGTGACCTCATCCTTCCCTGATGGTGACGGGGTAACCTCGTCCGTCCATTATAACGGACGGACAATCACTTTGAACTCAACGTGCCAAACGAACCAAAGCCCCCATTAACCGCAACGAAGCACCGGTTCAAATAAGCAACCTCCACGGAAGTTATGGAAGTTATCTCTGAATTCTCTGGACTCCTCAACAATAAAAGCGGTTATTACAATAAATAACTGCTCCAGGTGCCCTATATAAGCTTTCTTCTACGTAGAAGGTAAGGATTTTTAGACACTTTTCTAAAAAAATAGTAAAGTATCAAGAAGTATTTCCCTTTCTACTTCAACCCACTGACTTTACCATCGGAGGATTCTGGACCGGCCTCCACCGGTCTTTCTCTGATTTCATTTGATTTTACAGGACTTAGCCTTCAAGATCATCGAGCCCGAAGACTTTCAGCCCATTGATTTCTAAGGATCTATCACAAGGTACGCATAATTTACCCCTCTCTAGCACTCTAGAGTTGTGAGAAGTTCTAACTTGACATTTGAAGGGTATTTAGCCGGCACCACACCGGTGCTCTCTGTTAGGTCTTCAGCTTTTGTGTTGTGCAGGATACTGTCAGGGGGACGTGAGAACTATGTGACTTACTGGTGGTTTTTCGGCATCATCAATTGGCGCCGTCTGTGGGAACTTCAACTGCGATTTGTAAGCCATACCATCGCTTCCCGGACAAAAAGTTGCATGGTGCTCACTCGCTCAATGGCAACCACCAACGACGTTCAAGGAGATGAACAACCCACGACTGCCTTCGAGAGACAGGTACAAACTCTCGCCGCAGTGGTGGAATGCCTAACCAAGCAAAACCATTACTTGGAAGAGCAGCTGTGCCAAAAAAACGTGGCATTGAACACCCAAAAAGAAGATCAAGAGGGAACCAGCGCTAAAAAGAGGAACCAAGAGGGGCTGGAAGGAAGCCACGCCCCAAGTAGACAAGAAAAACAGGATACTAGCCGACCCTTCGCCTTGGAAATAGCTCCCCCTCACATAGTCGCAGAGATGCAGATGATGAGAGAGCGGATGGATCTTATGATGAATGCCCTCAAAGGATGGGTGTCCAGCGACCTTGACGATCTAATCCACCGGACCAATTCGCCTTTCAACACATCCGTCAATTCCTTCCCCCTACCGCAGAAATTTCGTATGCCGCAGATAGAAAGCTACGATGGAAGCAATGACCTCCTTAATCATCCAGAGACTTTCAAGACCTTGATGCACCTTCAAGGAGTAGCCGACGAGATCATGTGTAGGGCCTTCCCTACAACGCTGAAAGGTCCAGCAAGGATTTGGTTTAGCCTACTAACGCCCAACTCCATCAGTACTTTCAAGGAGTTAAGCGCCCAGTTCACTTCACACTTTATTGGAGGGCATAGATATAAGAAGTCTACTGCATGCTTGATGAGTATCAAGCAGCAAGAGGACGAGACGTTGAGATCTTACATAGCCCACTTTAACAAGGAAGCGCTTTCCATCGATGAAGCCAACGACAAAATACTTGTAGCAGCTTTCATGAATGGGCTACGGAAGGGCAAGTTCCTATTTTCACTATATAAGAATGACTCAAAGACTATGTCGAATGTGCTTTACAGGGCCACCAAGTACATGAATGCCGAAGACGCACTGCTGGCCCACAAAGAAAAGCCAAAGAATAGAGAAAGGCAGGAAGATACACGACAAGACAGAGGGCGGAAGATAGCAAGAACTGGGGAACGAAGGGACGATAGACGCTCTAAGCCCCCCGCAGGGAGATTTACGAATTTCACTCCGTTAACCGCCCCAATCGACTAGGTTCTAATGGAAATCAAGGATGAAGGAGCCTTAACCTTCCCAGGAAAGCTGAAAGGAGATCCTAACAAACGGTCTAAAGACAAATACTGCCGTTTCCACCGCGATCACGGTCATGACACCACCGACTGCTATGACTTGAAATAGCAGATCGAAGCCCTCATCCGGCAAGGGAAGTTACAGAAATTCGTCAGCAGAGAAAGAGCAAATCAACCTCCTCAAGAGCAAGCCCCCCGTAGGGACAACGAGCACCCCAGACCACCTCTAGGAGATATAAGGATGATTGTGGGGGGAACAGCAACCACCGGTTCATCCAAAAAGGCTCAGAAGACTTATCTCAGAATGGTCCAAAACGTTCAGCTAACAAGAGTCGTCCAGAAGATGCCACGGGTCGACAACCCCATTATTGGTTTCTTGGAAGAAGATGCTCGACGTCTTCACCATCTGCATGACGACACGCTCGTCGTCAGCATCAGAGTAGGAAATTATAACACGTACCAAGTCTTGGTTGACAACGAAAGTTCCGCGGACATTCTCTACTACCCAGCATTCCAACAGATGCGGATCGACAAAGAACGTCTAGTTCCAACCAAGGCCCCGCTCGTCGGGTTTGGAGGAACTAAAGTATATCCCCTTGGCGTGGTCACATTGCCCGTAACAATTGGAGATTATCCACAACAAATCACAAGGGATGTCACATTTCTTGTTGTCGATTACTCCTCCGCCTACAATGCCATCATAGGACGACCAACCCTTAACTCATGGAAGGCCGTTACTTCAACCTATCACCTGATGATTAAATTTCCCACCAAGCACGGAGTAAGGGAATTGCGAGGAGATCAGATAGCCGCACGTGAATGCTACATTGCGATGCTAGAGATGGACGACCATCTATAGACCATGAGTATAGAGGAACAGCGAGCAGGAGCAGAACCCGTAAAGAAGCTCGAGGAGATACCCCTCGATAACTCTAGATTGGACAGGACCACGAGGGTCGGCACTCTCGCCAGCCTAACGGTTTGCTTAGCACTCATAGCTTTCCTTAAGGAAAATCGGGATATGTTCGCCTAGGGTCATGAAGACATGTCAGGGATTGACCCTTCAGTCATGGTACATAGGCTGAATGTGTCGCCCTCTTTTCCACCTGTCCGACAGAAGAAGCGAGTGTTCACCCAAGAACGAGACCGAGCAATAGCAAAAAAGGTCGGCAAGTTACAGGAGGCAGGTTTCATTAGGGAAGTATACTATCCCGATTGGTTAGCAAACGTGGTGAAGGTGAAGAAAGCCAACGGGAAATGGAGGATGTGTGTGGACTTTACAGATTTGAACAAAGCATGCCCTAAGGATAGCTACCCTCTCCCTCGAGTCGACGTACTAGTAGACTCTACAGCTCAGCATCAACTATTGAGTTTCATGGACGCCTTTTCAAGGTATAATTAGATCTGCATGGATGAAGCGGAACAGGAGAAGACTTCATTTGTTACCAGCCAAAGGGGTATACTTTGGTTCCTCCAAACCCGACGAGCGGGGCCTTTGTTGGAACTAGACGTTCTTTGTCGATCCACATCTGTTGGAATGCTGGTAGTAGAGAATGTCCGCGGAACTTTCGTTGTCAACCAAGACTTGGTACGTGTTATAATTTCCTACTCTGATGCTGACGACGAGCGTGTCGTCATGCGGATGGTGAAGACGTCGAGCATCTTCTTCCAAGAAACCAATAATGGGGTTGTCGACCCGTGGCATCTTCTGGACGACTCTTGTTAGCTGAACGTTTTGGACCATTCTGAGATAAGTCTTCTGAGCCTTTTTGGATGAACCGGTGGTTGCTGTTCCCCCCACAATCATCCTTATATCTCCTAGAGGTGGTCTGGGGTGCTCGTTGTCCCTACGGGGGGCTTGCTCTTAAGGAGGCTGATCTGCTCTTTCTCTGCTGACTAATTTCTGTAACTTCCCTTGTCGGATAAGGGCTTCGATTTGCTGTTTCAAGTCGTAGCAATTGGCGGTGTCATGACCGTGATCGCGGTGGAAACGGCAGTATTTGTCTTTAGACCGTTTGTTAGGATCTCCTTTCAGCTTTCTTGGGAAGGTTAAGGCTCCTTCATCCTTGATTTCCATTAGAACCTAGTCGATTGGGGCGGTTAATGGAGTGAAATTCATAAATCTCCCTGCAGGGGGCTTAGAGCGTCTATCGTCCTGTCGTTCCGTAGTTCTTGCCATCTTTCGCCCTCTGTCTTGTCGTGTATCTTCTTGCCTTTCTCTCTTCTTCGGCTTTTTTTCGCATGCCATTCGGCCTTAAAAATGCGGGGGCAACTTATCAAAGGCTCATGAACAAGATGTTCACGAATCAAATCAGAAGGAATATTCAAGTCTACGTTGACGACATGCTGGTAAAAAGCCAAAGGGAGGAAGATCACTTGGAAGACCTCAAGGAAACATTCGACACCCTTCGCTCTTACAACATGAAGCTCAATCTAGGAAAGTGCGCCTTCGGAGTGACGGCAAGAAAATTCCTAGGATTCATGGTGTTGCAGAGGGGCATCGAGGCCAACTCGGACAAGATCCGAGCCATAATGGAGACGACACCCCCAAAAAATGTGAAGGAAGTACAAAGCCTCAACGGCAAAGTAGCGGCGCTAAATAGATTTGTGTCGAGGGCAACGGACAAGTGTTTACCCTTCTTTCGCACGTTGAAGAAATCTTTCAAGTGAACTGTCGAGTGTCAACAAGCATTCGAGTGTCAACAAGAGGCAGGTTTTGGAGCCCTTGTTCTTTTACATTTTGTAACTGCAAATTTCCAAAACTGTTTTTGTTATATTATATATTTATTTAATAATTTTTTTTTTCAGAATTCATTATAAACTTGTTTAGTGATTTTGCAGTGGTAGTTGTTCTTTTGGTTTCTTGAACTCCGTGCTGGGTTGGTATTAGAATTTTAGAACTGCACCATTATTGGAAATTTGGGGTTGTTACTTGCACTGTGATAATCTCTTGAGACTATATCTCCAATTTTCAATGCTTGATTCAAGCAAGCACTTCAAGGCATTTGCCACTGGGTCTATTAACAACTGGGAATACATAAGTGATAGATCTGAAACCAAAACTGAAACTTCTCAGTGTTGATTTGGATACAACTTTTTCTTGCGTTGCGATTTCAATGTTGTGTTTTCATTTTTTTTTTTTTTTTTTAATTCTGCTGCTGCGCACACTTTTTGGGAGACAACGGCGTGAACAGTAGCCGTAGTTTATTGACTTTTCAACCCTCTTTTATCAGTTCTGTGGGTTCCATGAACAGTGTACGAGATCTACAGACTTCACTTTTCAGCAACTTTTTCATTAAAAATGGGTCCCACAGCACTATTCACACATTTAAAAATTATTTTGCTACAATGTTTTCAGTTTTCAGTTTCAGCAACTTTCAGTTTTAGCAACAATAAGTTGTATCCAAATGGACCCTCAGTCTATCTTCCTGTAAAGTTGTTTTTTACAACTATGTATTTTGTTGGCTTTTATTCCGTGCCAAATTTGATTGTAATTGTACTCAATCTTTTGTACCCTGTATTTAATGTGGGATTTGATTGTAAGGGTTGTGTGATAGAGAGAGAGTGTGAAGACTCAAGCAAATTGAAGACTGAAAAGGTTTTCGCGGGTAGCTCGTGACTAAGCATCTCACGAAGTGACCCATGTGCCCTGCACATGCTGGAATGCAAAAAGTCAGGCCAGGATGGAGATAGCTGTGTCTCGCGAGTACCTCACTGGTAAGGCCTTCTCGCAAGATATTCTGTTCTGCCAGCCTGTCCATTCTGATACACACTTTCTGTGCCTACACTATTTATACCCACAAATGTTGAGGAGTGCTTCTGAGAGAAAACCCTAGCCAAACACTTTGAGAATTAGAGATTGTCATACCCATAATTCTCTACACATTTTGCTTATGGTATTTCCTTAACTCCTATCTCTCCATTTCTATACCTTTGAGAGGTTGATAGCCCAAACACTCACCACACCCTTTCAGAGTGTCAAGTGATGTTTTGGTGCTGCTGGGAAGCATTGGAAGAAGCCAAGGATGGCAGATGCAACATGAAGCATGTTGCGGGATCTGGAGAACTAGACAAGACACGGTTCTGAGAAGCCTTGTTGGAGTAGGAGCTTGGAGGGCTTAGGTACATCGGGTAAATTAGGCTTGGAGGGTCTCTTGCTAACCCATGCATCCTAACTGATTGTCTAGTGGATTGATTACCACTTAGAGGGTGGTGGAGAGGTTTTTCACCGAGTTCTTCGGTTTCCTCTTCGATAACACATCGGCGTGTTATCTTATGTTTGCATCTTTCTTCCCTACTCTTTTACATTCCATTTTACTATTGTGTTGCCTTGATTATGGATTAGAGTAGATTATTTGTTTATCCACTCGCATTTACACTATTCCGCACTTAGTATTAAGTTAGTGTAAAATTTATCGAGTCGTAATTACAATTTGGGGGTCTAAATAGCTCTTGTGTTTTCAACACATTTTCGAGCATTCAATTGGTATTAGAACGGGTACACTCGATATGGTTTAAATACTTGAGTGTGATCCTTGACCCTGTTTGAAATGGACCGGTCTCAATCCCTAAATGTTCCACCATTTTTTGATGGTAACAATTATGCTTTCTAGAAAGTCCAAATGAGGGCATTCTTATGTTCTATTGATGATACTGTATGGGATGCGGTTGAAATAGGATGGACTAGGCCAGAGGCTGCCAAATCCACTTGGGATAAGGTAGCTCTTGCGGCAGCTAATGCCAATAGTAAAGCCTTGAATGCTATTTTCTGTGGTGTGTCTCCAGATGAATTCCACAGGATTTCACACATACCGATTGCTAAAGAAGCCTGGGAGATATTCTAAACCACCTATGAGGGTACTAAGAAAGTTAAGGATACAAAGCTCCAGATGCTTACCACCAAATTTGAAGAGCTTAAGATGGGTGATGATGAACCTTTTGATTCATTTTATGGGAAGCTAAATGAAATTGTGATTGCTAGGCTCAATCTCGGTGAGAAGATTGAAGATACTAAGGTGGTGAGAAAAATTTGGAGGTCCTTACTAGAAAGTTTTCGAGCAAAAGTCACTGTTATAGAAGAAAGTAAAGACTTGGATGAGATCAAAATCCAAGAGCTCGTTGGGTCTCTCCAAACATATGAGCTGGGACTGCCTTCTCACAAGTCGAGTAAATCTCTTGCTTTTAAAACCATCACCGAAAGAATGGATGATTCCTCCGAAGAAGATGGAGCGGAGAAGGAAGTAGCGTTTCTTGCGAAAAACTTCCGAAAATTCCTGAGGATGAAAAATAATGGGAAACAGTTCAGTAGAGTATAATCAGATCTGCATGGATGAAGCAGATTAGGAGAAGACTTCATTTGTTACCAGCCGAAGGGGTATACTTTGGTTCCTCCAAACCCGACGAGCGGGGCCTTTGTTGGAACTAGACGTTCTTTGTCGATCCGCATCTGTTGGAATGCTGGGTAGTAGAGAATGTCCGCGGAACTTTCGTTGTCAACCAAGACTTGGTACGTGTTATAATTTCCTACTCGGATGCTGACGACGAGCGTGTCGTCATGCGGATGGTGAAGACGTCGAGCATCTTCTTCCAAGAAACCAATAATGGGGTTGTCGACCCGTGGCATCTTCTGGACGACTCTTGTTAGCTGAACGTTTTGGACCATTCTGAGATAAGTCTTCTGAGCCTTTTTGGATGAACCGGTGGTTGCTGTTCCCCCCACAATCATCCTTATATCTCCTAGAGGTGGTCTGGGGTGCTCGTTGTCCCTACGGGGGGCTTGCTCTTAAGGAGGCTGATCTGCTCTTTCTCTGCTGACTAATTTCTGTAACTTCCCTTGTCGGATAAGGGCTTCGATTTGCTGTTTCAAGTCATAGCAGTCGGTGGTGTCATGACCGTGATCGCGGTGGAAACGGCAGTATTTGTCTTTAGACCGTTTGTTAGGATCTCCTTTCAGCTTTCTTGGGAAGGTTAAGGCTCCTTCATCCTTGATTTCCATTAGAACCTAGTCGATTGGGGCGGTTAATGGAGTGAAATTCATAAATCTCCCTGCAGGGGGCTTAGAGCGTCTATCGTCCTGTCGTTCCGTAGTTCTTGCCATCTTTCGCCCTCTGTCTTGTCGTGTATCTTCTTGCCTTTCTCTCTTCTTCGGCTTTTTTTCGCATGCCATTCGGCCTTAAAAACGCGGGGGCAACGTATCAAAGGCTCATGAAAAAGATGTTCGCAAACCAAATCGAAATGAATGTTCAAGTCTACGTTGACGACATGCTGGTAAAAAGCCAAAGGGAGGAAGATCACTTGGAAGACCTCAAGGAAACATTCGACACCCTTCGCTCTTACAACATGAAGCTCAATCTCGGAAAGTGCGCCTTTGGAGTGACAGCAGGAAAATTCCTAGGATTCATGGTGTTGCAGAGGGGCATCGAGGCCAACTCGGACAAGATCCGAGCCATAATGGAGACGACACCCCCAAAAAATGTGAAGGAAGTACAAAGCCTCAACGGCAAAGTAGCGGCGCTAAATAGATTTGTGTCGAGGGCAACGGACAAGTGTTTACCCTTCTTTCGCACGTTGAAGAAATCTTTCAAGTGGACTGACGAGTGTCAACAAGCATTCGAGTGTCAACAAGAGGCAGGTTTTGGAGCCCTTGTTCTTTTACATTTTGTAACTGCAAATTTCCAAAACTGTTTTTGTTATATTATATATTTATTTAATAATTTTTTTTTTCAGAATTCATTATAAACTTGTTTAGTGATTTTGCAGTGGTAGTTGTTCTTTTGGTTTCTTGAACTCCGTGCTGGGTTGGTATTAGAATTTTAGAACTGCACCATTATTGGAAATTTGGGGTTGTTACTTGCACTGTGATAATCTCTTGAGACTATATCTCCAATTTTCAATGCTTGATTCAAGCAAGCACTTCAAGGCATTTGCCACTGGGTCTATTAACAACTGGGAATACATAAGTGATAGATCTGAAACCAAAACTGAAACTTCTCAGTGTTGATTTGGATACAACTTTTTCTTGCGTTGCGATTTCAATGTTGTGTTTTCATTTTTTTTTTTTTTTTTAATTCTGCTGCTGCGCACACTTTTTGGGAGACAACGGCGTGAACAGTAGCCGTAGTTTATTGACTTTTCAACCCTCTTTTATCAGTTCTGTGGGTTCCATGAACAGTGTACGAGATCTACAGACTTCACTTTTCAGCAACTTTTTCATTAAAAATGGGTCCCACAGCACTATTCACACATTTAAAAATTATTTTGCTACAATGTTTTCAGTTTTCAGTTTCAGCAACTTTCAGTTTTAGCAACAATAAGTTGTATCCAAATGGACCCTCAGTCTATCTTCCTGTAAAGTTGTTTTTTACAACTATGTATTTTGTTGGCTTTTATTCCGTGCCAAATTTGATTGTAATTGTACTCAATCTTTTGTACCCTGTATTTAATGTGGGATTTGATTGTAAGGGTTGTGTGATAGAGAGAGAGTGTGAAGACTCAAGCAAATTGAAGACTGAAAAGGTTTTCGCGGGTAGCTCGTGACTAAGCATCTCACGAAGTGACCCATGTGCCCTGCACATGCTGGAATGCAAAAAGTCAGGCCAGGATGGAGATAGCTGTGTCTCGCGAGTACCTCACTGGTAAGGCCTTCTCGCAAGATATTCTGTTCTGCCAGCCTGTCCATTCTGATACACACTTTCTGTGCCTACACTATTTATACCCACAAATGTTGAGGAGTGCTTCTGAGAGAAAACCCTAGCCAAACACTTTGAGAATTAGAGATTGTCATACCCATAATTCTCTACACATTTTGCTTATGGTATTTCCTTAACTCCTATCTCTCCATTTCTATACCTTTGAGAGGTTGATAGCCCAAACACTCACCACACCCTTTCAGAGTGTCAAGTGATGTTTTGGTGCTGCTGGGAAGCATTGGAAGAAGCCAAGGATGGCAGATGCAACATGAAGCATGTTGCGGGATCTGGAGAACTAGACAAGACACGGTTCTGAGAAGCCTTGTTGGAGTAGGAGCTTGGAGGGCTTAGGTACATCGGGTAAATTAGGCTTGGAGGGTCTCTTGCTAACCCATGCATCCTAACTGATTGTCTAGTGGATTGATTACCACTTAGAGGGTGGTGGAGAGGTTTTTCACCGAGTTCTTCGGTTTCCTCTTCGATAACACATCGGCGTGTTATCTTATGTTTGCATCTTTCTTCCCTACTCTTTTACATTCCATTTTACTATTGTGTTGCCTTGATTATGGATTAGAGTAGATTATTTGTTTATCCACTCGCATTTACACTATTCCGCACTTAGTATTAAGTTAGTGTAAAATTTATCGAGTCGTAATTACAATTTGGGGGTCTAAATAGCTCTTGTGTTTTCAACACATTTTCGAGCATTCAATTGGTATTAGAACGGGTACACTCGATATGGTTTAAATACTTGAGTGTGATCCTTGACCCTGTTTGAAATGGACCGGTCTCAATCCCTAAATGTTCCACCATTTTTTGATGGTAACAATTATGCTTTCTAGAAAGTCCAAATGAGGGCATTCTTATGTTCTATTGATGATACTGTATGGGATGCGGTTGAAATAGGATGGACTAGGCCAGAGGCTGCCAAATCCACTTGGGATAAGGTAGCTCTTGCGGCAGCTAATGCCAATAGTAAAGCCTTGAATGCTATTTTCTGTGGTGTGTCTCCAGATGAATTCCACAGGATTTCACACATACCGATTGCTAAAGAAGCCTGGGAGATATTCTAAACCACCTATGAGGGTACTAAGAAAGTTAAGGATACAAAGCTCCAGATGCTTACCACCAAATTTGAAGAGCTTAAGATGGGTGATGATGAACCTTTTGATTCATTTTATGGGAAGCTAAATGAAATTGTGATTGCTAGGCTCAATCTCGGTGAGAAGATTGAAGATACTAAGGTGGTGAGAAAAATTTGGAGGTCCTTACTAGAAAGTTTTCGAGCAAAAGTCACTGTTATAGAAGAAAGTAAAGACTTGGATGAGATCAAAATCCAAGAGCTCGTTGGGTCTCTCCAAACATATGAGCTGGGACTGCCTTCTCACAAGTCGAGTAAATCTCTTGCTTTTAAAACCATCACCGAAAGAATGGATGATTCCTCCGAAGAAGATGGAGCGGAGAAGGAAGTAGCGTTTCTTGCGAAAAACTTCCGAAAATTCCTGAGGATGAAAAATAATGGGAAACAGTTCAGTAGAGAAAAGTTCTCATCCTCCAAAGGTGGTAGGAAAGAGTATAAGAAGAAAGAGGGGAAGGAGTCTCAATCTCCTCAAGGCATTGTTTGCTATGAATGCAATGGCCAAGGACATCTGAAGAAGGAGTGTCCCAATTTTCTGAGAGGAAACGACAAGGCTTATGCCACAACACTCAGTGATTCAGATTCTTACAATTCTTATTCGAAAGAGAGTTGTGATGGAGAAGGAAATTACTCCGCCTTTATGGCTATTGAACATGTTGAGTCCTCGGAGGACTTGAATCAACTTGTACAAGAACTTGGGGAGCACAGTGATGAAGAATCCATGGGGAATGTGGAAGAATCAGGTGCCAAAGAGGATGAGGATACAACTGGTCTCCAAGAGAATTACACCTTACTTCTTGAGAAGTCGGGGGAGTATGCAAGGGTGGCGAAGGCGACTATGAAGAAAATGAAGAAAGCAGAGGAGGATTATCGAAGTCTCCTAGTTAGATATAAGGAGGCAAAGTGTGAGATTGGGACACTAAATGGTGAGCTATCAGAAGCTTACACGAAAGTGAGATTCCTTAAGCTTGAGGTCGTTCAAGCAAATGCCAAGGTAGAGAGGGTCTCCACCAAAAAGCTGGATGATGTAATTTCCTCTCAAAAGCAATTCTCAGATAAATCTGGATTAGGATATTCTGGAGAAAGCAGTGTAGCTACTGTGAATATCTCCAAAGAAGTAAAGTTTGTGAAGGCCAAAGAGTCGGTTGTAGTTGCTCCCACTGTGGAGAAGATGAAGGTTGAAAAGAAGAAGATTGTGGCTGACCAAAGGGTGTTGAATAAGCCCTAGAACCAATCTGTGGTCAGGACTGAAGCAAGAGGGAGATCTCTTCCACGACCACAAAGAGCTCCTAGAACGAACCATTTTTGTCATCATTGTGGTCTTCAAGGACACACCTAACCCAATTGTCATAAGCTAAGAGCATTGAAGAATGCAATTAATCAAAGGTTAAGAGGACCAAGAAATGACAAGAGGACTTGGGCTGCTGAGTCATCAAGAGGTCGAAATGGAGATCCAGGTGTGATGGACGTGATGAAGATGTTAGGTACATTCACCACTTGCCTGGAAAGCTTCTCTAGAAGGTTTGAAAGTCCTAACTCTCGTACCCAATCCTATAGGGATATCACCCCAAACGCACGTGCCATGTGGGTGAAAAAGGATACTCATGCATAATCAGGTCTATGCACTAATACTTTCGATGTTTAGGGACATTTGTTCATGCATCATATCATGCATTGATATCAGTTTTAGCATGTTTCTTTTACTTGTTTGGTTTGTACCTGTTTTGTTGATCTTACTTTAATTACTTGTTTTGTTTTTGGGTGTGTTCAAAAATTGAAAAACCCATAAAAATTGAAAAATCTTTAAAAGTTTGATCGCTTGTGTTGTGCATATATCATGTGAGTTTGGCTTAGTACCTTCGTACTAATGGCGTAGTGCATTTACGATCTTGGCTTGTTCTGTATGCACCTATATCTGTGTGGAAGAAATCTTGAAAACTATATGTGACTGTTGTAAATAGATCTTCAAGCTTGTCATGAATGATTGGTCAATAGTCTTGATGGTCTTGATACATGCATAGACTTGTGTCTATATCTCTTCCCACTTTATTTTTATGTTTTTGCAAAAGAGCTCACCAAATGTAAATCTCCAAATGAAAAGAGATATTGAGCTGCAAAATCCTGTCGCACATACTAGTATTTGACTAAGAAAAAGGGAAAGCGACTTTTTTAATGTAATTGTATGGTGCTCAAAATGCCAAAGGCTAACTCTCAACGTTCAAATATCAAAAATTTCAAGCACCGATCTCAAAAAGAGATGTATTATCCAAAAATGGATTAAATGTTATGTTTTTATGCAGAAGCCAAATGAAAAGCTTCTAAGTTATGTAATCATTCTCATGTGGGAGGTCATATATGCTCATTTCTAAAATCGAGATAGTCCATTTGACTTAGTGCTAGTTGTGTATGACTTGATTGAATTGATCATTGAAGCTTCACTCTGGTCTAAGGACTATTCTACATTCGATACTCACACACAACACACAAGACCTTGATTCAATTAATGCTTCTCTCATTTGTGTGATTGTACATGTTCAAATGTGATGTGTATGCTCTAGTACTTGCTGATCAAATACAAAAAGATTTTTGAGTGTTTTATATGTTTTTTATAGTGATTTTATACTTTCGTGTCTTTAGTTTTTGTTAAAAATGCATTTCTGTGTTTTTTTTCAAAAACTGGTTTAGGGGTTGTTTTGCGAGAAGCTCGTGACTTAGAGCTTCCCGCGAAAAGTGCTTAAGGGAAATAATTTTTTTCTAAATTCACACAGAGACTCTCGCGACTGTCTCGCGAGTATTTCGCAACTAAAAGCTTCTCGCGAAATGAGTTTTAGGCAAAAACAGGAATTTCTTCAAATTCAGACAGAGGGTATCGCGACTTAAAGCTTCTCGCGAAAGCTTGTGTGCTTCAGTGGCCATTCTCGCGACTGTCTTGCTACTCTCTAACCCACGAAAAACGCGTGTTTTCAGTTTTTATGTAGCAGATGTGACAGTTTTTTAAAACACTCTCATTTCCCTCACTAAGCCTCCCTCGAACCTTTCTCAACCCAAAATCAATTTTTACTCAAACCCTATCATTCTCAAGCATATTTTCTGCATTTCCATCTTCAAGGTATGTTTTCTAAAACATTTTCTTCATGTTTTTCTAAGATTATGCAAAAATTTATGTTAGGGTTTCAAAATTTGGGGATTTTTCGAAAATGGGTTGGGGTTCTCTATTTTGTGCAATTTTTTTCCAAAATCTTTGATTGGGCTGAGTCCCATTTGCTGTTTGTGTATCTGTGTTGGCCCCTTGTGGCATTTTAGCATGTATTGAGGCAAGTTTTCACTATGTTCATGCATTATTCATGTTTGGGTTGCTTTATTGCATGTTAGGTGTTTGACAGAATGTCCGAGTGACATCTCTGTGTTGAATTGGACTAAATTGAGTTCCAATCTTTGGTCTAGGTTTTGTTTGATCATGTTTACCATGTTTTGGTCAATGGTTATGTGTTTTACACACTTTGCCTATTTTGTGCCTCAATGCCATGTCATGCACATACCTAGACACACTCTAGGCACACCTCATGCATCTCATGCTGCATCCTCATGCATCAGCACATGCACACATATGCACACGCATGCACAGTTACTTATTTTCATGCATTGTGTTTTTTGTTTCCTTGTTTTATATGTTTTAGCATATTGTTTAGAGTTGGTTATGCTCTGTTTTAGGCTATTTTACCTTTGTTTTGGGACTAACTTGAATCTAATCAAGTTTTGTGTTCTGCTTTGTGTTTTTGCACATGTTTCTTGTCTGTTTTTTGTGTTTCTTTGCACAGATGGCTCCCACTAAGCATGCAGCTACCAAGAAATCATCTTCCAAACGTGCACGCACTGACTCTAATCATTTCAAGTTTGCTGAGGCTGACATGAAATACAATGACTGCTATAAAAAGAGCAACCATTATCATGGAGCGGGTGGTTCAGCTAGAAACCCTTGAGCACACTTTCATTCCTGAAGTGTTCAAAGAACGAACTTGGACCAAGCTGTTGACCCCGATTGGGGTTGTTTATTTAGAGATAATCAAGGAGTTTTTCTCAAATGCTGCTGTCGAAGGAGATCGTATCGAGTGCTGGGTAAGGCACAAAGAATTTGTGATTACAAGGGAGATCATCCAAGATTTTTTGGAGGTTCGTCCTCCATCACAGCCAATTACAGTGCCGTATAAGGACAGACTGGGTTCTACTGATGAGATGATAAGAATACTTGGTGGCACACCGAAGAAATCATCCATGAACACAATACCATTTTCATCGGAGATGAGGGCTTTAGCATATGTGATGATCCACAACCTGTATCCGGTTACCAACCTTACTACACTGTCAACTCCAAGAACAAGATTTCTGTATGATCTCTTTACCCATAAGGAGATAGATATTTGTGGCCATATCATCCATGTGCTGAAAAAGTGCATTACGAAGCAAAATTCAAGGACTGTAATGCCTTTTCCCTCTCTGATTATGGGATTAATTGCTAAGGTAAAACTGAAACTTCCGAGTGGTCTCACTGTGGTTTAGAGGGACTATCCCATTGGTGCACACACAGTCAATAGGAGCACAGCTCACATCAAGGGCTCCAAAACAGGAGTGAATACGATACCACAGGATCGTGTTGAAGATGAGGGTGGAGATACAGAGGATGAGATTGATCAATTTACTTCTACTCCAGAGACTTCAGCACAACCATCTTCTTCTGCACTAGCACGAGGACTAGATCGTCTCCTGGAGAGAGTGGACCAGATGTTCATCATGTTAGACTCCCATGTGCAGCACACCGTGACCTAGTTTGCATACGTTCAGGGACAGATCACCACATTATCTTCACAGATTGAGGACTTCTCCATGGCGCGGGGCTCAGATTTTGAGTCAGATTAGTTCTAACCCTTTGGCCATTCCGGTCAAAAAGGGAGAGAAAATTTTGAGGGGGAGCTGCTGAAGAAGAGCTTGCACAGTGTTAGGGGGAGCTTAGGCTTAGAAAGGCTTAGAAACAAACATTGGTTATTGGTTATTGGTTCACAGGCGGTTTAATTCTGTTACTTTTAGTTTTTATAACTACTGTTTTTATGCTTATAGCTTTTACTGCTTTTGTTTTAAGCTTAAATACTCTGTTTTAATTTCAGTTTAATTTCAGTAATTTGTGATCTTCTCTATGCTTTGTGGCATTTTTTTTCTTGTACTTTTAAGATGTTGCTAATATGTCTTAAGTACCTCACTCTTGTGCCCTTGTAGGATTTTTTCCTAGATGCAAATACTTCGTGTATTGTGCATTGGTTGAGTGTGGGACATGCAATTGATCCTTTGGATTGGTCTTAATTGCATTGCATGTCCGGGTGAGCATTTACTTGCTAAATGTTCATTGTAGTCATTCCTTAATGACTATTTTTGTTTGATCAAGATATGCTTACATGTTTTAAAGTGTTTACAAATTTGATCGCATTTTACTTGTTCATATACGTACCTTGTGTTCAACTTGTCATAAGCTTAATGAAAGTTTTATTTGTGTGCAAGTGTTTCAAATTACAGGCATATACGTGCAAGTGCTTCACAGCTTCTAGATTAGGTGTGAGTGAGTTTTGCCATTGTTCCCAAACTCACGTTTAAGTCTAAAGTCTATTTTAGGGGTTTTGTCACGGAATAGCTGAAGGGGGAGATTGTAAAGTTGTTATTTACAACTATGTATTTTGTTGGCTTTTATTCCATGCCAAATTTGATTGTAATTGTACTCAATCTTTTGTACCTTGTATTTAATGTGGGATTTGATTGTAAGGATTGTGTGATAGAGAGAGAGTGTGAAGACTTAAGCAAATTGAAGACTAAAGAGGTTTTCGCAAGTAGCTCGTGACTAAGCATCCCGCGAAATGACCCATGTTCCCTGCACATGTTGGAATGCGAAGAGTCAGGCCAGGATGGAGACAGCTGTGTCTCGCGAGTACCTCGCGGGTAAGGCCTTCTCGCGAGACACCCGCGAGACATTCTGTTCTGCCAGCCTGTCCATTCTAATACACACTTTCTGTGCCTACACTATTTATACCCACATTACCCACAAATGTTGAGGAGTGCTTCTGAGAGAAAACCCTAGCCAAACACCTTGAGAATTAGAGATTGTCATATCCACAATTCTCTACACATTTTCCTTGTGGTATTTCCTCAACTCCTACCTCTCCATTTCCATACCTTTGAGAGGTTGATAGCCCAAACACTCACGACACCCTTTCAGAGTGTCAAGTGACATTTTGGTGCTGCTGGGAAGCATTGGAAGAAGCCAAGGATAACAGATGTAACATGGAGCTTGTTGCGGGATTCGGAGAACTAGACAAGATACGGTTCCGAGAAGCCTTGTTGGAGTAGGAGCTTGGAGGGCTTAGGTACATCGGGTAGATTAGGCTTTGAGGGTCTCTTGCTAACCCATGTATCCCAACTGATTGTCTAGTGGATCGATTATCGCTTGGAGGGCGGCGAAGAGGTTTTTCACCGAGTTCTTCGGTTTCCTATTCGATAACACATCGGCGTGTTATCTTGTGTTTGCATTTTTCTTCCCTACTCTTTTACATTCCATTTTACTGCTGTGTTGCCTTGATTATGGATTAGAGTAGATTATTTGTTTATCCACTCGTATTTACACTATTCCGCACTTAGTATTAAGTTAGTGTAAAATTTACCGAGCCGTAATTATAATTTGGGGATCTAAACAGCTCTTGTGTTTTCACCACATTTTCGAGCATTCACTTCCATTGAATATGTGATGGGAGAAAGCATCATAATTTTAACTATTAAGATTTTAAGGATTTGTGATTGTAGTTGTTGAACTAGAATTTATAGTAAAAGTTATAGTAGTATTTACTAAACTTGTATTTCCTTCTATTCATGATATAATTCTTTTATATGAGATTATTATTGGTATTTTGTCAATTTTAATTTAATAGGGTGGTGTGGATGAGGGTGAAGATCCTAGAAGTGCAACCATTAGCGGAAGTTATTGCAGAGAGGTATGAATTCTGGACTTTTCTTTCTTAAATTACCATTTTTTGGGATGCTTGTAGAAATTTTTTAATAAAGCCGTTGAAGCTTTCCTTTGGAGATCTGAATTGAATGTCTTTTATGCTTAGGATTTACTGTTTTAAGAAACTGATCAGCTTTGATGGGGGATAATTAAAATAGAAAGACATAACTATTCCTGAACTAGTCTTCACTGTCTAGAAAGTATCTGATTTGTTAACCTCCTTTAATTTTTCTTTTTTTTAAACTCCTCTGTATGGTATTATAACTGCTTTGCATGACTGATCTCCTTCGAATCAGAACTTTCAATACCTTAAACCCCCCCCAAACGCACACACCACAAAAGTGGAAGACTGAAATATTCTCCTCTTGCATAGTTAACCAAGCATGTGAAAGGACATGGTTGCCTTTGGCTGAAACACAGAGAACTTAATTGTTTTTTTTATTATTAAAACTTAAAAAGGAAAGTGAGATATATTTATGTTTCACATCTTTACTACTTGACACTATATCTTGGCAAGGTATACTCAATTATCTATACCATGGGTGTTTGTGCACCCTAGCTAACTTGAATGGCAAAAGAGGACTCATGTAGCCAATTCCAATTTGTGGGCTTAAGGCTTAGTTGTGTATTTTTGTGTCTGTGGAGTGTGAGATTGATCCAACATCTTTGAAAGAGCAATATAAAGCTAAGATCAAAATTCTTCAAAAATATGGTCTAAGGGCCTAAGGAGCACACTCCTCTAGGCTACATTAGATATTACTGAGTCGTTTTTGGGTGTTTCTTTACATTAGAAAGTTGCTGGTTTAGTATAAATTAGTGTTATTTTTTATTTATTATTATTTTTTTTTAAGTCTCGGGTGTTTTGTAATTTTCAGGTTTCAGGGTATGGGCAAAACTTTTCGTTGGTTGGGTCTTATGATGGGTTTTCAAATGTTGTTAGGCTTTATCTGTGGGTTCTAATAATAATTTGGAATTAGTTAATAGCCAAGCCAGGAGCCTGATAGGGTTAGGTTCATCTGGCTACATATATTGATGTTACAGTATTTAATCGATGCACAGAACAAGTTGTGTTAGAATATTGTAGTGAGCATGCTCTGAAGTTTATGTGATGCAACCCTTCTTCTCCAAGGTGTGATGCCAAGGACACCCTAGGCTAGATGCTTAGGAAAACTAGTTTTGATTCCTAGAAACTTTTCTCTTTGATTTTCTGCAACTTGAAAGTTGAAACGTTGCAACCAGACCTTGATTCCTCACTCTTAGAACCCTGAACTTTATAGATTATAGTTAAAAGCCTAGCACCGTCCGCCTTTTATTAGTCACCAAGCCCACAAAACTAGATCTTGTAGAGTTCTGATTTACTGTTTGCAGCCCCACATCAGATCTGATCTCAGTAAATCACCTGTTTGAGCTTCAGAGCATACCCATCGTGTTACTTTGTAAGTAAACCTTAATCCAATCTTTGTTTCCAGCCTTTTCCACTTTAAAACCCTAATCCTAGGTCTTCCTAAACATTACAACAAACGCTTTCCAGAAACTCCTACATAAGATTTAGTATCACCACCTCTGTCCCATGCCAATCTTACGAAGCTGTGTATAATGACTGGTTTGGTGCTTTAGGTCAAGAATTCTGAAAATTGGCTAAAATGTCACGTTTTTGTTTGTATTTGTGGTCAGAATACACCTAAAAGTGCATAGAAAGAAAAAAGGAAAGTAAATATAGGACTATAGGAGAGATGAGTTGAACATGAACTAGGGTTCTTGGCCATCACACATCAATCAAGTAGCTGGTTTTCCCATGTTTTCTTCATTCATTTCTTTAAGATTATGTAAATCCATAACTTATACAGATGATGACCAACCAAACTTGGCGTCCATGTTTTGTCAAAGTCAGCATACTTTCTGCTGACCATAGAACTGATAAATCTTACCCTATCTTGATGCATGAGTTACACAAAACTAAAGTTAGAAGCTAAAATATTGTAGATATATCCTTATACTTAAATACCTAGAGGTTCTACCTTATTTCAGAATCAAGGTTTATTACAATAGTTGTATTTACCCGAGAAGTTACAAGAACTTCCAGACTTGAAATCAGAACTGATTTGATGATCTACCATTTTGCAGTTTCCGCTTTTCTTAATTCGCAGGGAGAGAGAGAGAGAGAGATAATACATGGTTTTTGAAGGTATGCCAACGTTTAATATCAACTCTGCTCTGACTATGATAATACAGGAGGAACTCTTTGGAAAAAGTTGTGGAAGATTAGTGTGCCAGAGAGGCTAAGAATGCTTCTTTGGAGAATTGGAGCTGATGCCATCCCAACCAAAGACAACATGATCAAAAGGTTCGAATCTATTGAACCAACTTGCCCACTCTGCTGTCAGGATATAGAATCCACCTGCCATGTTTTTTTCAACTGCCCCATAGCCAAAGCTATATGGCTCATAAGCTGTTGGGGGTTTAGAGCAAGTGACCATCAGATTTCCTCTTGTGAAGATATCATCAATCTAGTGGTGGAACCTCCTAATGCACCCTGTCCTATTAAAGACCTTTGGAAGATTACTCTCAACATGGCAATTATTTTGGACGAAATTTGGCAGCTTAGAAACCAGGTTCTTTTTCAAGATAGAGAGGTGAATATTCTGCTTTCAGTCAAGCAAGTCAAGCACAAATTTATTGAGTACTCTCAAGCTCTAGCATTGGAATCAGCTCCCAACGCTAATCATCCTCAACAAGCATGGGAACCACCTCCTCCTGGTTGGATAAAGTTAAATGTTGACGCTGCTGTATCTGAGTCTTTCGCTTCAATAGCAGCAGTTGCTAGAAATGATAAAGGTGAAGTCATCAAGATTTGGGCCAAGCCAATCTCAAAGTGTACCCCTATCACCTTTGGGGAACTCAACTTGCACTTAATGAGAAGTGGAGTCATGTTATCTTTGAAGGAGATGCCAAAAACTGTATAGACCCACTGTCCTCAAAGAGCAGCTCTTCTGATTGGTCTATCCATAATGTAATTAGTAGTGTTTTTTCGCTTAAAGCTCTTTTCCTAGGTGTTAAATTTAATTGGATCAAGAGGGATTGTAACTCAGCTGCTCATGTAGCTGCAAAACTCTCTCTTAATTCTAGGATTCCTGTTTGTTTCTACAAGGACAATCTTCCAGGAGCTCTTGAGCTCGCCTGTAAGGAGGATTGCCCCACTTTCTCTTGCTAATGATATTGAAGTTTATCAAAAAAAAAAAAAAAAAAAAAACTCTGCTCTGTGTGTGTTTTTATGGGGGGCAGAAGTGCCATATAACTAGGTTTATTGGGATTCTTATTTTTGTGAGGGGCAGAAGTGCCATGTCCTTTTATATATATATATATATATATATATATTTTTTTTTTTTTTTTATTTTCTATGTGGGCTAAAAACAACAATGTAGCCTAAGTAAAAAAAAAAAAAAAAAGGCCTGTCAGTAATTTTACGACTAATGCTCCATGGTTGTCTATCAACTCATGCTTCTTATTTTAATCAATTCCATTGTTAGCAATAAGTTAAAGCTTGAGTTGGGTTTCAACCTTATTGGTTGACATTTGACTTCCCACTTGTAGTCAGGGAAAAGCTGCAACTGAGTCTAGATTATGTCAAATTCAGTTTAGGGAATTAACCAAGCTGAGGATTATTTTATCAAACCCAGGACAACTGAAATATCAACTTGTAACCATTGGATGTATTCAACCTAACATAACCTAATCTAGGGTACAAAATTACAGATTTTTTTGGTTGGAGGCACGTAGAATATAGTATTTTGGATACGCAAGTAATTTTAGAATTAAATTTATCTCCATAGATGTACATGCCTGTGAGTGTAAATTTGTATTCAACTTCTGTGAAAGCAATAGAGATGAATCTAAGGATATCTCATCTAAACAGAAGAAAGCTAAGAGGGAAGTCACTGCAGAAGCTATTGCTACTACTGCAGAAACAGAGGATAAGAAGAAGAAACAAGTTACTTTAGTATTTTGTTGTAAAACTACTTGTAGTTTAGGAGTTGTTTATAGATAGTGGATTACAGCTGTCAGTTCATTTTCTGGAGGGAAAGTTAGTTAATTAGTTTTTGTTAGTTTTGTTTGTTAGCTTTCAGTACAGGTATATATGTCTTTGTACACAAACAATAATTAATTGAATCATTTAGTTTTCTTAATTCAGATTTTATAACTTCGTCAAACTTGCAAACCCTTTCAGATTTCTTCTTAAATTCACTGGGAAGGATGAAGAAATCAATCTGTTGGGTGATGGTACCCAAGAAAGCTGAGTTTGGCGAGTGGTCATGGATGTCTCCAGAACAAATAGTTGAGCTTGTGGGTAGACAGTATCTTTTTTACTTTTCTTTACTGGTTCAAAAATGGCTAGAATTGGTATTTTGGTCTTGTTGGTTTACTTACACGGTCTTTTTTCCATTCTGTGCCGACAATGGATTATAATAAGCCTGTTTACAAGGAAGTTACGACAGTTTTTGCTCCATATATTCAGTAAACTTAAGTTATAGTAAATAAATAAATTTTGTCTGAGTTTTTTTTTGTTTTTTTGTTTTTTTTTTTACCCCAAGCAAATAAATAAATAGTTGAATGCTAAAGAACCTGAGACAAATCACTGGCCAATCCTAGGGCAATTCAACCTTCCGTCTTTCCTCAATTGATGCATTCTGTTATGTCTTTGGCTAAGTGATTTCTCTTTAATAAACACAATGCTATTGAACCCTGAGTCTCCTCCTTAAACCCCAAGCTTAAAGGCTTGGAGAGGTACCATCTTCTTGTCTGTTGGATGGTTTCTTGATTTTTTTGGTTGGTTCACGAAAGTAGTGTTAATGGTGGGTCTAATCATTAAAAAAATTGTTAAAAAGTAGTGAAAAATTATCTTTAACAGTTTTTTTACTAACTTTTATTTAAAACTATAACCTCTCTTTTTTATAATTTGATAGTTACAATAGGAGAGTGAGGATTTAAATTTTGGATGCTATGGCCAGTTAAGTTACAAAGCTTCTGATTTTAAGCCTTGGCTAAATTGCAAACTACATCCCTAAAGTTTGGGAGTGTTTGGATTTTACACCCTGAAATTTCAGAATTTGAATTTTACCCTTGTAAGTGGTCAGTTTCTTAGGCAACTAAATTGAACCTATCAAGGTGATGGGTAGAGCGAACAAAACCGACAAATATTCCATCACCAACATCTAATTCTGGGAAAAATGGTGGGCACAATATGGGGTGTGAGGAGACTGCCTTTGAATAGAATAATGGCGCTAAGTATTATGAAATGTTGGGGGAATGGGATTTATGATGGGATTGGAATTGGCAAAGTTTCAAGGCAGGTAAGAAGCCACATTATCCTTTCTACCTTTCTAGGATAGAACAAATTTTCCATTTAAGCATTATTTTAGCAACTATTTCGTTAGTTGGCATATTTTTTAAACATTTTAGCAAACTAGTATTTCGAGTATTTTAGGCTCGAGTTCAATGAAGAAACTCGAGTTCCAAGCTGATGTAGATAAATAATCCACATGTAGAGACTTGAGTTCCATAGAGTGTGTACAGAGTAAGAGACCCATAGCAGGAACAAACCCAAATCTTTCTTTAGCAGGAACTCAAGTTTCACGTGGATTTTTTCTTCCACAACTTTGAAGTCAAGGCTTAGAGACTCGAGTTTCAAAGCCTCAAGATGCTAGTTTGCAAACTTGACAACTAACTAAATAATTGCTAAAATAATGCTAAATGCCAAATTTCCTCTAAAAAGATATCTCCTTAAATCTTCTCAAAAAAAAAGAAAAAAAAAGAGCTTCTTAGTGTACGATTTGAGGTGTCGTATTCATTTTGAGTTCATTTCTCTCACTAGCACAATCATTTGGATTTTCAGAAGATGCATGCGGCTGTATATTTTTCTTCAATATCTGAGGATGGGTAATATAAATAGTCAAGATTGGAGATTACCTACCAAATGTCAAAGCATTGAAATATAATTTTATCTTGCCTTGAGGACTTCAACATCATGGTTAGTCAACACAAAATCACAGAAAAATCTATTGCAAAGTATTCTAGTAATACCTCTATTTCAAACAGACCTACTAACCAATTTGTCACAGATTTACTTCACTATTATGCCAATTCTGGTTGCAGGCCTGACAATTTTTTGTCTTTTGTGTAGTTATGCACTTTCCCCCACTATTAGTAGTTGAATAAAAGTGAGCTTGTTTGTATTTCTTAAAAATGAGGAGGAAGAAAAAAACATTTATGGATATAAATGTCAGCTTCAAGAACTAAATCAAACCCTCCCGAATATTTTTGTAAAATTTGGTTAATCTGATAAGAATTTCCCCATTCTAGCTTCTGAGCTACTAATCCTGCATATAGGAGGTGAGAGGGGGAAGATATTAAGTAAGCCAATTATATATTAGAAGAAGATATTAGGTAAGCCAATTTCCCCATTCTAGTTTATTTTAGAAGATGCATGCAGCTGTATATTTTTCTTCAATATCTGAGGATGGGTAATATAAATAGTCAAGATTAGAGATTACCTACCAAATGTCAAAGCATTGAAATTTAATTTTGTTATCTTGCCTTGAGGACTTCATCATTATGGCCAGTCAACACAAAATCACGAAAAAATCTATTGCAAAGTATTCCAGTAATCCATGTATTTCAAACAGCAATAAACCATGTTATGGTACCAAGGTTTGACATTGTACCATAATAAAGCTAATTAAAATGCAGTCATAATATTTGGGGAAAGAAAGAAAACATTGCATAGAATGTAGTCCAGAAGTTACAAATGATATGAACCAAAAATTCTGAAAGCTCGAAATTGTGTAAAAACACAAGAGTTGTTTAGACCCCAAATTAAAAATTACGGCTCGGTTGATTTTACTCTAACTTAAACTAAGTACATAATAGAGTAAATGCGAGCGAATAAACAATCAACTACTCTAAGCCATATTCATCAATTCAAAGCAGTAAAATGAAAGCTAAAAGAGTAGGGAAGAAGAATACAAACACAAGATAACAAGCCAATGTGTTATCGAAAAGGAAACCGAAGACCTCAGCGTAAAACCTCTCCGTCGCCCTCCATGCGGTAAATCAATCCACTAGAGAATAAGTTGGAGTACACAAATAACAAAAGACCCTCCAAGCCTAGTCTACCCCATATACTTGAGCCCTCCAAGCTCCTGCTACCAACTGACTTCGCCAAGCCTTGTCTTCTCTAACTCTCTGGATCACGCAATTCAGCCCGATTGCATCCACCAAATATATGGCTTCTTCTAATGCTTCCCAGCAACACCAAAACCTCACTTCCACTCAGAATGGGTGTGGTAAGTGTTTGAGCTATCAACCTCTTAAGGATTTGGAAATTGAGAGGTAGGAGTTGAGGAAAATCACAATGGATTGTGTAGAGGATTGTGGGTATGACAATCTCTAACTCTCAAATGTTGTGGCTAGGGTTTTCTCTCAGAAAAGCACTCCTCTGAATATGTGGGTAATGTGGGTATATATAGTGTGTGTAGGGACCTGGTGTATCAGATATGACAGATTAGCAAAATAGAATGTTTTGCGAGTATTTCGCTGGAAGGTCTTACTCGCAAGACACTTGCGAAATCCAGCTGTCACCATCTATCATGACTCTTCGCATTCCAGTCATGTGCTGAGCACATGCTTCACTTCACAGGAAGACTTCTCATGAGCTATCTGCGAAAATTTCTTTGCTCTACATTTTGCCTTGAGGCTTCACACTTTCTCTCACACATAACCCTTACAAGAAATCTTACATAAAATACAGGACACATAAGATTGAACAAAATAACAATCAAATTTAACACAAAATTAAAGCCAACACAAAATAGTTGTAAATCACAACTTTACAAATTCCATGTGGTCTTAGTCTTAGTCTTACAAAATACATGTACTGTACAGTGTACACACAAGCTTTAACAAGAAATTCATTCCCAACAACAAAATAAAAAGTCGAGGCCAATGACAATGTATCTTGTTAGAAATACTGAATGTAATTGTATTGTATTTCATCAAATGAAAGAATATACATGAGTGCCTTTATATATGAGGCATATGAGTGCAATACAAGAATATGTGCTATACAAGTAATCTAGTTGGGCCTAAAGCCCATAACACTATATACGTTAACAGCCCCCCTCAAACTTAAGGTGGATGTGAGACCAACTTGAGGTTGTCAACCAAAGTACGAAGGCGTCCCTTAGGATGTGACTTGGTGAAGATATCTGCAAGTTGATCTTTAGAGGAGACTGAGATCAGCTTGAGAGCACCATGGACAAGATGATAACAGATAAAATGACAATCGATCTCGATGTGTTTAGTCCGTTCATGGAAGACATCATTGTGAGCAATATGAATAGCACTCTGGTTGTCACAATAAAGAGGAGTAGCAGAGGATGTAGACACACCTAAGTCTTTGAGAAGCCATCGTAGCCAAAGGAGCTCAGATGTGGTATCAGTAAGGGCACGATATTCTGCTTCAGTACTGGAGCGGGCCATATGAGTTTGTTTCTTGCTTCGCCAAGAAATCAGAAAAGAACAAAAAAGAAAGCAATAACCAGTGGTGGACCTACGATCAGTGGGATCTCCTGCCCAATCAGTATTAGAAAATGCACGGAGAATAAGAGGAGATTGAGCAGAGTAGAATAGATCATGGAAGAGAGTACCCTTTAGGTATCGAAGAATGCGCAAAACAGCAGCATAGTGAGTCAATCGTGGAGCAGACAGATACTGGCTCACCTGGTGAACAACATAAGAAATGTCTGGACGAGTGACAGTGAGATAAACTAAGCTGCCAACCAAGCGTCTGTAAAGAGAGGGATTAGATAATGGTTTCCCCCCTGAAGGAGTCAGATGCGAATTAAGCTCAACTAGAGTGTCAACAGTCTTGCTATCAGTCAGTCCAGCTCGAGATAAGAGTTCAGAGGCATACTTGGCTTGAGTAATATAAAGTCCATCTGTAGAATGAGTGATTTCAAGACCCAAGAAGTAGCTGAGATGTCCAAGATCTTTCATCTCAAATTGCTGACTGAGAAAAGTCTTAAGTTCTTGAATGCCACTGAGGTCATCACCAATTATGATCATATCATCCACATATAAGAGAAGTAAAATAGTGTCTTTGTCAGTGCGACGAAGAAATAAGGCGGAATCATAATGACTGGCCATGTAACCCAAGCGAGAGATGGTAGAGCTGAATTTGGCAAACCAAGCTCGTGGAGCTTGTTTAAGGCCATAAAGTGCACGTCGAAGGTGACAGACCTTGTTCGAGTCAACAAAAAGACTAGGAGGAGGTTGCATATACACTTCTTCACTTAAATCCCCATTAAGGAATGCATTTTTGACATCCATCTGAAAAGGTCTCATTTACTGGCAGCAGCAACAGCTAAGAGAACATGAACAAATGAGATTTGGGCAACAGGAGTAAAGGTCTCTTCGTAATCAATTCCATACTCATGTGTAAAACCTTTTGTAACAAGACAAGCTTTATAATGCTCAATGGACCCATCAAAGCAAGTCTTAATCTTGTAGATTCACTTACAATCAACCATAAATTTCCCAGGAGGAAGTGTCACTAAATCCCAAGTATGGTATTTAGATAATGCATCAAGTTCCTCTTTCATTGCAATCTGCCATAAAGGGTCAGTGGAAGCCTCACGATAGGTGTGAGGCTCGTGTAGTGTAGCAAGAGCAGTGTAACAATGATAGTCAAGTAAATGTGCAGGAATAGATCTTACTTGAGTTGAGTTACGATTGTGCAAGATCTTCAGGCGGAGCAGGAGCAGGAGACCCAAGCTCAGGATTGGGGTTGGGTAGCTCGCCTTTAACCTGTTCATCTTCCACCTGTTCATTAAAGGGTGAACTAAGAAAGGGATTAGTGATATCTGGTGGTTGGACAGAGAAGTCTATAGCAACAGAATCAAGAGCAACTACATGAAGATCAGGAGCAGCTATAGAAGGAATATGAGCCTCATTTGGAAAAAGATCTAAGACAGGGAGGCACGGAAGTGAGAGAGCTCGACAAAGAGGCGATGTTCCTAAAAGACAACATTGTGGGAGATACGAAGACGATGAGAGACAAGATCATAACACCGATACCCCTTTTGAGTTTCCCCATAGCCAAGAAAACAACAAAGCCTTGACCGAGGCTCAAGTTTGTTATGCTCATGTGGCTGAAGAAGAACAAAACAAGCAGAACCGAAGGAGCGAAGGTGGTGATAGTCTGGAGGTGACCCAAAAAGGCGCTCATATGGAGTTTGATTTTGGATAACAGGACTCGGAATGCGATTAATAGTATGAACAGCATGAAGAGCAGCTTCACCCCAAAAAGGAGCAAGAACTTTGGCAGAGAGAAGGAGAGCATGAACAGTGTCAAGAATATGATGAAGTTTTCGTTCGGCTCTACCATTTTGCTGAGAGGTACCTGGACAAGTTAGTTGATGAACAGTGCCATAGGAATGCAAAACAGCTTGGAAAGCATATTGAGTGTATTCAAGAGCATTATCAGATCGAAAAATTTTGATGCGTTTGGAAAATTGAGTTTCAACCATTTTTGCAAAATTAGAATATACTTGCAATAATTTTGAACGATGTTTCATATCAAAAATCTAGTTATAGCGAGAATAATCATCAACAAAAACAACAAAATATCGAGATCCACCAATACTAGAGATAGAAGAAGACCCCCAAATATTAGAATGAATTAGGTCAAAGATATCAGTGGACATTGATTCACTAGTGTTGAAATGCAAAGCTGGTTGTTTTCCTAACTGACATGAAACACAATCAAAATTTTCTGTAGACACTGAACCTAACAAACCTCTAGAAGCCAATTGTTGTACCCGAGAGGAAGATGCGTGACCAAGACGAGCATGCCAAAGTGCAAGGGAAGGAGTGGAAGAAACTGTAGCAGCTGCAGCAACAGAAACAGGAGCAACAAGTGGAAGACGAAGGTTGTCCACGGGAAACATACGCCCAACTCTGGGACCGGTCCCAAGCTCCCGTCCTGTCCTAGGATCTTGCACAATGCACACAGAATAATCAAAGGTAATGCGATAACCCAACTCAGCTAATTGTCCCACAGAAAATAAATTATAAGAAAGGTTAGGAACATTAAAGACTCCAGGAACCGAGAGGTTGGAGGTTGAAACTGAACCTATATTATGACCAGACATTGTGGAACCATTTGCTGTGCGAATATTAAGAGGGTGCAGTGCAGGTGTAAGGTCAGAAAATAAGGACAAGTGAGGTGTCATGTGATTGCAACAAGCAGAATCCATAAGCCAAGAGGTAGGAGACATACCAGATAAAGCTGAGAGAGAAGAGCAATAAGATGCATTACTAACCATACGAATGACATTGACGATGATATTTATAAGGTCATCTCTGGAAATGGAGAAAGTGGATCCAGAAGACTTAGACTGTGCAGAGATAGGAGCCATTGGTTGGACACTCTCAGTGTTAGCAACAGTAGCAGCAGAAATGGACACAGCTGATTTGTTGCGATGATAGCAAGTCTCAATATTGTGGCCAAAACGTTTGCAAAAATTGCAAAAACATTTGATGGATTGGCAGCGACGATTGTTGCAATAAGAAGAAGACATGTCCTTATTCTTCATTTAGAAGCAAAATATGCAAAAAAAAAAAGAACTGCAAAAATGAAATCTACGCGAAAAACTGGGTAAGGAGCACTTGAACTACAAAAGTCAACTCTGGCAAAAAAGTCAATGGTGTCAAAGTCAACAAATGACGTCAGCAAGTTGACTGTGAGATGACGTCAGTAGGCTGACTGTGAGATGACGTCAGTAGGCTGAATGTGAGATGACGTCAGCAGATGACAAGGCGCTGACGTCAGCTAGGGCTGACGTGGAAGAGCAGATTTTGGGCGTGTGGCGCGTGGCGCGCGTGAGAGAGCAGACACGGCACATGAGAGCGCGTGAAGGCGCGTGGATTTGTAGGTGCGGTGCGTGGGAGCACGTGAGGAGGAACCCAGCTATGTAGTGGTGCGTGGGATGCGCGTGGAGCGCGTGCGTTGCGATGCAGAACCTTTAAGCAGCGCATGGGTGCGCGTGCAGTCTCTGATGGCTTCAAGGCTTCCATGAGTGTGTAGATCGGTGCAAGATGATCTCTGTGATACCTTCACAAACGTAATCAGAGCAATATTGTAGCGGTGATGCAACAGGCAGTGGTCTTTGTAGCATGAAACTCCTCAACAATGGTGGCTGCAGGTCCGGAACCCAAAGACGACGGCTAGAAGACGTCGAAGGTTCAACGGCGAGAGGCTGCTGTGGCTACTGTGATGGAGGAAGCGATGTTGAGATTGGAGTCACACCAATAAAGACAAGACTGCTAAGAAAATGTCAGAGCAGTGGCTCTGGTACCATGTTAGAAATACTGAATGTAATTGTATTGTATTTCATCAAATGAAAGAATATACATGAGTGCCTTTATATATGAGGCATATGAGTGCAGTACAAGAATGTGTGCTATACAAGTAATCTAGTTGGGCCTAAAGCCCATAACACTATATACGTTAACATATCCAAATCAGAGTAGGGCTTCTAGCTTTTCTACTTATCATAACAAAAATCACATATTTTCAAGGATTACATATTTGTTGAGAGGATGAATAACAAATAATCCTCATATTTTCCTGACGAATATTATCAAACATAATATACAGTGCAAAGTCAACTGAATTAAGTAGTCAATTCAAAACCTTCTCCACTAACAGATGCTTTCATGTAAGAACATAGAATTATTCTTGAAATAGTAATATCAAATCCTTTCTGAGAAATAAAAGAGCATCACCAACATTAAACATGTCGATGTTACAAATTAATTTGTAGATAATTTTAGAACCCAAATAACTAAAAATCATTATCATGCAGCCATTATATATGCGTTTAAAAGCATCCTATCAATCATTTAGACCAATTGCATTATCTAATAGCAGAAAAAAAAAATTATAAAATTTAAGCAATAATAGATCTTGATGATCCTACAAAACCATCTAAAATATTAGATCTTGATTAGCTTTTAATAAGCAATCATTAACTTCCTAACAAAAAGATTCAATAAACTCAACTTTTATTCTTATTATAAATACCATATGTTTGATTTACTGCTAATGTTTTTTTTTTTTTTTTTGATAAAATGGTTTGAGAATGCTCTCTAAGAGTGACAGACCACATATGCAATATAGACCACTCCAATAAGAGCAACTGATGAATTTTGAATGTTCCCTAAATCGTAAATTAGACCTTGTTTTTGTTCAGGTATGCCAACATTCCAAGTCTTGCAGCAGTTGAGTTAATGAACAAACCTCATGCACTAGGAGTCACTCTAGACAACCTTAAAAGCTATTATAAATCCGAATATGATGCTGTGAGAAAGCACAAACCAAGTGCTTATGTGCTCCTCTCAAACTAGTTGGGGAATGTTGATCCAAAGGAGCTACTCTCATTTGCTAGAAACTTCAATCATGTAGTCATTGACATGCATTACTACAATCTCTATTTGGATGAGTTTAGTAACATGAATGTACAACAAAACATCGATTACATTAAAAATCAGCGAGCTTCAGCACTAAAAACCGTGACAACTTCCAATGGCCACCATAGTTTTGTAAACCAATCTTATGTAGCAGTGGTAGCCACTGCTGTTGTCTGGTATAAATCTTTTTTTTTTTTTTTTTGGACAAAACCTAAGACCAAGACCACTTTTAAATTAGACCCAAATTCACTGAACCCACAATTCATTCTCAATGATAAATTTTAAATTTGCAGAGAATATCCTAAACTCTAATCTCAATGTACAAACCCACCATGAATTAAATCTTAAAAAAAATCAAACCTTCTTCTCAATATCCCTTAAACTTTCAAATACATAATCTAAAAGACCATTGTGATTCAATTCATCTCCTTTCTACTATATAAACCTATCCCATTTGCAAAACTTGAAATTGTCTTCAAAACTTAAATACCAAAACGTTAAGTCCAAGTCCAAGTTCAATACCAATCCCACCACCAATAGTCTACTAAATCAGTAAAAATATCTAACATATGACCTCATAATCACAGATCCATCTCTAAATCAAACCCAAACCCACTATTCAAAAGAAACCAATACCAAACTCTAATCTCAATGTACTAACCCACCACAAAATGAATCATAAAAAAATTCAAACCCAAAGTTAAGTTTCCCCTAAAAGTTCAAATATACAATCTCAAAATCTATCGTGGTTCCTATTGTATATATAGATATATACAAGGATAGGTTGTAATAATGATGTTTGAGTTTGGAGAATATGGTTTCATAAAGTGAAAATTCAAGTTCTGAAATTTTCTAAGTGAAAATTCGAAAATTTGAATTTTCTGCAGAATTTTCTTGTGACTATTCAGAAAGGTTAAAGAGGTTTCAATTTTTGTTAACCGTTTTATAAAAAAATAACTAACTCTCCATACGTGCATTTTCATGAATAAAGGCTTATGTTCACTTGAAAAAATAACTAACTCTCCATATGTGCCTTTTCATGAATAGAGGCTTATGTTCACTTGAAAAATAACTAACTCTCCATACGTGCCTTTTCATGAAACATAACCCTATGGGTATAAATAGAGGCTTATGTTCACTTGAACCAAAAAAAAAAAAAAAAAAAAAAATCCACAAAATAGTAAGTTTGAGAGAAACACAAGAAATCCTGTGGTCATTCTCCAGAATTACTATCTGTAGAACCCAACATCTTGGTTGTATCCTGGAGACAAATTTGCGATAACCCTTTAGCAACAAAAGTGTGGGGGGCAAATATTGTCCAAGGAAAACAATATAGTGCCTCCAAGTTATCTATTTTCTGTTTGTCTTTTCTATTAATCTTGTTCTTCCATTATTACTTTGTGTAATATTCTCAACAATCTTAGACAATATTTCTACGATGGAAGGAACAAGTGATGTTTCAGCATTAAAGATGTTGAATCCTGAGTTGGTAAAATTGGATCGCTTTGATGGAACTAATTTCTCTCGATGGAAAGACAAGATGAAATTCCTACTTACCACATTAAAATTTTCTATGTCTTGGACCCGAATTTGATGTCTTTTCCTACTGCGAGTGATGAAGATACTGATGAGATTAAGGCACAAAGAAAGAAACGGGAGGAAGATGAATTGATATGCAGAGGGCACATTCTCAATACTTTTTTGGATTGTCTCTATGATCTCTACACATTAATGAAGTCACCAAAGGAGATTTGGAATGCTTTAGAGGCAAAGTACAAAACTGAGAAAGTAGGTACGAATAATTTTATTATTCAAAAGTATTTAAAATGCTTCATAATATCTCAGTTTTAGATCAAGTGCGTGAGTTACAGATTTTGGTTAATAAACTCCGTGATTTGTCAATCTATTTTCCTAAATCATTCCAAGTGGGAGCAATCATTGTGAAACTCCCACTAAGTTGGAATAATTTTAGGAAGAAGCTTCTGTATATGTCGGAAGATTTCACTTTAGAATAATTCGGACAACATCTTCAAATTGAAGAGAAAAGTCGAGTTAGAGATGTGACTAACACCGATTCTAAAGTGAATGTAAATAATGTAAGCAATGTTCAAAGTGGGAGTTCAAGTAAGACGAATAAGCACTTGAAAGTGAACAAAAGTGGGAGTGGTTTCAAAAAGAACAACTCCAAGAATCCTAACAAGAACAAGAAGAACCAAGCTTATTTTCATTGTGGAAAGAAAGACCATTACATTCGCGAATGTAAACTCATAAAGAACAAGAAAAATGATGAAGAAGGCAATGTCATCGAAACGAATGTCATTGAGGACATTTTTGCTTTAGTAAGTGGCATACATATTGATATGATCACTGAAATTCATATGACTGTAATTGCAAATCCTTTTGATTAATGGTTCGATTCGGGTGCAACGGTGCATGTGTGCAACAACAAAGAGCAATTCAAGACTTATGATGAGTCTTCCATAGAACAACAAGTGTTGATGGGCAACCACAATAAAGCAAAGGTTCTTGAAAAGGGCACCGTTGAAGTGAAGATGAGTTTCGGCAAGATGATGATCTTGACCAATGTTTTTCATGTACTCAATATCAAAAAGAATCTTGTGTCTATCAATTTGTTATGTAAGAGTGGTGTAAAAGTTGAATCGAACAAGTTAATCTTGTCCAAGAATGGGATATTTGTAGGAAAGGGATATACTACTGATGGCATGTACAAACTAAGTATTTTTAATAAAGAAGTTTCTGATTGTGCTTATATTGTTGATTCTTCATATTTGTGGCATGCTAGATTAAGACATTTAAATTTCAAATATTTGAAGTTTATGTCAAAGCATGGTATGATTTCATATAAGCATAATGATGAAAAGAAATGTGAGATTTGTATTCAAGCAAAGATGACAAAGAAACCTTTTTCTAAGTTAGATAAAAATTCTATTATGCTTGAACTTGTAAATTCTGATGTATGTGAATTGAATGGTGTATTACCTAGAGGAGGTAAAAGATATTTCATTACATTCATTTATGATTTCTCTAGATTTACATATGTGTATTTAATGAGAAATAAAGATTAATCCTTTAACATGTTCAAACGTTATAAAACTGAAGTAGAAAATCAAAAGAATAGGAAAATAAAGATACTACGAAGCAATAGAGGTGGTGAATATTTTCCTAATGATTTTTGTACGTTTTGTGAGGAATATGGTATAATACACCAAAGTTCAGCCCCTTATACACCCAACAAAATAGTTTGGCTGAAATAAAAAATAAGACTCTTGTAAACATGGTAAATGCCATGATCTTAAGTGCAAAGCTTCCTTTTAATTTATGGGGAGAGGCATTGCTTACAGCATGTCATGTGCACAATAGAGTACCTTCCAAGAAAATTAAAGTATCTCCATATGAGTTATGAAATGGAAGGAAACCAAACCTTGATTATATCAAAGTGTGGGGGTGTTTAGCTTTTTATAGAGTGGTTGATCTAAAAAGAACAAAATTAGGACCAAGAGCTATGAAAAGTGTGTTTGTAGGTTATGCTAAAAATTCAAAGGCATATAGATTATTAGACTTAAGCTCCAATATAGTGGTGGAATCAATAGATGTTGTATTTATTGAAAATAAATTCAGTAAAGATTCCATGGATGCTTTGATACCTACTCAAACACAACAAATTGACTCTAATCCAAATACTACTTTGAGTGGTACTAAAATGATTGAAAGTGGTTCACCAAGTGAACAAAGAAAGGGTCAAAGGATAAGAAAAGTAAAGGACTTTAGTTCATATTTCATTTCTTATCAAGCTCAATTGTACCTTGTTGAAGGTAATAGACAAGTGGTCCTAAATAGAATACCCATCGTGTTTAATACAGAGGATGATCCTAAAACATTTGAGGAAGTTATGGCTTCTAAAGATTTAGCTTTTTAGAAAGAAGCTGTGAATGATGAGATGAACTCAATATTATCCAATAATACTTGGGTCCTAGTGGATCTTCCTACTGGTTCAAAACCAATTGGTTGTAAATGGGTATTTAGGAGAAAATACAATACTGATGGGTCAATTCAAACCTTTAAAGCAAGGTTAGTGGCAAAAGGCTTTAAACAAAAGGAAGGAATAGACTATTTTGATACCTATGCACCAGTAGCTAGGATCACGTCTATTCATATGTTGTTAGCACTTGCATCCATATACTAATTAATTGTACATCAAATGGATGTAAAGACAACTTTCCTAAATGGTGATCTTGATGAGGAAGTTTACATGGAACAACCTGAGGGTTTTGTACTTCCTAGAAATGAAAAGAAAGTTTGCAAGTTAGTCAAGTCTTTGTATGGCTTGAAACAAGCTCTAAAACAATGGCATGAGAAATTTGACTCAGCACTTTTGACGGATGGCTTTGTGCATGTAAAGTTGTAATTTACAACTATATGTTTTGTTGGCTTTTATTCCGTGTCAAATTTGATTGTAATTATGTTCAATCTTTTGTACCCTGTATTTATTGTAGGATTTTATTGTAAGGGTTATGTGTGAGAGAGAGAGAGAGTGTGAAGACTCAAGGCAAATTGAAGACTGAAAAGTTTTCGTGGTAGCTTGCGACTAAGCATCCCGCGAAGTGATGCGTGTGACCTGCATATGCTAGAATGCGAAGAGTCAGGACAGGATGGAGACAGCTGTGTTTTGCGAGTAGCTCGCAGGTAAGGCCTTCCCGCAAGACACCCGCGAAACATTCTGTTTTGCCAGATTGTCCTATATGATACACACTTTCTGTACCTACACTATATATACCCACATTACCCAAAAATGTTGAGAGGTGCTTTAGAGAGAAAACCCTAGCCACAAACCTTGAAAGTTAGAGATTGTTATACCCACATTTCTCTACACAATTTCTTATGGATTTTCCTCAACTCCTACCTCTCCATTTCCATACCATTGAGAGGTTGATAGCCCAAACACTTACCACACTCTTTCAGAGTGTTCAGTGAGGTTTTGGTGTTGTTGGGAAGCATTGGAAGAAGCCAAGAATGGCAGATGCAACATGGAGCTTGTTGTGGAATCTGGAGAGCTAGACAAGACACGGTTCCGAGATGCCTTGTTGGAGTAGAAGCTTGGAGGGCTTAGGTACATTGGGTAGATTAGGCTTGGAGGGTATTTTGCTAACCCATGTATCCCAACTGATTGTCTAGTGGATCGATTACAACTTGGAAGGTGGTAGAGAGGTTTTACGCTGAGGACTTCGGTTTCCTCTTTGATAACACATCGCTGTGTTGTCTTTGTGTTTGCATCTCTCTTCCCTACTCTTTTTACCTTTCATTTTACTGTTGTGTTATTATGATTATGGGTTAGAGTAGCTTGTTTGTTTATTCGCTCGCATTTACTTTATTCCGCACTTAGTATTAAGTTAGAATAAAATCAATCGAGCCGTAACTTTAATTTGGGGGTCTAAACATTCAAGGTGTTTTTTATTGAACATTCAATTGGTATCAAAGCGGGTGCACTAGTTGTGGTTTAATTACCTAAGTGTGATCCTTGACCCCGTTTGAGATGGACCGGTCTCAATCTTTAAATGCACCACCATATTTTGATGGAAGCAACTATGCATTTTGGAAAGTTCGCATGAGGGCATTCTTATGTTCAATTGATGAGACTGTTTGGGATGTAGTAGATATAGGATGGACTAGGTCAAAGGCCACTAAATCCACATGGGATAAGGTGGCTCTTGCGGCAACCAATGCAAATAGCAAGGCACTTAATGCTATTTTTTGTGGTGTTTCTCTAGATGAGTTTCGCAGAATATCCCACATTACAATTGCCATGGAAGCGTGGCAAATATTGGAGACCACGTATGAAGGAACCAAGAAAGTGAAGGATACTAAGTTGTAGATGCTAACCACTCGATTTGAAGAGCTGAAAATGAGTGATGACGAGTCATTCGACTCATTCTATAGCAAACTGAATGAGGTGGTTTTTGGCAAGTTCAACTTGGGTGAGAAGATGGAGGACTCAAAGGTAGTGAGGAAAATCCTTCAATCATTGTCGGAGAGCTTCTGTGCAAAAGTTACTGCAATTGAAGAGAGCAAGGACTTAGATGATATCAAAGTTCAAGAACTAATTGGCTCACTTCAAATGTATGAGCTGTCATTGCCATCACAAAGAAAGAGAAAATCCCTTGCTCTTAAGACGATCAATAAGAGGGTAGAAGCTCACGACTCATCCTATGTTGTCGATAAAGATATGGCATATCTTGTGAAGAATTTCCGAAAGTTCTTGAAGTTCAAGAAAAATGGAAAGTTTGTTGAGAAGGGAAAATCCCCAAATTTTGGAAAGGAGAAAAAGGATTTTAAGAGGAAAGATAGCAAGGACTCTCAATCCTCTCAAGGAACCACTTGCTTCGAATGCAACGGACACGGACATTTCAAGAAAGAGTGTCCCAATTATTTGAAAGCGAAGGGCAAAGTGTATGCCACTACTCTAAGTGATTCAGACTCCTCTAATTCAGATTCAGACGAAACCTGTGATGGAGAAGGAAACTTCTCTACATTCATGACCATTGCTCATGTGAAATCTTTAGATGATTTGAGTGTGCTAGTGGAAGAGCTTGGTGAGCACACTGAATTGGAGTTAATTGGGATAATTGAGGAATCTGATGATGAGGAAGATGAAGAAATAGTGGGACTACAAGAGACCTACAATTCCCTCATTGAGAAGACTGGTGAATATGCAAAAGTGGCTAACGTAGCCATTAAAAAGATGAAGAGGGCAGAGGAAGATTATAGAAGTCTTCTCGTGCGATATAAGGAGGCCAAATGTGAAATAGAGACGCTGAATGGAGAGCTGACCAAAGCCTACTCAAAGATAAAATTTCTTGAGCTTGAGGTGGTTCAAGCCAATGCTAAAATAGAGCAAGTTTCCTCCAAGAAACTTGATGAAGTCCTTTCTCATCAAAAACCTTTCTCCGACAGAACCGAATTAGGATATACTGGAGAGAGTAGTTCGGCTGTCAATATCTCCAAGTAAATAAAGTTTGTGAAAGCCAAAGAACTGATGGTAGCTACCACAAAGGCTGAGAAAGTAAAGCCGGAGAAGAAGAAGAATGTGACTGACCAACGGGTGTTGAATAAGCCTCATAACCAATCAGTAGTCAGGTCTGAAGCCAAAGGGAAATCACTTCTAAAATCACAAAGAGTTCCGAGAACAAATCATTTCTGCCATCATTGTGGACTTCAAGGACACATCAGACCAAATTGTCATAAGCTTAGAATATTAAAGAATGCAAGTGATCAGAGGTCAAGAAGACCAAGAAATGACAAAAGGAATTGGGTTGTTGAGTAATCAAGAGGTCGAGATGGTAATTTCGTAGTGATGGATGTGATGAAAATGATTGATGCATTCACCACCTGTTTGGCAAGTTTTAACAGAAGGTTTGAAAGCCACAACACTCGTACCCAATCCTTTAGGGATATCACCCCAAACACACATGCCGTGTAAGTGAAGAAGGGTACTCATGCATAAGTATTACAACATGTCCATGCATTAATACTTCCTATGCTTTCTGACTTTAATTGGTTGTGTGCTTTTTGTTATCGTTCCAGCATGGGTTGAAAATTGTGCTTGTTTTGTTTCTTGAATGTTTATACTATAAGGTTGAAATTTATCAACCATCTTGTTGGCTTTATTCCGTGGCAATTTGCTTGTAATTTAAGCACTTAGTAACCCTGTATTTAGGTGGGATCATTGTAAGGGTAGTGTGTGAGAAGATGTAAAGAAAAGCTCAAGTATGTGCAAGAAGGCAGAGTTTCACGGCTAGGACTCGCAGCTTGCAAGCCGCCAAATGCTGGCACGTGAGATGCACACAGGGGAGCTGAAGGGTCACGCCAGCTGTCACACTACAGGACAAAAGTTCCAGGCTGGCCAAGCCGTTATGTCGCGACTTGGACAAGCCGTGAGGTCAAGCCGCCAATTAGCCCTGTTTGGCAAAAACTAACTCTTCGTATTCCAAACACACACCACTATATATAGACCCTTATACCCACTAAATTGAGAGAGCTTCCAGAGAGAATTTTGTGAGAGAAACCCTAGAGAAAAACAAGATTGCCTCATCCCCAATCTTTACCTTAGAGACTCTACAAATTCCTCTACTCTCTTCCTCTCCATTGTCACATCCTTGAGAGGTCATTGACCAAATCCTTATCTCACCACACCCACGTCTGTGAGAAGGTTCATTTGGTGCTAAGGGAAGCAGTTTGGAAGGAACCAATATACATTGGTTGATGCTATGGTATAGTAGCGGAATCCAGGAAGCTAAAGAAGAAATAGGTTCGGCGTAACCTCGTTGGAGCAATAAGCTTGGAGGGCTTAGGTACTTGGGTAGATTAGGCTTGGAGAGTCTTCTGTTGTTCATGTATCCCAACTACATTCTTTAATGGATTATTTACCGCTTGGAGGGCGGTGGAGAGGTTTTACGCCGAAAACTTTAGTTTCCTCTTCGATAACACATCGTGTGTTGTCCGTGTGTTTGCATCTTCCTTCCTTTATCTTTACCTTATATTTACTGTTGTGGATGTGTTTATATTTGGCTTAGATTAGTTATCAATTCTGTGATTGAATTATGTTCATGTTCCGCACATTAATTGTTTGATTATAAGCTTGAATTGATATTTTATAATTTGGGGTCTAAACGTTCAAGGGTGTTTTATACACATATTGGACTTTCATATACATTCTATTGATCTTACTTTACTTGTTCTGTTTTTGAGTGTGTTCAAAAAATTCAAAAACCCATAAAAATTGAAAATCTCTATAAAGTTTGATCGCTTGTGTTATGTATATCACATGTGAGTTTGGCCTAGTACCTTCGTACTAATGGCATAGTGCATTTACGAGCTTAGCTTGTTATGTATGCACATATATCTTTGTGGGAGAAATCTTGAAAACTATGTGTGAATGTTGTAAATACATCTTTAAGCTTGTCATGAATGATTGGTCAATAGTCTTGATGGTGTTGATACTTGCATAGACTTTTGCCTATATCTCTTCCCACCTTTATTTTTATGTTTTTGCAATAGAGCTCACCAAACGTAAATTTTAAAATGAAAAAGAGATTATGAGCTGCAAAAGCTTGTCACACATACTAGTTATTGACTAGGAAAAAGGGAAAGCGATTTTTGTATTGAATTGTATGGTGCTCAAAAAGCCAAAGGCAAACTCTCAATGTTGAAATATCAAAAATTTCAAGCACCGATCTCAAAAAGAGATGTATTATCCAAAAAGGATCAAATGTTATGATTTATGCAGAAGTAAAAAAAAAAGCTTCTAAGTTTTGTAATTATTCTCTTGTGGGAGGTCATATATGTTCGTTTCTATAATTGAGATAGACCACTTGACTTAGTATCAGTTGTGTATGACTTGATTGAATTGATCATTGAAGCTTTACTCTTGTCTAAGGACTATTCCACATTTGATACTCACCCACAACACACAAGACTTTGATTCAATTAATGCTTATCTCATTTGTGTGATTGTACATGTTCAAATGTGATGTGTATGCTCAAGTGCTTGCCGATCAAACCCAAAAATATTTTTGAGTGTTTTATATGTTTTTGAAAGTGATTTTGTACTTTCATGTTTTTTTTTTTTTTTTATTCAAAATGCATTTTTGTGTTTTTCTTCAAAAACTAGTTCAGAGGCAGTTTCGCGAGAAGCTCGCGACTTAGAGCTTCCCGCAGAAGCAGATTAAGGGAAATAAAATTTTTCAATTTCATACAGAGAGTCTTGCGACTGTCTCGCGAGTATTTCGTGACTAAACTCTTCTCGCGAAATGTGTTTAAGCAAAAACTGGAAATTTTTTCAATTCATACAGAGGTTATTACAACTGTCTCGCGACTGTACCACGACTAAAAGCTCGAAAGCTTTTGAGCTTCAGTGGTCCTTTTTGTGACTAATATCGCGACTGCCTAACCCGTGAAAAACGCGTGTTTTCAGTTTTATAAGGCAGATGTGACATTTTTTCAAACACTCTCTATTTTCCCTCGCCTTGTCTCTCTCGAACCACTCTTTACCCAAAACTAATTTCCACTCAAATCCCATCATTGTCAAGAGTGTTTTCTGCAAAATCAACATCAAAGTATATTTTCTAAAACATTAATTTCATTTTTGTCTTAGATTATGTAGAATTTAACTTAGGTTTTCAAAATTTGGGGATTTTCAAAAAGGGTTAGGATCTTTAATTTTTAAGCAAAATTTCTTCAAATCTTTGATTGGGTTGAGTGCCATTTGATCTTTGTGTATCTGTGTTGGCCCCGTGTGACATTCTACACTTATATTTAGGCATTTTTACATGTGTTTATGCATTGTCCATCGATATTGTGTAGTGTTGCATGCTAAGTGTTTGATAAAATGTTCAAGTGACATTTTGTGTTGCTTTGGACTCAAATGAGTTCCATTGCTTAGGTTTACCCTTGATTGAACATGCTTGACATGTTTTGATCATTGGGTGTGTGTTTTACACACTTTGCCCAATCTGTGCCTCAATGCCATGCCATGCATCACCTAGGCACACACTAGGCACCCACTAGGCACACCTTGTGCATCACCTATTGCACACAAATGCACAGTCACTTATGTCTTGCTTTATGATTTTGTGTACATGTTTTAACACTTATAACATGCTGTTTTAACTTTGTTGTGTTATATTTTAAGTATTGTTACTTTTGTTTTGGACTAACTTGAATCTAATCAAGTTTTGTGGTATGTTTTGTGTTGGTTGCACATGTTTCCTTTCTCCGTTGTCTATGTACATGTGCAGATGTATCGACATTCTTCTCATGGTAAAGAACCTGTAATTGACCTTACATCATTACCAATGTCAAAAAGGACACGACACTCATCTGAAGTCTTAAATAGTGAGAGATTCTAGACTACCCTGGACTCTCATACGTTCTCTAGCATTTTTCAGGATGCCCCCACTGTGGTGGAGCGTATTGTCTAGTTTAACACCTTGGGATCCACATTTATCCCTAGGATTTTTGCAGACAAGGATTGGGCTGATCTATTCGGAAACTTCGAGGATCCGATTGATGAATTGGTTAAGGAGTTTTACTCAAATGCAAGATTCACTGGAGTATAACTAAAGTGTTGGGTTCGAGGAAAAGAGTTCATCATCACTCCGAACTACCTTGCAAAGCTTCTTCATATCACTCAACCTGCAAATGTGGACAGCTCTCCATATGATGACAAACTTCTTATAGTGACAGATATTCTTCAAATTCTTGGAGCTGAACATGAAGTCTCAGCCAAAGGCACATCCATTGGAACAACGAAGTTCAAACCTAAACTAAAGACTCTCACCTTTATCATGTTCTTCAATCTATATCCACTGTCCAATAGATGGAAAGATCATAGTTTGTCGTCACCCAATATCTATATCCTCTCTTCAAAAGAGCAAAAGTCATTCGTCTGCTGAGAGGAAAAAGCAAAATATGTCCACAACACCAAAAAGTGACTCTGCTCAACATGTCATTCACTCAGGTCATGGATCAGCTGCTCACACTACCCCTGGACATACTGAGACTACATCTTCTCACATTCCTGAGCCTTTGAATGTTAGCACTCAGCCAGGTCAATCTAGCTCTCACGTCGACCGGTTCACTATTTTGGTTGAAGGTCTGCATGAGTGTGTGTCAGGACTTGCAAATGTCATCTTCTCCACAAACAACCAGGTTCAAATACACCTTACTGCCATTAAGACACAGCTAGATGAGATTCAACGCAAGTTAAAGGAGAGCCTTTAGCTATTCGTGCCAAAAAGGGGAGAGCGAACTCCTTGTATAGATTGTATAGATTGGACAATAGCATACAGTAAGGGGGAAAGCATCACAAAAAGGGAAGTGTGAATAGTGAAAGAGGGAGTTTTTGTGAGCTCAAAAGGAAAAGAAAAAGTTGTTGACATACAACACTATACTCTTAGATAGTTGTTTTTATTGTTTTTCTTTAAAGCTTTAGTATTTTTTTAATTTCAGTTTATATTCAGTATTTGTGTTTATCCCAATGCTTGTGTAGCATTTTGTTAGTACTTTTAGATGTTGATTATATATCTTAAGTACCTCACACTTGTACCCTTGTAGGATCTTGTATCCTAGATACAAATACTTAGGGGGAGTTTTTGTGAGCTCAAAAGGAAAATAAAAAGCTGCTAACATACAACACTATACTCTTGGATAATTGTTTTTATTGCTTTTCTTTAAAGCTTTAGTATTTTTTTAATTTCAGTTTATATTTAGTATTTGTGTTTATCCTAATGCTTGTGTAGCATTGTTTTAGTACTTTTAGATGTTGATTATATATCTTAAGTACCTCACACTTGTACCCTTGTAGGATCTTGTATCCTAGATGCAAATACTTCGTGTATTTTGCATTGGTTGTGTGTTGGACATGCAATTGATCCTTGTGATTGATCTTAATTGCATTGCGTGTTTGGATGAGCATTTACTAGCTAAATGTTCATTGTAGTCATTCTTTAATGACTGTTCTTGTATAATCAAGATATGCTTACATGTTTTATAGTATTTACAAACTTGATCGCATTTTACTTGCTCATGTATGTACCATATATTCAACTTGCCATAAGCTTAATGAAAGTTTCATTTGTGTGCGAGTGTTTCAAGTTACAGGTATATACGTGCAAGTGCTTCACAGCTTCTAGATTAGGTGTGAGTGAGTTTTGCCACTGTTCCCAAACTCACGTTTAAGTCTAGAGTCTGTTTTAGGGGTTTTGTCAGGGAATAGCCAAAGGGGGAGATTGTAAAGTTGTAATTTACAACTATATGTTTTGTTGGCTTTTATTCCGTGCCAAATTTGATTGTAATTATGTTCAATCTTTTGTACCCTGTATTTAATGTGGGATTTCATTGTAAGGGTTGTGTGAGAGAGAGAGAGAGTGTGAAGACTCAAGGCAAATTGAAGACTGAAGAGTTTTCGCGGGTAGCTCGCGACTAAGCATCCCGCGAAGTGATGCATGTGACCTGCACATGCTGGAATGCGAAGAGTCAGGACAGGATGGAGACAGCTGTGTTTCGCGAGTAGCTCGCGGGTAAGGCCTTCCCGCGAGACACCCGCAAAACATTCTGTTTTGCCAGATTGTCCTATCTGATACACTTTTTGTACCTACACTATATATACCCACATTACTCACAGATGTTGAGGAGTGCTTCTGAGAGAAAAACCTAACCATAAACCTTGAGAGTTAGAGATTGTTATACCCACATTTCTCTACACAATTGCTTGTGGATTTTCCTCAACTCCTACCTCTCCATTTCCATACCATTGAGAGGTTGATAGCCCAAACATTTACCACACCCTTTCAGAGTGTTCAGTGAGGTTTTAGTGCTGCTAAGAAGCATTGGAAGAAGCCAAGGATGGAAGATGCAACATGGAGCTTGTTACGGGATCTGGAGAGCTAGACAAGACACGGTTCCAAGTAGCCTTGTTGGAGTAGGAGCTTGGAGGGCTTAGGTACATCGGGTAGATTAGGCTTGGAGGGTCTCTTGCTAACTCATGTATCCCAACTGATTGTCTAGTGGATCGATTACCGCTTGGAGGGTGGCGGAGTGATTTTACACCGAGGACTTCGGTTTCCTCTTCGATAACACATCGTTGTGTTGTCTTTGTGTTTGCATCTCTCTTCCCTACTGTTGGAAAATTTAGACCCCAGTTGATAGAATTAACAAGTTTTAAACCCAAGTTGTTAATTAGATTTATTATCAATAAAACTTGTTAAAACAAACAAACATTAATATCATGTCAATAATGAATGCAGCAGAACAGTAAATAAGACAAGATATGATGACCAAGGAAAACCAATGAAACCAACCAGTTTCACAGTAAAAAACCTGGGGGGAAACCTTCCTGAAAAGCAATTCACTATAGTAAAGAGAAGTTTTAGATCTAGTACAAAACCTTTGTCCCTAAACTCTACAATCCCCGTAGATGAACTCACAGCAGAAACCTTCTACCGCTTCAGAACCTCTGAACTCTTCAATATATGAATGCCACCCTTTGATGATGCATGAATCCCAGTACGTGACTAACCAATTGCGGGGATCCCAGTACGCAACTTAATCACCAACTAGAAGAAGATTGTTGGCTGCAAAGTTCTTCACTTCATTAAGAATGAAGATCAAGAAGCACTTGGTTACAAAACCCTAAGGCACAAAGACGCAGTAGCTTCTTTCAAAGAGAATAAGACATCGGTCACCTTTTGCATATATTCTCCTCGTATTCTCTTATGTGACGGCCTCTAAAATAAGCCTTATATAGGTCTAGGGTTGTGAGAAAAGAAACCCTATAGAAATACATAAGCCTAGCCCAAAAATCAGATCTGAAAATTTTGATTTCCATAACCTCGATAGATAGCAGGTGTCAAGCAGGTGTCGAGGAGGTGTCGAGCTTTAAACTTCGACAGATATAGCTATCGAGGAGGTATCGAAGGGACAGAAGATTTCTTGATCGATTCACCAGCTGTCAAGAAGGTGTCGAGATTGCAATAAGAAAAAGCTTAAGAAGCTCGATAGATAGCCAGCTATCGAGAGGTGTTGGGCAGCTGTCGAGCTATCTGTCCGCAGGTGTTGAGCTATCTATCCAGCTTTATTGAACACGTTTTCTTCACTTGTTTCTTGGTTTAATCTTCATGGCTTTAATACTAGACTTGAACAACATGTTTCTTGAAGTATTAAACACATCCTAGATCTACCCAATTACAAGTAAAGTGCGTTTTGTCAAAGGATTAGCCAATTACATAAAATATGTCCTTAACAATCTCCCCCTTTGGTAATCCATGACAAAACCACAACAAACAAATGATCATATAAGAGAAGTCATAAATCACTCAACTCATACTCACTTGTTGAATACAATAAAATCTATCCTAACACAAACTCTTGAAAAACTTTGCAAGAAGAGAGTTCATGGCAAGTAGACTTTGACAACCTATATTTCTGAAACACTTTAAACAAAACTCATCAAGGCATCTTAGTGTGAAACAGAAATAATAGATTGCATACAAGTATAAGAAGCACGTGTATAAAGATAAAAAAGAAACAACACATGTAAAGGTAGGTGAAGAAAACATACATCATCATATCATATAACAAAGATAAGCACAATGTATGTAAATATGGTCACAAGACCGAAGGTACAAGAAGAAAGAGGTAAGCACTCCCCCTAATAAGATGAAACACAACTCCCCTTTACAAGGGCATGTATTTCTCCCCCCAACATGTAGAATCTTAAAAAGAAACCACAAAGTCTCCACAATTTCTCCCCCTTTTTGACATGATTGACAAAGGGTACAAGAAGCTAGAAAGCTTCACCCGAGAAACATAAAGATGATCAAGGATGATTAAGGGGGTACAAAGAATCCATAAAAATGCATGAATGTAATGAAACAAGATGCTATGGATGACAAGATAATAGAAAGATGCAAAACATGTGAAAAACAAATCTCTCAACAAAAAAATTTTAAGCACATTGATCCCAAAACACACACACACACACTAAACAAGTCTAACCAATTTTATATTTCAAAAACAAGTCAAGATAGTTTAGTGAGCATACATTAGCACATGTAAAACCTTGTGATGACCAAATCACATTGTACCTGCACATGTATCAAGAGTAGCAAATAATATTGCGTGTTGTGTGTAAAAAATATCGCAAGATTGCATAAGTATCAACTAGTTATGACGATTTGAAATATGAGAAAATCACTTTAACTCACATACAATCATAATTGTTTGATGGGAACTATCACCTTCGAGGTACATCCTATAACTCCCACGTCTCCTAGAATACACACTTGCAATCATATTTAAAATCATTTTTGATCTTTTTGCTTTTTATTTTTTTTTGCATATTTTATTTTTATTTAGCATATCATGCATGGGCAAATAAGAGATAGAAAAGAATTACCCAATTATATTTGACATTCCAATTCTGCTATGCCGAAGCACACAAATGTCATTGACATCACACTTTTGCTATGCCGAAGCATACAGATATCATTCATGATTGGCGAGCAACAGTGGTGAGATGGTTATTTATGCCTTTCTCTTAGGATTTTCTAGTCCTACCCGTCAAAAAGAGTGATATGAGTGTTAAGTAGAAGAGATCACTTAACCTTAGTTGTGCATAGAGATGCTTATCTAAGCTACAAGAGATACAAAGTTTAGAAAACTTTGTTTCAATGGCCATCCAAGGTACACAAGTACCAATGTACACAAAACACACACTGTTTTTGTATTTTTCTTATTTTTCTCTTTTATTTTGAAAAACAACAAAATAAAGACTAAACACCAAACAAAAACAAACAAACAACATGAAAGCAGAAAGAAAGATGCATATGCATGAAGGCATGATAGAAGGGTGCAAATGCATGAAAGCATGATTCCAAAAACAGATAAAAAATCAAACAAAAAGAGTCCTACTTTAGATAGAAATAATTAAAGCAGAGGGCAAACAGAAAAGACAATTAAGTCTTAGGCTCCTTTCTCACCCACACAGCACGAGTCTTTGGCCGTGAAGATGAAAAGGCATATGTCCTAGTATGTCTACTAAAGGACATAAAAGAATTAAAATTCTCCTTAAATTGAGTTAAAAAGCTCAAAACTTTTAATAACTCTCCAAACAAAGGTGTAGGTCCTTGAGAGGAAACCTGTGACCGTTTGGACAATTGCTTATGAGGATAGAACTTAAAGCAATTAGGACGAATGTGTCCAGAAACACCACAATGGTGACAAACATGAGGTCTAATAAAAGATTTAGAATTAGACAAATCAGTTTTGGAGTTCATACCTTTATCACCTTTCTCAGATTGGAGTACAAAGACGGTCCTCGATCCAGAAGCCGTGGAAGAGGAGGGGTCGGTGGAAACAGCATATCCTAAGCCAGTCTTATCAGAACTAGGCTTTTGAGCACTCAATACCTCATCAAGCTTTACACTAGACATCCTCTCTATTTGAGTTCTAGCTTGACTAAGCTCTACCTCAAAATTCTTGACCTTTTCTTCTAATGAGGTGTTCTCCATAACAAGAGTCTCAACTAACCTTGTAGTCTCGTCTAGTTTGACTATCAGATCAGCTTTTTCAGTTTTTACCTCATTAAGATCTTTTCTAAAAAGATGAGAAGTCTTTTCAGATTTTATGAATTTAGTGCATAGCTTATCATAGGCTTCCTGAAGGGTCATCTTCTTAGGTACTTCATCATAAGAAGAATCCTCACTGTCACTAGCACTCTCCATAATCACCTTATCGGTTGAAGCAGTAAAGGCCATAACATGACGACATTCATCTACATACTCATCTGAAGAGTCATTCTCAGTATCATTCCAAGTAGCAACCAACCCTTTATCTTTTGACTCATTGGTCTTTTCCTTCATGAGATAGTTTGGACACTCTATCCTCATATGACCAAAACTTTTTCACTCATGGCATTGGATGAAGGGTTTCTCATTCTTGCCATTCCTAGAGGATTTAGGTTTCCTAGGAGGTTTGTCCTTATCCTTTTTCCTAAATTGAAGAAGCTTGATAATCTCATCAGTTATGAAGCTTAGATCCTTATCCTCATCTTCACTTTCATCTTCATCTTCAGAGTCCTCAATATCTTCCTCTATACCCTTAAAAGCCAAGTTTTTACTCTTTCCACCTTTTCCCATTGAGCCTAAACCCATCTCATAGGTTTGAAGGTTCCCTACAAGCTCAGTCAAAGGAATTTGATCAATGTCCTTTACTTCTTCAATGGCAGTGATCTTGACATGGAATCTTTCAGGCAAGGACCTAAGGATTTTTCTAACAATTTTGGATTCTGCGATACATTCTCCAAGATTAAAAGCAGAATTCACAATATCCTTGAGTTTAGCATATAACTCATCAAAGGTCTCATCCTCCTACATCCTTATTTCTTCAAAACTGCTAGTGAGTTGTTGAAGCTTCACAGTCTTTACTTCCTTGGTACCTTCATAGGTGGTCTCAAGAATGGTCCATGCTTCCCTGGCAACTTCTGTGGAAGATATTTTCTTGCATTCCTCATTGGTCACCCCACAAAACAGAGCATTCAAGGCCTTACTGTTGAAATTTGCCGCTATGATGGTTGCATCATCCCAATCCACTGGTGCTTCCTTTGGCTTAATCCAACCAACTTCAACAGCTTGCCATACCTGTTCACTTAGAGCTTGCAAAAAAACTTTCTTACGAACTTTCCAATACGCATAATTAGTTCCATAAAATAAAGGAGGTATAAATAAAGATTGTCCTCTATCCATGAGAACAGGGGTCAATGGATCACACTCAGGAAATTAATCCAATCAAAGTGAACCCGCTCTGATACCACTTGTTGGGAAATTTAAACCCCAGTTGATATAATTAACAAGTTTTAAATCCGAGTTGTTAATTAGATTTATTATGAATAAAACTTGTTAAAACAAACAAATATCAATATCATGTCAAAATCATGCAGTGGAAAAATAAATAAGACAAGATATGATGACCTAGGAAAACCAATGAAACAAGTTAGTTTCACAATAAAAAACCTGGGGGGAAACCTTCTCGAAAAGCAATCTACTATAGTAAAGAGAAGTTTTAGATCTAGTACAAAACCTTTGTCCTTAGACTCTACAATCCTCGTAGCTGAACTCACAGCATAAACCTTCTACTGTTTCAGAGCCTCTGAACTCTTCAATATATAAATGCCACCCTTTGATGATGCACGAATCTCAGCACATGACTAACCAGTTGCGCGGATCCTGGTATGCGACTTAATCACCAACTAGAAGAAGATTGTTGGTTGCAAAGTTATTCACTTCATCAAGAATGAAGATCAAGAAGCATTTGGTTACAAAACCCTAAGGCGCAAAAGACGCAGTAGTTTCTTTCAGAGAGAATAAGGCATCAGTCACCTTTTTCATACGTTTTCCTTGTATTCTCTTATGTGATGGCCTCTAAAATAAACCTTATATAGGTCTAGGGTTGTGAGAAAAGAAACCCTACACAAATACATAAGCTTGGCCTAAAAATTAGATCTAAAAATTCTGATTTCCGTAACCTCGATAGATAGCAGGTGTTGAGGAGGTGTCGAGCTTTAAACTTCGACAAATACAGCTATCGAGAAGTTGTCGAAGAGGCGTCGAGGGGACAGAAGATTTCTCGATCTATTCACCAGCTGTTGAGAAGGTGTCGAGATTGCGATAAGAAAAAGCTTAAGAATCTCGATAGATAGCCAGCTATCGAGAGGTGTCGAGCAGGTGTCGAGCTATCTGTCCGCAGGTGTCGAGCTATCTGATTTCTTCACTTGTTTCTTGGTCCAATCTTCATGGCTTTAATACTAGACTTGAACAACATGTTTCTTCAAGTATTAAACACATCTTAGATCTACCCAATTACAAGTAAAGTGCGTTTTGTCAAAGGATTAGCCAATTACATAAAATATGTCCTTAACACTTACTCTTTTACCTTTCATTTTACTATTGTGTTATTGTGATTATGGGTTAGAGTAGCTTGTTTGTTTATCCAATCCACTCGCATTTACTCTATTCTGCACTTAGTATTAAGTTAGAGTAAAATCAATCGAGCCGTAACTTTAATTTGGGGGGTCTAAACATTCAAGGCGTTTTACACACATTATTGAACATTTAGTGCATAATAGTTCTGACAAAAGTATGTATTCCAAATTTACAAAGGAATATGGAGTCATTGTATGCCTTTATGTGGATGATATGCTCATATTTGGTACAAATATGAAAGGTGTATGTGAAACCAAAAAGTATCTTTCTTTTGTGTTTAAAATGAAAGATTTAAATAAAGTGGATACTATTTTGGGAATCAAAATTAAAAGACATAGTGAGGGTTTTGCACTATGTCAATCTCATTATGTTGAGAAAGTGCTTCAAAGATTTGAACATCTTAATATAAAGGAAGCAAATACACCTTTTGATCGGAGCATAAAGTTGGGTGAAAACACTGGAAGAGCAATAGCACAGCTTGAGTATGCTAGTGCTATTGGTAGCATGATGTATGCTATGTATTGTACAAGACTAGACATATCTTTTTCAGTGGGCAAACTTTCTAGATTTACAAGTAATCCAAGTGTGGATCATTGGAAAGCAATTGGTAGAGTTCTTGGTTATTTAAAGAAAACCATAAGTTTGGGACTCTTTTATTCTGACTTTCTAGTTGTGTTGGAAGGTTATTCAGATGCTAGTTGGATTACTAGTGTGAGTGATAACAAATCCACGTCTGGTTGGATATTCACTCTTGGTGGGGGTGCCATCTCTTGGGCATCAAAGAAACAAATGTGTATTTCTCACTCCACCATGGAATCAGAATTTATAGCCTTGGCGGCAGCAGGCAAGGAAGCGGAATGGCTAAGAAATATGTTGTTAGACATAGAGTTGTGGCCACAACCAATACCAGCTATTTCGGTGTACTGCGATAGTGAAGCCACCTTGGGCAGAGCATACAGTAAAATGTATAATGGAAAGTCTAGACATATAGGTCTAAGACATGATTACATAAGACAATTAATTGAAGCTGGTACCATTTCAATTGTCTATGTAAGGTCAAATAATAATTTGGCAAACCCTTTAACCAAAGCAGTGTCTCGAGACTTGGTTAGGGTAACATCCATTGGAATGGGACTAAAACCCTTCTTTTAAGAGAATCACCAATAGTGGGAACCCAACCTCGAGTTAATTTAATCTAAGAGGTTTAAAGGGTAACAACAAGCTATTGATATGTGGTTAGTAAGAGCACTAAATTTGTGTCTCATTCAGGATGAATTAGTGTAGTCTGTTACAATGTTAAAGAGGATGAGTTTTACACTTTTAATGAAATTCATAAAATACAAATGTCTATGTAACAGGGACATAAGAAGGAACTTCACCTTTGTGAACATAGGAGTGGTGCCGCTTCTAGCAAGAGTAAAGGGTTTTCTCTTGATAGGACCCAAACTGAATGACCCATTGTGATTAAACTAATTAATTAATTAGTCAAGTTATTAATTAATCAATTTATCATGCAAACGCGTGGAAGTACAAACAAATCACCAATACTAAATATGCAGTGGAAATTAAATAACAAGGTGATTTGTTTACGAATGAGGAAAACCCTAACGGCAAAAACCCCACCGGGTGATTTTCAAGTCACCACTCCCGAAACTCCACTATTATCAAATCAAGCGGTTACAAGTAAAGGAATCTCAAGTACCTTACCAACCTACAGTTGAACCCTTACCCCAATACCCAATTGGACTTGATCTGTAGCGACAGTTCCCACCTTTGATGCACGGCTCCTGAGTACGTGACTAACCAATGCGCGGATCCCAGTACGCGACTAACTAATGCACGGATCCCAGTACGTGACTAACCAATGCGCGGATCCCAGTACGCGACTTCAAAACACCAACTAAGGAAGAGAGGTTGACTGCAAAGTTCTTCAGTTCATCCTTTATGATGAATAACAGGAAGATGCTTAGTTACAAAACCCTTTGGTGCAAATACACAGCAACTTCTTCAGAGAAAAATGAACTAGATCAAGAACTTCGTCTTTTGATCACAATTTGCTTGAACAGAGATTGTTCAATGCTTTTGCAACTTGTGTTCAATTTGACGGCTCTTAAAACAGTCATTTTATATGTTTAGGGTTAGAAGAAAAGAAGGCCCAAAAGCATATTCACGGATCCCAAGAAAATCAGATTAAAAAATCTGAAATTTTAAATCTCGACAGATAGCAAGTGTCGAGGTAGCTATCGAGCAGGTGTCGAGCTTTAATGAAATTGCACTTCAGCTTGCTTTTTCTTGGACAGACTTGATGACTTCAACACTTGACCTTGAAACCTTGTTTCTTGAAGTATTAAAAACACCTAGAACTACCCAATTACAAGTAGAGTGCGTTTTGTCAAAGGATTAGCCAATTTACATAAATAAGTGACATATGTTCTTAATAAGTGAAAACATATATATCCTAACAATCTCCCCTTTTGGCAATCCGTGACAAAACCACAACAAACAAATGATCATATGACTGAAGTCATAAATCACTCAACTCATATTCACTTGTTGATACAATAAAATCTATCATAATACAAACTCTTGAAAAATTTTGCAAGAAGAGAGTTTATGGCAAGTAGACTTTGACAACCTGTATTTCTGAAACAATTTTAAACAAAACTCATCAAGGCATCTTGTGTGAAACAGAAATAATAGATTGCATACAAGTATAAAGAACATGTGTATCAAGATAGAGAAGAAACAACACATAAAGAGAGAGGTGAAAGAAACATACATCCACATATATAAAGAAGTATAAGTACAATGTATGTAAAAATGGTCAGAGGACCTCATATACAAGATCAATGTATCTATAAAGAATAGAAAAGAAAAGATACATCAAAAACCTCACTACATCCCTCAGAATATCAACACTCCCCCTATCAAAATGTCCTATACTAACTCTCCCCCTAAGATGACTACTCTCATAACCCAAAACTACTCCCCTTTTTTGTCACGAGTGACAAAGGGTAGAGTGTCATGTAGACATCTCATCAGTAGAGCTAGCATCCCCATCATCATCATCATCATCCTCATCATCCTCATCCTCAGAATCTGAAGCTGCTGGAGTAGGCGGTGAAGGAGTAGCCTCTGGAGCAAAACCACCCATAGTCGCCTGCCATCGTGCAATACGACCAACACAAACATTCACCTGATACAACTCAGCAGAAAGTGTATCAAGGCGAGTGTCCATGCGCTGCAGCTGCGCCATAATGTCTCCTAGAGATACATCGCCCGTAGAGGAAGAAGGAGCAGATGTAGATGGAGCTGATCTGGATGGAGCTGATCTGGACGGAGTCGAACGGGAGGGAGGAGTGGAATCCGTCTGTCGCAACCTAAACTGTGCCTCACTACATTTTACGGTAGCGACATCTATGGCACATATGTGTGTGAAGTGGTTGGACACAGGAAAGGGAATAGAAAAATGGCGTAAGATCCTCGTGATAGCGGAAGGAAAGATGAGCTTATCACAGGACGCCGAATCAAGATGAACATCTATAATAGAAAGAATGAAGTGAGAAGGAAAATCTATAGTAAGATGCTCTAATAAAGATAACAAAAATCGAGCACAAGGCCTACATGATGTGTACTGATACTCTCCCCAATCAGCTGGGCGCTGACAAAAGGCAAAAATGAGCTCATCTTTGGACACAGTCCTCAAATGCTCATAGGAAGGGTAATCAGGAAAATCTATCCTAGGTACCCTAAGCACATCCGCAACTAGCTGCGATGTGACAAGAATACGCGTACCTCGAACGCGAGTGAAAAAGAAAGGTACTGAATGATCTATTCCGTGCATGTTGGAGTAAAACTCCTGTATCAGCACAAGAGGGCAAGTGACCGGGACATCACACAGTGACTCCCATCCCCTACTGTGAATGACAGAGGGAAGGTCAGTGGAGGTAAAGTCCGCCAGAATGACTTGGCGTTCCGAATGAACACCTTATCGAGAAAAGTTCTCCGAAAATGCCTTGTGGGCATCTCCATCACGGAACCGAAGGTTAAGAGGAGCAGAGTCAAAAGAAGAGGAAGCTCCAGAACGCAGAGGGTTCTGAGCAGGAGTGGATTTACATTTGGGTGCCATAGACACTACTAACGTAAAAGAATGAGAAAGAGATAGAGAGGGAGACAATCAGAAAAGTCCCAACACAGTTCAAATAGATCAAATATATTGAACAGAAAGTATGTATGCATGGGAATGCATGAGCATGTGACATGCAAATCAAAAGGCATCATGGGCTCAGCCCAATCCAATCCTACCAGCACAAAGACATAGAGCACACATCTAAATGCATGTAAATATCATTCTAATGCACATGGAATGCAATGTATGACATTTTGAAAGCATTTAAGTGAAAACCCAACCCAAAATTTCAAGAAAAACCCATCAATTTTGAAAAACCCCAAAAGTTTTCAAAAATCCCGAAAACTAGGTTTCAAAACATGCAATGCATGAAAAAGGAAGGGAAAAATGAACTTACCAAGTGATAGAAACCAAGGGAAGACCAAAAATGAAGAGGGTTTGAAGATTTGAGTGAGAGAAAGGTGGTTGGGAGATGAAAAGCCTTCGGACAGATCGAGAGAGATCGAGGAAATGAGAGAAAGATCGCAATAGATCAATATATAGACACCTCAGTAATTCTTGACAGCTGAGGTGTCGAAAGGTATCGAGGAAGCTGTCGAGTAAGGTGTCGAGAATTTGGCCTTCGATAGCTTCAAGTGTTGAGAGGTGTCGAGGTACAAGACCAATTTCAGAGATCAGAAGCTCGATCGATCGACAAGGTGTCGAGGAGACAGAAACTTTCTCGATCGATCCACCAGGTGTCGAGATTGCGATAAGAAAAGGCTTGAGAAGCTCGACAAATGACCAGGTATCGAGGAGGTGTCGAGCAAGCAGTTAAAAGTAGTTTTTCAAGAAGAGAAAAACACAGACATGAATGCATTCCAACATACACCTCAACCAAAGATCCACTCAACATATAAAGCTCTCAAAATCACCTCTCAACAAAAATTTAAGCACATGGATCCTCAAAAACACACACACACACACTAAACAAGTCTAACCAATTTTATTTTTCAAAAACAAGTCAAGACAGTTTAGTGAGCATACATTAGCACATGTAAACACTTGTGATGGCCAAATCACATTGTACCTGCACACGTATCAATAGTAGCAAAGAATATTGCATGTTGTGTGTGAAAAATATCGCAATATTGCATATGTGTATGCATGTTATGAAAATCTGAGATATGAGAAAATAACTTTAACTCACACACAATCATAACTGTTTGATGGGGACTATCACCTTCGAGGTACATCCTATAACTCCCACATCTCCTAGAATACACGCTTGCAACCATATTTAAAGCATTTTTGATCTTTTTGCTTTTTATTTTCTTTGCATATTTTCTTTTATTTAACATATCATGCATGAGCATATAAAAGAGAGAAAAGAAATATCCAAGATGTTAAGCATTTGACATCGCACTTTTTCTATGCCGAAGCATATGAATGTCTTTGACACTGCACTTTTGCTATGCCGAAGCATACAGGTGTCATATTATGATTGGCGGGCAACAGTGGTGAGATGGTTATTTATGCCATTCTCTTAGGATTTTCTAGTCCTACCCGTCAAAAAGAGTGATATGAGCGTTAAGCTTTAAGAGATAACTTAATCTTACTCATCACAAACAAGAGCCACAAAGCTCACTTGCTTAGTTGTGCATAGAGATGCTCATCTAAGCTACAAGAGATACAAAGTTTAGAAACTTTGTTTCAATGGCCATCCAAGGTACACAAGTACCAAAGTACACATAACACACACTGTTTTTGTATTTTTTTTTTTTTCAATTTTTTTTTTTATATTAAAAACAAAATAAACAAAACTGAAAGTAAACACACAAAAACATGTTAAACAAAGTAAAGCATAAAACTAGACTGACTCAACAAAAATGCAAAACACACAAGCAATGCAACAAACAAGAAAAACAAGAAGGGGAAAAGAAAGTGATGAATTCACTTAGAGTCCTTTTTCTTCCACACCTTGGAAGAACCTTTCCTTTGATTGAATCCTTGAACCGGTGGTGAGGGGGAAGAATTGAAACCGTTCAAGTTCGAAAGGAACATGAGGGCTTTTAGAATTTCTCCAAGAGGAGCAAGAGAGGATTGATGCTGATTTTGGCTTCCTGATGCTATCATGCCGTTGCTCTGTTGAGTGGCTAGCCACTTATAGCAATTTGGTCGAGTATGACCGGCAGCTCCACAATGATGACAGAGATGCTGCTTCTTTTGTTTAGGCTTTTGAGAGTTAGCCTTCTTAGCGCTAGGGTTTTTAGCATCTTTCTTATCTTGCTTAGAGGGTGCTCCTAAGATAGATTTACCCTTGTCTAAGTTCTCACTAGCTAATTCAATTTTGACATCAGTATTCTCAATTTCAGTGTTATTAGCAGGAGAAACAAAAACAGTATTGCTAGTAGAAGCAGTATTAGAGAAAGAAAGACCATACCCCAAGCCAGTTCGATCCGAAGTAGATTTCTGATTGCTAAGCATCTCATCAAGCTTTACACTTGAAGTCCTCTCCAATTGAGCTCTAACTTGTGACAGCTCTGCTTCAAGCTTCTTGGTCTTCTTAGCCAAAAAGTTGTTCTCAAATCTCAGTGCTCTAATAATTTGATTTGCCTCATCAAACTTTGTGGACAACTTTTCACGATCAAGTTCCACATCACTGAGCTTCTTGGTGGCTAGCCTGTACAATTTCTCATGCTTCTCAGAGAGCTTGTAAAGCTTCTCATAGGCTGAATGGATATCATCTTGATCATCCATCTTTTCAAATTTAGACTCCACCAGTTCTTCTTCTTCATCCACTTCTTCAACAATCCCTTCAGTAGGATTAACCGTGGCAGTGAAGGCATTTAAGATTTCGTCATCCTTGTTGTCAGAATCATCTTCAAGCTCAGTGTCACTCAAGGTTGCAGCAAGTGCCTTACTCTTCCCAATGCTCTTAAGATATGTAGGGCATTCATGCTTCATGTGACCAAATCTATGACATCCAAAACACTTTGGTCCTGCAAGAACAGTGTACTGACTGCCATCCTTAGCATCCTTCTTCCCTTTGTCTTGACTCTTGAACTGAGAAGAACTGGATTGTCTGCGGTCCTTGTCGAAGTTCCTCCCATTAGCATTCTTCATAAACTTCTTGGACTGCCTTGTAATGTAGGACTTCATCTTGGAATCTTCATCATCGGAAGACTCATCTGTATCACTGCTTTTCGCCTTCAAGGCCATACTCTTGCTTTTACTAGTTTTGCCAATCCTGGATAGTCCTAGCTCATAGGTCTGCAAGTTTCCAACCAGCTCAATCAAAGGAATCTTGTCAATATCCTTTGATTCTTCTATTACTGTAATTTTGGCATGGAATCTCTCAGGTAGAGATCTGAGCACCTTCCTTACAACCTTGGGTTTAGGGATGGTTTCCCCAAGATTGAAGGCTAAGTTCACTATGTCCTTGAGCTCGACATAGAACTCATCAAACAACTCATCCTCCTCCATCTTAATTTCTTCAAAGCTAGTGGTGAGCCTCTGAAGTTTTGAATCTTTGACAGCCTTTGTTCCTTCATAGGTTGTCTGGAGGATGGTCTAAGCCTCCTTAGCAGTTTCAGTTGAGGATATCTTCTTGAACTCCTCATTGGTGACTGCGCTAAATAGGGCATTTAACGCTCTGCTGTTGAAGTTAGCCGCCTTGATCTTTGTGTCATCCCAATCGGCCGGTTCTTCTTTTGGCTTAGTCTAGCCAATCTCTACAGCTTGCCACACCTTCTCATCTAAAGACTGCAAGAAAGCTCTCATGCGTACTTTCTAGTATGCATAGTTAGTGCCATCAAATAAAGGAAGTATGATTAATGACTGTCCTCTATCTATGATAAACAGGGGTCAATGGATCAACACAGCAAAGATTAACCTAATCAGAATGTGCCTGCTCTGATACCACTTGATAGGCCACAAACTGAATAACCCCTGTGATTATACCAATTAATTAATTAGCCAAGTTATTAATTAATCAATTAATCATGCAATTGCGTGGAAGCACAAACAAATCACGAAAAACTAAATATGCAGCGGAAATTAAATAACACGGTGATTTGTTTACGAATGGGGAAAACCCTAACGGCAAAAACCCTACCGGGTGATTTTCAGGTCACCACTCTCGAAACTCCACTATTATCAAATCAAGCGGTTACAAGTAAAGGAATCCCAAGTACCTTACCAACCTACAGTTGAACCCTTACCCCAATACCCAATTGGACTTGATCTGTAGCGACAGTTCCCACCTTTGATGCACGGCTCCCAAGTACGTGACTAACTAATGCGCGGTTCCCAGTATGCGACTTCTAAACACCAACTAAGAAGGAGAGGTTGGCTGCAAAGTTCTTCAGTTCATCCTATACGATGAAGATCAGGAAGATGCTTGGTTACAAAACCTTTTGGTGCAAATATATAGCAACTTCTTTAGAGAAGATGAACTAGGTTAAGAACTTCGTCTTTTGATCACAATTTGCTTGAACAGAGATTGCTCAATGCTTTTACAACTTGTGTACAATTTGACGGCTCTTAAAACAATCCTTTTATATGTTTAGGGTTAGAAGAAAAGAAGGCCCAAAAGCATATTCACGGATCCCAAGAAAATCAGATTAGAAAATCTGAAATTTTAAATCTCGACAGATAGCAGGTGTCGAGGTAGCTATCGAACAGGTGTCGAGCTTTAATGAAATTGCACTTCAGCTTGCTTTTTCTTGGACAGACTTGATGACTTCAACACTTGACCTTGAAATCTTGTTTCTTGAAGTATTAAAAACACCTAGAACTAACCAATTACAAGTAGAGTGCATTTTGTTAAAGGATTAGCCAATTTACATAATTAAGTGACATATGTTCTTAACAAGTAAAAACATATATGTCCTAACATCTCTTGTAAATGTTCACTAAACCAGGAAGAGCACAAGGCCATAATAGTGCTAACAATAGTGGATTTCTAAATGTGTTGTGGGTGTTCTCATGTGCGTGTTGTTTCCGATTTCAACACATAAGAGTTTTGGTTTAAGCACCAAGCCACCATTAACTCTGTTGGTTTCTTGAACAATTACACTAAAGGGAGGTTTAAGTTGAAAGACACCTTCCATTATGCATGATAGGATATCAATCAAGTGAGATATATATTATTACAACTTAGTGGAGGATTGTTGTATATATAGATATATACAAGAATAGGTTGTAATAATGATGTTTGAGTTTGGAGAATATGATTTCATAAAGTAAAAATTCAAGTTTTGGAATTTTCTAAGTGAAAATTCAAAAATCTGAATTTTTTGGAATTTTCTGCAAAATTTTCTTGTGACTATTCAAAAAGGTTGAAGAGGTTTCAATCTTTGTTAACCGTTTTATGAAAAAATAACTAACTCTCTATACGTGCCTTTTCATGAAACAGGCTTATGTTCACTTAAAAAATAACTAACTCTCTATACGTGCCTTTTCATGAGACAAGCTTATGTTCACTTGAAAAATAACTAACTCTCCATATATGCCTTTTCATGAAACATAACCCTATGGGTATAAATAGAGGCTTATGTTCTCTTAAAAAAAAAAAAAATCCACAAAATAGTAAGTTTGAGAGAAACACAAGAAATTTTGTGGTCATTCTCCAGAATTGCTATCTGAAGAACCCAACATCTTGGTTGTATTCTGGAGACAAATTTGCGATAACCCTTTAGCAACAAAAGTGTGGGGGGAGGGGGGGGGGGGGGGAAAATATTGTCTAAGGAAAATGATATAGTGCTTCCAAGTTATCTATATTCTGTTTGTCTTTTCTATTAATCTTGTTCTTCCATTATTACTTTGTGTAATATTCCCAACAGTTCCATCTTGGTTCAACTTAGAACTATAAATTCCAAATCAAAACCAAAAAGAATAAGAAATTAAAATTTCTTATGAATTTCGAATTTATATCTAGAAGAGAAACTATACCCTAAAATCACGTTTCTAACTGGTAGCCACATGAACCCAGATAATAATTTACAAAATTAAATATTAAAAAAGAAAAGAAAAGAAAAAACCTAACAAAAGTAGCATTAACAATACCCAACAACAATATCAGCATAAACCTAACAAAAGTAGCACTAACAATACTGGGCTGCTTGTTATGATATTGGAGATTTTGTGATGGGCTGATGGCTACGATGGGTAATGGTTGGTTTTAGAGATATAGAGAGAACAGTTATTTTGAAGCATGGAAATGATGACAATAGAAAATTTACAGGATGAAACATTTGAAAGTTGACAATATTACCTTTGTCTTCCACTTAGTAAATCTCACTTTTCAAAATGCTTAGTCTTTCGAGCATATTTGCAATTATGCATGTAATATATTTCGTGTACTACAAACATGCGTGTTAGAGAAGCATAGCAGAACCCCCTTCTGATGTACGTATGGATTTATAAACAAAACTCTTATCAGTTATTCATTGATTTAAAGGAGAGATCGACTAATGTTTCCGGTCTATAAATTTGACCAAAATCAAGAAGAGAGAATTGGGCTAGTTTTTTTTTTTTTTTAATAGATACAGTATAATTATAATTTATGACATATGTTTATAATAATTTTTCTTTATTATCAAGAGAAGACACTAGTCAATTTTTTGAAAGATAATTGGGCTCTTTAGTGAAACTCAAAATTGGAAATTCATGTTCATTGGACTGGAGTGAGGTGGATGGGAATATCATATAAGGACCATGTAATTAAGCTACTATTTAGTGCTTTTGTAGCACTAAAACGCATATATAAAATATAATATTGAGTATATCTGTTTGAAATGAGTTTATTTTATAACATTTTTACAAATTGTTATTGTGACAAATTTATATTGGTTTTCATTTGGGTCTACTACTAATATTATTTTTTTCACTTATCAACTGTTTGTGAAAAGTTTTGTAAACAAATTTGTAGCTCTAACATTTTCTTATTTTTATTGATTAACTTATTTTTACTAAAAAATACTAAAAAATAAATTCGGTGAAATTGTAACTACACAGCTGTGGATTTATTCCTATAACTGTAGAATGTTATACATGAATAGGAACAATTTCATAAACTGATCTATTTAATACAAGTTAAGATCCTAAGCATTCAGAGATTGTCCATTTGTGCATTGAATCATCAACCAAAACGCAACAAACATGCTACAAATTGTATCGGTAGATTAATACTAGCTACCTTTTGAACAATCTTTACAGACACTACCTCTATTAATAAAAATTGGTTTTAGAGATATAGAGAGAACAGTTATTTTTATTAATAAAAATAAATTTATTTTCATTGACATTATGCAAATCTCTAATCAAACTTCAATAGTTGTCAGATTCTTTGGGAATGGATATGGCACATGTAGTTTCTTTGTAAGGTATTCAGCAAAAAAAAAAAAGTCTTTGTCAGGTTTTTTTTTTTTTTTTTTTTTTTTAACTTGTCAGGTTGTTACATTCTTTAACCGAGTATAGAGAAAAGAATTGTAAAAGTACAGCTAAGCTAGTAATTGCTACCTCCTTTAAAGTATGGAAAAGTTTAGAGCATCTTTCAAATGGGTATGACGCTTTTTTCTTTGTTACTAGTTTGTTAACTTTAATACTACCGCGTTCCCTTGGTATGGTGGTCACTTCACAAGTATAATTACGTGTTTGTGAGGTGTGGGAGGCAATTGCCCGAATTCAAATATCTAGGAGGGAGCTTTACACACATATACACTTAGATTAGGAACTTTAAAAGCGTACATCTAATAGTTCTTCCTCTATCAATAAATTTTTAGAAAAATTCAATACTATTTTAATTACTTCATAGTCGGTGAGTAGCATATATATATATATATATATATATATATATATATATATACAGTGACGACTTTAGGAATTTTTCTCAGGGTGGTCATTAAAAAACTTAAATTAAACAAAATTTAATAAAATAAAATTTGAATATATTGATATCACAAAAAAGAGTAAATACAAAAATCTTTAAAATTTTATTCTACGAGTTTTTATATTTTGAAATTGATGTATGATAGTTGCATTATCAATTCTATCAATTGCATTATTTTGAATGTATACAACCAAACAATCATTAAACTATTGATATCCCATCCAATTACAAACATCTTGCCTAATAAGTAACAATATAAACAAAATACATCATTCTTTTTTATGATCTATTCCAACCAATTTATGTATTCTTTAAACTAATTAGTATTAAATCAACACAATGCTCCATTAATTTCTTTTTTAGGGAAATCATGGCCAATAAGTTGACAAAAACCTCTTGGTAAATATGCTCTTCTTATTTCAACCTAATCATTAGGATGAAAAGATGAGACATTTTCTCCTAGCCTATGATCTGAACTAAAATTATTAAAGTCAATACAGTTTTGTTTAGAATATTAATCTTGCAATACAAGTAATTTCTTTATAATAAATTTATTCATGGTGCAAAATAATAGAGGGTAAACTATAAGTTCATTCAATATATTCAATTTAGACATTCAACTATTACATTAATCATATTCAATAAAGTATTCAAGCATTACTTAATTTAGTGCATATGCGTATGTACAAAATATATCACATAAATCCAACAAATTTAGCTAAAGACTAAAATAAACTCTAATAGACTAGCCATTTGAAAAAGTGTGTCTTTTGAGAACACAATTTAAAAATCACAATTAAACATTTGATTTGGACTTTTGGGCTAAATTGTATTTGTTTGGGCAACTTTTGAAGAAGTGTTACGTTCGCAATAATTTCACGACACTTTTACAACAAATCTCAGATGAGTAGTTTTTACTAGTCCTAATTTGAACCTACCACATAAATCACTTTTTTGTCCACCAATAACAGTCAGTAACAACTTACTACTTAAGATTTATTTGTGAAACTATTGTGAAAATGTTGTAAAAATTACATTTTTTGAAATTCTTTGATTCAACCTTCAACAGACCAAAATTTTGGAGAGATCAAAATTTATTTTTAACGGACTCAAATTTTTATTTAGAGCGTTCTAGTTTTTTTCAGGGTGGTCAAGATTTTTTTCTAGGGTGGTCAACAACTTATATTAATTTAAAATTCAAAAATTTTAAGGTATTAACAAAAAATAATAATAATAATAATAATTATTCAGGGTGATCATGTGACCACCCTAAATAACATGTAGAGCCGCTAGTGTGTGTGTGTATATATATATATATATATATAAATAAGGAAGCCCGTCAACGAATTTGTAGCATGTATGAGATGACCAAATCTTCATTTTTATTTTCTTTCTGACGCAATTTGGTTATATTGACAGATCAAACATGGAAACAAAACCTGCCTTGAATGCAACAGTTCTTAGTTAACCAAGACATATATTTTGATTGGATTGTTTCTTATTTCATTGTTATTATGAAAATCACAAATTAATCAAACTACAGTAGTGGTCACTTAGTTTCTTTGTTAGGTTCTTAAATTCTTTAACAGAGTAACAAGAAAAGAATTGGAATGGTACAGCTAAGCTAATAGTTCCTTCTTCCCCAAAGTTTTTAAAAAAAAAAAGGTTTAGAATTACTTTCAAAAATGCTTTGTTGCTATGTTATATTATTTAACCTAGTATGAAGAAAAGAATTGAAAGGGTACATGTAAACTTTAAAAAAGTTTAGAACTATTTCAATCAGTTAATAGTTAGTGATTAGTAGTATATATAAGAAAACCCATCAAGGAACGATCATAGCATATTGATATAACCAAATCATCATTTTATTGTCTTTCGGACACAATTTGAATATTTGAAAGATCAAACATGGAAACAAAGCCTGCCTTCAGTGCAGCTGTTCTTGAAGTTCTTAAGCAAGGCAATTACTTGGATTGGAGTGTTCGAGTGAAGACATATTTGATGGCTCAAGATCTTTGGGACATTGTCGAATCAAGGAGCGAACCTCCTGCACAAGAAAATGAAACTGCTTTTAAGGCCTGGAGCAAGACGAATGCCATGGCATTACATGTGATCCAGATGTTATGCGGGCCGGACACATTTTCTGATATTAGGGAAATCAGCTCGGCCAGAATTGCTTGGGATACCTTGGCAGAGAAGTACAAAACTAAACGTCCTGACCCAAGTAGCAGGTAATTTAGATCATTCAAATATTCAATACCCTTAAAAGTCAAGTATCTCTCTCTCTCTCTCTCATGATTTTAAAAACCGGCTTTCTCTTTACTCTGGACAGTACTGCTCCAGTTCCTGTGAGAAAAGACAAGCTTCCTGACTCAAGTACTAAGCCAGGTACTTCTCTCTACCTACTGTTTTCTGTGCGTATATGTTTGTGTGTAAAGTAGGCTAAAAGACTAACAAGTCGACAACAAACTTGCAAAAAAAAAAAAAAATCAGCTTGAAAGCATTTGTAATAACTAAAATGTAGGCCCCTAGAGTGGGAAAAAGACAGTCGTCACCTAAAAACTATCTTATGATCCGGTGTTATGTACTATCTACGGATCTAACATTTTATGATAGAGGTTTTATGAGATACATTTTCGTTGTCGCGTTAGAGCGTTGAGGTCACGTTTTAGGAGGACAATCTCCCACCCAAAGAATTGGAAGAAGATGGTGATGGGCCACAATGGAATTAAGCTCCAATCATTTCCACCGCCACCATTCTTCATTGTTTGTTCATTTGTTTGTTCTGTTTAGAATAAATCTTACAAATTACACTTTGCAATTAATATTGAAACTTAGTAAATAGAGAGTCTCATATTTATGGGCAAAATTTTAATTTTTTAAAAATAAATTAGTTTATGAATTATCATGTCATTTAAAATTTTAAATAACTAGCCATTAGATATATTCTAAAATTTGTAATATTTAATGTATGAACCATGAAATTGATCCATTTTAAATGATGAAATTATGTGATTTACATAAGTTAAATTTATTGACGTAAAAATTCAACTAATTGAAAGATTAAAATAACCTTATTTGTTTTTCAAGTTTAAGTTATTGAGGACCGTAAAGTGGATGAGGCTAGAGAACATTAATGCTAATCATGGACATGTGGAAGACAAAATAATCATGGAACATTTGGAAGACAAAATAGTCGAGCGAGCTCATGCAATTTTAGGTGGTGTAGCTTTAGTGATCTAGGTATAGAGGCAAAAAAAATGTATCACATTGTCTAGCTAGACAGCATGCATTGAATAGAAAACCAGTGGACCGGCTAAGTTTAACAGCAAACCTTTAGTCCTTTACTCCTAGCTCAATTGCAGGATAATCTAATAAACATGAGATTATCTTGAATGAATGAAAGCATTTTCCTTATTAATTTATTTATTAAAAAAAAAGTACAGGGTCATTTTCCTCCACTAAAATTGGTTAAAATTTCAAGAAAGTGTATTAAAATATTGGGAGATTTAATATTCAATATTATAGTGAAAGTAGTATCACCCGTTTAAAAGACAAATCCGACAATACTCTTTCTATCATCCATATCTTTAGCCCACTCATTGTTGTTAAATCCCAAAAGTTCAAATTCTTTAGAAAATGAATAAGGCAATCTAACTAAGTTCAAGCGTGCCTTGCACATTGTAGGAATGGCAAAATTTGCCTGACTTGCAGTACCCGACCCACTAAGTAAATGGGGCGGGTTTGGGTTTTAAAAACCCAACCCGAAGTAGGTTCGGGTATTATGCATACCCGACTCACATATATGTTATAATTACTAAAATACCATAAGCATATACCTAACTATTCTATTCCTCTCTAAACCGTAACCTAATTTCACTCTCAATCTCTCTTAGACTCAGCCTGCCGCCCCTCTCACCCTCAAGCTCTCATTCTCACTCTCACCCATCCTTACAGTCATAGCCGCCGCCTCCCTCTAGCCATCACTCACAGTCTCACGATCTCACCCACACGCATGGTCGCCGCCCCCCTCAAGCACACACTCTCACCCACCCTCATGGCCTTACTCTCACTCAACTGCTCCTCCTCCATGCGTTTCCACATCCACCTCGCCGTCAGCGCCAAGCCAACATTCCTCCTTCTTTGATCTATCACCGCTTACCGTAAGATCGTAAGAGTGAAATTTCTTGGGTTTGCCAAGCCAACGTCCACCTCTCTGGGTTCGTTCCCCAAATTTTTTTTGGGGTTAATTTCCTAATTCTTACATGAATATTTCTATTATTGGGTTGGGTTGTTTTGTTTTTGGTTTGATAATTGATAAATTCTGTATATATATATATATATATTTTTGGGTGATATGTGATGTGAAGTGTGGAAAATTAAAGCATGGGTCTTGTGATTTGTTACTAGCTTACCACGCATTAATGAAAATGGCTTGGCTATGATTTGTGATTTTGTGATTTCTGATGTGAAGCCTGGAAATTTTTTTTTTTTTTTAATTTTTTTTTAAATTGGGTCAAGGCTTAGGGCCTAGGTCCTGAAGGGAGATGGCTGGACGAGGCCCGTGGGGCCCGACGGGGTGGGTTTGGGGCCTGAATAAAAAAACCCGTTTATTAAACGGGCCGAATTGGGGTAACTGGTATAGGCCCATGGGGCGGGTTCTAGTATAAAGAAACTCGGCCCGAACTCGACCCATTGCCATTCCTAGCACATAGCGATAATTCTATTAGCAATCTTCAATGAGTCCTAATAAATACTCTCCATGACTCTCTATCACCATAATCTCTCTTCACCAACACAGATTTATCCTTCCTCCAATAGAAACTAAACTGCAAGATCAGTTGATAGTAGAGCAAGATCCAGTGATGGTGGAGCATTTTGTCTAAACGAGATATCAGGCTCTGGCTTAGGAGAAGAAACACAAGATGGACCATCGCATATTATTTGTTATCCAACCGGTAAAACTGTGTCCAGTCTTGCAAATTGGGAGGTTTGATCGCGGTTCAAGCGGTTTGCTGCAAATTAAAAAATTTTGGTTTTATAGTTTTAAAAAGCCAGATTGATGGCCGATTTCCGGTTACCCCAATTCGACCAAACGGTTTGGTCTTGAATGTTCAAAATGTGTGTAAAACACCCTTGAACGTTTAGACCCCAAATTACAAAATATCAATTCAAGCTTAATATCAAACAATTAACGTGCGGAACATGAACATAAGCTAAACACAGAATTGATAAACAATCTATGCCAAATATAATCACATCCACAACAGAAAATAAATGGCAAAGATAAAGGTAAGAGAGATGCAAACACAAGGACAACACTCGATGTGTTATCGAAGAGGAAACCGAAGCTCTCAGCGTAAAACCTCTCCGTCGCCCTCCAAGCGGTCAATAATCCACTAGAAAATGTAGTTGGGATACATGAACAGCAATATACTCTCCAAGCCTAATCTACCCAGTGTACCTAAGCCCTCCAAGCTTCCTGCTCCAACGAGGTTGTGCCGAACCTTTTTCTTTTCTAGCTTATCGGATTCCGCTATAGCCCATAGCATCAACCAATATGAATTAGTCCCTTCATAACTACTTCCCAAAGCACCAAATAAACCTTCTCACAGATATGGGTATGGTGAGAAAAGGATTTGGCTAAGAACCTCTCAAGGATGTATCAATGGAGAGGGTGAGAGTAGAGGAATTTGAAGAGTCTCTTAGATGAAGATTGTGGATGAATCAATCTTGTTTTTCTCTAGGGTTTCTCTCTCAAAATTCTCTCTGGAAGCTTTCTACATTTTGTGGGTATAAGGGTCTATATATAGTGGTGTGTGTTTGGAATGCGAAGAGTCAGTTTTTCTAAAACAGAGCTGGCTGGCGGCTTGGCCTCGCGACTGGACTGAGTCGCGAGTTCCAGCCGCGAGGTAACTGCATTGCCAGTCTAGATTTTTTGTCCTGTAGAGCAACAGCTGGCATAACGCTTCAGCTTCCCGCATGCTTGACACGTGACCTTCTTCTGGCGGCTTGCCAATCGCGAGCCACCCACGAGTTCCAGTCGCGAGTCCCTGCTTCTTTGCACAATGATGAACATTTCTTCACACTCTCTCACACACTACCCTTACATGAATCCCACCTAAATACAGGATTACTAATTGCTAAAATACAAGTAAATTTGGCATGGAATAAAGCCAACAAGATGGTTGATTAAACTCAACCTTACAATCTCCCCCTTTGGCTATTCCGTGACAAAACCCTACAACAGATTCTAGACTTAACGCATGAGTTGGGAACAGTTGAACAAAACTTACTCACACCTAACTCTAGAATCTGATAAGCTCTTGAATCATACGAACAAGTATCTCCTGAAATACAACAACACAATTTGATCACTGTATGCAGAAAACTTGTAATGCATATGAAGCAAGCATAATGCGATCAAGCAAAATGGAATAAAGCAATAGACCATGGCTTGACCAAACAGGCAATCACTATACAATAGTGATCACAATGCTCATTCACACAAGGAATGAACATCCGGACATGCAAGCTAATAAGCTTATTTGCAAAGTATCATTTGCATGTCCAACACTCAACCAATGCACAAAACATATATGCATCTAGGAACAAGATCCTACAAGGGCACAAGAGTGATGTACTGAAGAAAATGCATAACATTTAGCAACAAGTACTTAAGCCACAAAGCAAGGGTACAAAAACCTAAAAGCTTACAAAAGCAAACGGTTACAAATGTACCATACAAAACAACTAACTGAATAACATCATATTATATACTAAACCAAAGTTTCACAAGTTTTCCCAAACATATCCATGAGTAAGAAAAAGCAGAATAACCAAACTGTTTAACACAATGTATCAAATCCATAATGAAAAACATTATCCTAAACACAATATCATAACCAACACCATAAACATAATATAACATAATATAAGACTGAAATATAAACAAGATAAACATTGTTTTTGATTGCTCCCCCTCAAAAGCTGCTTCTTAAAAATTCTCTCCCTTTTTTACCGGAATGGCCAAAGGGTCACTTCTGGGTATTGATGCTGTCAAACTTGGCTGAAAGAATGTTGTGTTGATCCTGAATTGCTGCCATTCTGTCAATATGCTCATTCTGGACCTCTCTGAGTCCATCAATCCTCTCCAGGATGATCTGAAATGCATCTAAAGGCATAGCTGATGAGGTTGAAGCCCTGCTCCTCTTGCTTCTACTTCTGGGTGTGGACGTCTGTCCGGCAGCCTCTGCTTCAGTTTCCATGGGATCACCTTCTCCTTGGTTACCCTTCTCTTCATCTCTAGGAAGACGAACTTGAATCCTGATGATGGTCATTTTGTTGATGGCTAAAGGTGTAGACATGAGGATGATATCTTGAGGGATTGCAACACCTTTTGCTCTGAAAACCCTCATGAGAAGGCTAGGAAAGATCAGCTTGGGCCTAGAAGTGGTTCTGGTTTCATCCATAATTGTGTCAAATATGTGAGAGTTGATGTCAATGAAGGTTTTATCCTTGAGCTCCATGAGGAAGATTGCTCTAGCATTGTTGATTGTAATTAGCTTCCTTACTGGATATAAGTTGAACATCATGATGGTGGTGAGGCACCTCATGTCAACTGGAAATTTTGTAGTGTTGAGACACCTCCCCTCTCTCTGTTCACCAATGCGATTTTGGACAGTTTCTATAGACATCATCTTGTCCTTGTAGTTGGTGAAATCATGATCCTCTAAACCCTCAAGCCCTAGTACCTCATCAATGTCATGTGCATCTAGGGTGAACTCATGTCCTCTGATCCAGCAATTCAGCTCATCCTCCTTTATAACAACATTTGTACAGAATTCCCTTATTAAAGGCTCACAAACAGCTGGTAGATCACTCAGCAACTTGTCCCATCCCCTGCCCTCAAAACAATCTGGAATGAAGGTGTCCTTCAAGTCCTCTAAGTCTACAAACCTTTCCTAAATAATGGTTCCCTTCAAGAAAGAATCTTTGTACCTCTCAAAGTGTTGAATAGACCTAAACAAATTATGGTCCATTTTCAGCCTTTTGTCTGCCTTCTTAGCAAGGGTCTTCTTCTTTGTAGGTGTGGGAGCCATCTGTGAACAAGTAGAAAAGGCCACAACAAGAGCAAAGCATAATAGGAGGAAATAAACACATATTAGTAACAAATTAGTTACAAAAGGAGTAATAAATCTAAAAACCATAGAAGGATAGCACAAATTAGAACTCAGTAACTCAAATAAGAACAGTCTGTACCAAAAAACATCTATATTAAGACAGAGACAACCACATTAAGTCAAAAGTAAGCCTATGTCAATGAGATATATCTTAAGGAATATGAAATGTTCAAGATATACCCACAAGACAAAAGCACACACATGATATGACAATCTTAAAGTAAGACAATATTAGCCACATAATCAAAAACCTCAGTCAGACTGAAACAACCAAACTCACACTCAGAGTAAATCACAGAAAATCCAAACACATAAATCTAATGGGTAAGAGAACTTTCAAATAACAGAGCTTAGACTACAGACTTGCTTAAACAAAAAGGCAAACATATTAAGCATTTAAACAACAAGAACAACTATCCCCAAACAACCAAACATAACAATTTAAGCAAAACCCATGTTCGACCAAAGCAAAGAGCAAAAACTCACCAAAAATCTCACAAAATGAAGAAATACACTTATAAACATGTAAAAAAGAGTGAGAAAATAAAAACCCAAACCTTTTTCTTGAAGATTGGAGTAGAAAAAGTGCAAAAATGGAGGTTTTTTGAAGAGTGACATGGTGAGTTTGAGAGAGGGAAAAATGGGAAGACAATGAACAGTCACAAAATTTCGAGGGAAAAACTGACTTTAAAACGCAAAACACGCGTTTTTCGTGACTGGAACAAGTCACGTCTAAGTCGCCAGGGCTAGCCACCAGAACACTTAAGACAAAAATATTGAAAAATTTTCAAAGTGTTTTTCGCGACTGGAAGGTCTACCTGCGAGAGAGTCACGAGGTGAGCCGCGAAAATCTATGAGTACCTCTCACGAGTGGACCTTCTACCCGCGAACAAATCGCCATAATGAGCCGCGAGAATCATAAAAATTCAAAATTTGAAAAATATTCTAAGTATTTTTCGCGACTAGGACATTGACTCGCCAGTGAGTCACGAAAACCTTCTGAATGGGCTCACGATTGGGGCATGCGGCTAGACCAACTCGCGACTAAGTCGCCAGAACAGGGCAACACTGTTTTTGAAGATTTTGACAATTTTTGCAAAAACAAAATACTTTCCAAAAACAACTAAAACACTCAAAAATATTTTTGTGTTTGATCAACAAAGATTGAGCATGTGAAAACATATTTAATCAAGTACAATTACACAAATGAATATGGCATTCATTGATCATAGACATGTGTGATGTGTGTGGGTATCAACAATGAGATAGTCCTTAGTCTAATGTAAAGCTTCAATGATCAATTCAAACAAGGCATACACAACTAGCACTAGAGTGATCCATCTCAATTATAGAAATATACATATATGACCTCCCACATAACTTGATAACATAACTTTGAAGCTTTTCATTTGGCTTCATATACATCATATCATTTGTTCTTTTAAATCTTTACATCTCATTGTGAGATCAATGCCTGAAATTTTTGATATTTCAAATTGATGAGTTAGCCTTTGACTTTTTTGGTATCATACACTTTATTTTTGGTCACTTTCCCTTTTTCCTAGTCAAATACTAGTATGTGCAACAGGCTTTTGCAGCTCAATATCTCTTTTCATTTGGAGATTTACATTTGGTGAGCTCTTTAAGAAAAACAATAAAATAAAGAGTGGGAAGATATATAGGCATAAGTCTATGCATGTCTCAAGATCAACAAAACCATTCACTAATCATTCATGACAAGGTTGAAGATCTATTTACAACAGTCACATAGATTTCAAAATTTCTCCCACAATGATATGAGTGCATAGGAAACAAGCTAAGCTCGTAGATGCACAAAGCCATTAGTACAAAGGTACAAGGCAAAACATGCTTTGAGACAAAACTCAACAATGTTGATCAAACTTTTTGAATTTTCTACTTTTTATGTATTTTTGGATTTTTGACACACATGAAAGAAAAGATTGATAAAAAACAACAATGTAAAAATATTTGAAACAGAAACAAACAAACAATTAATATTTCAACTCAAAACACACAAGAAGCACACAACCAAGCATATTCACAAAACATGGGAAGTATTAATGCATGGACAGGTTGTAATGCTTATGCTTGAGTACCCTTCGTCACCTACACGTCACGTGCATTTGGGGTGATATCCTTGACGGATTGGGTACGAGAGTTAGGACTTTCAAACCTTCTTGTGAAGCTTTCCAAGTAATTGGTGAAAGCACCGATCATCTTTATTACGTCCATCATTCCGGGATCACCGTTTTGACTTCTTGGTTGCTCACCACCCCAAGACCTCTTGTCATTTCTTCTTCCTCGTGACCGAGGAGCGCTTGCATTGTTTAACGCTCTCAGCTTATAACAGTTGGGTCTGGTATGTCCTTGCAATTTGTAATGGTGACAAAAATGATTCGTTCTAGGACCCCGTTGTGATCTTGGAAGTGATCTTCCTCTAGCTTCAAATCTGGCTTCTGATTGATTACAGGACTTATTTAACACCCGTTGATCAGCCACCTTCTTCTTCTATTCAACCTTAACTTTCTCAGGAATAGATTCTTCTACAATCAGCTCTATGGCCTTCACAAATTTCACTTCTTTGGTGACATTGGCCGATGAGCTACTCCCTCCGGTATATCCCAACCCAGACTTGTCTGAAAAATGTTTTTGAGATGAAATAACATCTTCTAGCTTCTTGGAGGAGACCCTCTCTATCTTGGCATGTGCTTGCACTACCTCTTGCTCAAGAAATCTCACTTTTGTGTAAGCTTCTGATAGCTCACCATTTAGTGTCTCAATCTCACCCTTTGCTTCCTTATATCTGACCAAAAGACTTCTGTAGTCCTCCTTGGCTTTCTTCATCTTCTTCACAGCCGCCTTCGCCACCCTTGCATACTCTCCCAATTTCTCAAGAAGTAAGGTGTAATTCTCTTGAAGACCAGCTGTATTCTCATCCTCTTCAGCATCTGATTCTTCCACAATCCCTATGGATTCTTCATTACTGTGCTCCCCAAGTTCTTGTACAAGTTGATTTAGGTCTTCCACGGACTCAACATGTTCAATTGTCATAAATGCGGAGTAATTTCTTTTTCCGTCATAGCTATCCTCTAAATCAGAATTTGATGAATCTGAGTCACTTAGAGTAGTGGCATAGACCTTCCCCTTCGATTTCAAGTAATTGGGACATTCTTTCTTGAAATGTCTGTGTCAGTTGCACTCGAAGCATGTGATTCCTTGCGAAGATTGGGATTCTTTACCTTCTTTCCTTCTGAATTCCCTTTTCTCCTTCTTGGAATTCTGAAATTTCCCTTTGTCACCAGATTTCCCACTGTTCTTGAGTTTTAAGAACTTCCGGAAGTTTTTCACAAGGTACGCCACATCTTTATCTATAGCATCTTCATCCGAAGAGTCATGAGATACTACCCTCTCATCAATTGTCTTAAGAGCAAGAGATTTTCTCTTCTTCTGCGTGGGTAGTGACAATTCATATGTCTGCAATGAACCAATTAACTCTTGAACTTTAATGTCGTCAAAATCCTTGCTCTCTTCAATAGTTGTTACTTTAGCACGGAAGCTTTTCGGCAGTGACCGAAGGATCTTCCTTACTATTTTAGAATCCTCCGTCTTTTCCCCCAAATTGAATTTGCCGATGACCACCTCGTTTAACTTACTATAAAAAGAGTCAAAGGACTCATTCTCGCTCATCTTGAGCTCCTCAAAGCGAGTGGTCAACATCTGTAGTTTGGTGTCTTTCACTTTCTTTGTTCCTTCATAAGTTGTCTCTAGAATCTCCCATGCTTCCTTAACAATAGTGATATGTGAAATCCTGTGAAATTCTTCTGAAGAGACACCACAGAAAATAGCATTCAAGGCTTTACTATTAGCATTAGCCGCCGCAAGAGTTGCCTTATCCCAAGTGGATTTGGCAGCCTCTGGCCTAGTCCAACCTACTTCAACTGTATCCCACACAGCATCATCAATAGAACACAAAAATGCCCTCATTTGAACTTTCCAAAATGCATAATTATTACCATCAAAAAATGGTGGCACATTTAGAGATTGAGACCTACCCATCTCAATACGGGGTCAAGGATCGCACTAAGGTGTTTAAACCACAACAGGTGCACCCGCTCTGATACCAATTGAAAGTTCAAATAGCGTATAAAACACTATGAACGTTTAGACCCCCAAATTACAAATTACCAATTCAAGCTTAATATCAAACAATTAACATGCGAAACATGAACAAAAGCTAAATACAGAATTGATAAACAATCTAAGCCAAATATAATCACATCCACAACAGAAAATAAATGGCAAAGATAAAGGGAAGAGAGATACAAACACAAGGACAACACTCGATGTGTTATCGAAGAGGAAACCGAAGCCCTCGGCGTAAAACCTCTCCGCCGCCCACCAAGTGGTCAATAATCTACTAGAAAATGTAGTTGGGATATATGAACAACAATAGACCCACCAAGCCTAATCTACCCAGTGTACCTAAGCCCTCCGAGCTTCCTGCTCCAACGAGGTTACGCCGAACTTTTTTCTTTTCTAGCTTACCGGATTCCACTATAGCCCATAGCATCAACCAATATGAATTGGTCCCTTCATAACTGCTTCTCAAAGCACCAAATAAACCTTCTCACAGATATGGGTATGGTGAGAAAAGGATTTGGCTAAGAACCTCTCAAGAATATAACAATGGAGAGGGTAAGAGTAGAGGAATTTGAAGAGTCTCTTAGATGAAGATTGTGGATGAATCAATCTTGTTTTTCTCTAGGGTTTCTCTCTCAAAATTCTCTCTGGAAGCTCTCTACATTTCGTGGGTATAAGGGTCTATATATAGTAGTGTGTGTTTGGAATGCGAAGAGTCAGTTTTTCCAAAACAGAGCTGGCTGGCGGCTTGGCCTCGCGACTTGACTGAGTCGTGAGTTCCAGCCGCGAGATAACTGCATTGCCAGTCTGGATTTTTTGTCCTGTAGGGCAACAGCTGGCATAACGCTTCAGCTTCCCGCATGCTTGACACGTGACCTTCTTCTGGCGCCTTGCCAGTCGCGAGCCACCCGCTAGTTCCAGTCGTGAGTTCCTGCTTCTTTGCACAATGTTGAACATTTCTTCACACTCTCTCACACACTACCCTTTCATGAATCTCACCTAAATACAGGGTTACTAATTGCGAAAATACAAGCTGTGAGGGATTTCACAATTTGCTCCAATACCAATGGGTTTGGTCTGCGATCGAATGCTATAAAAGATTTGTGCCCCCTCATCCTTCACCAATTGGTCGTTGGATGGATCGGTAAGGCACACGATCCGACAAGTGGTATCAGAGCCCGATCATAGGTTTGAGTCGTTGGAGAGGCATTGTAAGGGAGGGATTGTGAGAGATTTCACAATTTGCTCCAATACCAATGGGTTTGGTCTGCGATCAAATGCTATAAAAGATTTGTGCCCCTCATCCTTCACCAATTGGTCATTGGATGGATCGGTAAGGCACACGGTCCGACACAAGCAAATTTGGCACGGAATAAAGCCAACAAGATGGTTGATTAAATTCAACCTTACAGGTCCAATTTTCAAAACCACCACAAATGACGAAGTTGTAATTTGCCCTTTACTTTATCTTCATCATTGTGCTTATGGCAAATTACCTCTACATTCCACAGGGTATATTAACATAATCCTTCTTGAGAAATTTAAAAAAAAAAAAAAAAACTTTATTCTGTATTTGCTTCATATCAATGACAGGCTATAAGCCCAATTGCTATTACACAAACCATTGCTCTTATTTATTTATTTATTTTTATGAATAATTCAATCATATTTGGATTGTTGCTTGTTAAAATCAAACCATTTACATACAAACAAACAATCAAGATATCTCAATTCATGTGACTTACAATAAAAAGTATGTTCATGTGGGTATTAGAGAACCCGATGTTCTGTAAGCATCAATCAATTATGTTGTTCTAAAGCTATATTGAGCCTTTTCAACCTTAAAACTTCGTCTTAATTCCTTTTGAGAGTATAGCTCATGGCAACAAAAACTTCTTCTACTAGATAAGCAATCAAAAAGCATATTTATCATATATTTGATATCTATATATTTATTCTATACTATTCTAGCAATTATTAGAGCACTAGCATCAGGCATGCTATGTCAAATGCCATTTTACCATATCAAAACTTATTTTATCAATTTTAACACCTCATGAACCTTGTTTTTTGGTGTTTGGTGTGTCAAATGCTAAAAATTTAGCATTTGACACTTTTTAGCATTTGATACACCTGATGCTAGTGTTCTTAGTGGTATAATTTCCAAAGGAGAAATTAAGGCAAATGTCTCATCATAATTAAGGCATAACATTTAGATTAGGATAGAGCATAATTTCTATCTTATATATATATATATATATATATATATATATAAACCCCTATGTTGGCTATAAACCTTAACCATCATTCTTTCTTTGTATCTATCTACCTCATTTTTTACTCTTTTTCATCTTGTACACCATTGTACATCAAGATCTTGTAGACTTCCCATTCACCATAGCCTTTCACTAGAACTTCTTTCTAGTGTTGATAATAACAATACTTTTATGAATAAGAGGTGTTGGTGATGGAGGTGGATAGGAAAGTTCTTCCAAACTTAATTAACATTGTTCTCCACTAGGTAATGAAAAAAAAAAGATATTTCTCATCTTTTTGGGTACCCTTATTTCATGCATCGGGTTTAAATTGACCCTAATTAAATAAACCAATTACCCAAGTTGATTAATTGGTCTAATTACATGCAATGTCCAATGAATTAGGTACAACCACATTGCCAGTCTAGGGTTGATTGCAATGGAAAATAAATTTGACATAGGTGATATAGTCACGATAGGAAATTCTTTAAAGGAAAAACCCTAATGAGTGTTATTTAGGTCACAACTCTCTAAAGAATCCACTAACAAAGATTGAGTTTACAAGTACAAGGAATTATCCAATCCCGAAATACCTACTTACAGTAGAATGTATTGACCTATGCCTAGCTTTAACCCAATTGGACTACTTCTTTTTGCAAACTTCTTCAATGTGCACATATCTACCAATCTATGGCTGAATCTTACAACAATCCTTGATTGATGCACTTGATTTGTGCAAAGTTTTTCACAGTAACATGCTCCAATACAAACAGTAGCAGCTTAGTATAAAACCCTAGGCATACAAAATTGCAGCAACCCCTTAGTATGCATGTCTCTTCTCTCTCTCTATGATAAGGATTGTAAAATATGGTTTTTATACCTTTAGGAACCCTAGTGCACTATCCCAAGACAAACCAAGTCATCATGAGCTGAAACAAAAAATTCTATTTAGTTTTCATGTAGCTCGATTGTTCGTGAGGTGTTGATCCATGTATTGAGATCTAGTAATTCTCGATTGGTTGACCTCTTATCGAGGTGCAATTGAGATGCCAGATTCAACATTCTCGAGCAATTTCTTGAACAGTTTTTTAGGTCTTACAATAGATCTTCAATACATTTTTGGACACTAAAAACTTAGTGTTAGGTTATATATTGACCCCAGTTAATTAATCCAATTACCAAAGTTGATTAATTAGTCAAAATTAAATGAAAATCATATTAAGGCACAATCAAATCACCAAACTAAATTAAGTGCAACGAAAAATAAGTTTGACACGGTGATTTCATTATGATAGGGAAAACTCTCACAGGAAAAAACCCCACTAGATGAATTTAAGGTCACCACTCCTGAAGAATCCACTAATTAAGAACAAGCAGTTACAAGTACAAAAAATCTTACCCTACAAGTCTATCTCAAAGTACCTATCTACAGTAGAACCTACTGAGCTATATCAGTTCCAACTCTAATTCTCAATTGGATTTGATCTTGTTGAAGACTTTTCCTTTGCAAGAATCTCCCTATCTGTGACTGACTCCACAACAACCTTTTTTTTTTTTTTTTTAATTGTTGTAATTTTGCACAGTTCTTCAATCCATGCTTGGAAGAACTAGAAGTAGCTTGGTATAAAACCATAGGCACACAAAATGTCGTAGCAACTCCTATTATGTGTATCTCTTTGTCTACTTGATGATGACTATAAAATATGTCTTTCATATGTTTTGGAACCCTATTACACAAATCTCTAGAAATCCAAGTCATCATGGGCTGAAAACTGAACTTTAAATTCAATTTACCCGATGCTCTATAGATCGATAGGTGTCGAGAAGATATTAAGGTTCATTAATTCTCGATAGATTGACAAGTATTGAGCAGGTATTGGAATCTGTAGTTTTAGCTTTTCTTGAGCAGTCTTGTATCTTCAATAATACCACTTGTTATCAAATTCAAAGACTTTTTGAACACACTAAAAAATAACCCTCAATTACATATAAAGTGTGTTTGTCTATAAGACTTGCTAATCACATAAGTCACAAACAGTCAAGCACAACACAAACTATGGTCGCAACTCACACTAGTCCCCCAAAAAGCAGAAGGCAGAGGCAAAGCAGGAGAGCGAAGAAAAAAAAAACACAAATATGAACTTGAGAGAGGAGAGAAATTTTTTAGATTCACCATATCTTAGCCGATTCAACTCGTGTGTGAGTGTGAACAGCGGCAGATGTAGATCGAGGATCTGAGGAACAGTAGCAGCCAGCAGCAGCAGCAGCATGCTAGCAACTGTAGATTGAATCGAATTTGATCTGAGGAACAACACAATAGCAATAGCAGATGGCAGTGATGGAAGCGTAGAGGTGTTTTTTTTTTTTTTTTTAAGAAGTGGAGGCGTTGAGGTTGAGTGGAGGAAGAATGAGGTAGAAATTTGGGACTTGTAATTTAGGTTTTCAAGAATTTATTGTTTTGTGCGTGATTTTTGTTTTGTCAATACTTATTTTTTTTATTTTGTAGTTAAAGGGGCACGAATTTTATTTATCTATTTATTTTTCTTGTAGGTCAATATCTAAATATTTTAGAGTAGGAGAGCCAAAAATATATATATTTAAGGGCAAATCTTAATTTTTTAGATTATGTATGTATACCAGTTTTTTTTTTTTTTTTTTTTTTTTTAAATTTTTTTTTGGGGGGCTATTAGGGCCAAAATTTAAATTTTCAACTTATATGCATATACTAGTTTTCTTTTTTCTTTTTTTGGGGGGGGGGGGGGGGGGGGGGGGGCTCTGCCCTACTGTAGGTCCATCTCTGGCTTTGACATTGCCCCTAGCTCTCTTTGTATACTACTTAATTATTCATTAGTAGCATTACATTTATTCAAACTTTCACAATTTGATTCCTAAACACTAACTCATCTTCATAATTATTGTGTTAATAAGAATTGTTTTTAATCTCTTATAGATTTTTAATATTGCACTTGCTTTGACACGGTATGGCTCTTGTCTGTACTAAATCTAATGTCTCTAGGTATTTAATTAATATTTAAATTCACAATCAACAAAAATAACAACTGATAGTTGACATGTAGATGTGAGAATGGTTTCATTTCATTTTATTCTCTGAAAAAAAAAAAATCTCTGAAAAAATAAATAAATAATCAAATAAAGTTTGGCAGGAGAAAGTGACAATAAGGGAAACACTGATGATGGGGTTGAGATTTATATGGACTAATACAAATCTTTGAAAATTGGTGATTGGAATGCTGCCAAGGAGTTCCTTAATCGCCATCCGCACGCAATAAGTGCAAAAATCACAGTTATGGGCAAGACGGCTCTTCACGTTGCTGTTGCTGCTGGACATGTGCATATAGTGGAGGAGTTGGTGAAGCAAATGTCCGAAGAAAACTTGGAAATACAAGATAATCAAGGTCTCACAACTCTACTTCTGTCAACTTTTTATGGAAACTACCGTATAGCAGAATGCATGCTTGGAAAGAATGAGAACTTGATCAGAATTGCAAGTAATCAAGGAAATATTCCAGTTGTTGTGGCTCTTTTCAATGGGCATTTAAAATGGGCTCGTTATCTCTATTTGCTCACTCCGCCAGAAATTCTAATGCCAGAAAACGGCACCATGGGGGCTTCAGTTGTTTGCGAGGCAATATATAACAAAGCTTTGGGTAAGAATTACCTCTTCGTCTTAACTATCCATTTAGTATTATTTCCTGCTTGAAATTTTCGCAATATAATTTCTGTGTCCATATGGTACAACACAATATAGATATTGCTTTGGATTTAGTCAACCGTTGTCCGCGTTTGGTTGTTGCTCAAGACAGACATGGTAACTCCCCTTTTTATGCACTGGCTTGTATGCCTAACTATTTCCTAAGTGGAAATCGGCTCGTATTTTGGAAACGATGGATCTATTCCGGTTAGTACCATCCCTTTTACTCTTCACTCTTGTTTTTCGTTGACTTGTCTTAGTATTATGTAAATAATGGATGAATTTAATTATATAAATGTGAATTATGTGCTTATAGTGTGTCCACATAGTGAAAGTATATTTTATGACGTGTAATATTTACATCAAACCAAAATCATATTGCACAAGAATAATGTGTATGACCCAACTTAAATCAATGTTGAAAAGAAAATAAACTTCTACTCATATATAACATTCTAATAATTTACTATTTTTAGACATGAAAAAGAAAGTGACAGAAAATGTGAGTTAGCACATACAGAATATAACTAAGATTTATTATAAATTAGCTTGTTTATATCTTAACCTTGTAATTATATTACTTAAAAAAATTTGGATAAATATATTACTTAAACAGTTGATTCTCAAAATAATAATAATAATAATAATAATAATCACTTAGAAAGTTATATTAATATGTTGGTTTGATTTGCTTATTCCTAGTAACCTATTTTCATAGTATTTATCAAAAGATATAATTTTTGGTAACTTTTATATTAAACTAGTATGTAATCTGTGCTTACGCACGAGAATAACGAATTGTAGTTGTGCTGTTGATGTTAGCTTGAGTTATTAAATATATAGGACATAGTTTGACCATGACATTTGGAGGAATTAAAATAGTTTTTCCTTACAATTCTCATTATATTATTTACACCAATTTTCTCTCTTTCTCTCTCAAAGTTTCTTTGAAACGGTGGTTTTAGTGAGAAAATGTGTCAATGTGGCAAAGTCCAGCTCCCACTTTCTCTCTTACATGGGTTTCTTCCTGGTTTTTACACACTTCTGTAAGGTTAAAATTTATCAACCATCTTGTTGGCTTTATTCCGTGCCAATTTGCTTGTAATTTAAGCACTTAGTAACCTGTATTTAGGTAGGATCATTGTAAAGGTAGTGTGTGAGAAGATGTGAAGAAAAGCTCAAGTATGTGCAAGAAGGCAGAGTTTCACGGCTAGGACTCGCGGCTAACTCACGGCTTGCAAGCCGCCAAATGCTGGCATGTGAGATGCACACAGGGGAGTTGAAGGGTCGTGCCAGCTGTCGCACTACAGGACAAAAGTCCCAGGCTGGCCAGGCCGTTACGTCGCGACTTGAATTCGCGACTTGGACAAGCCGCGAGGTCAAGTTGCGAATCAACCCTGTTTGGCAAAAACTGTCTCTTCATATTTCTTTCTCACCCCACTATATATAGACCCTTATACCCACTAAATTGAGAGAGCTTCCAGAGAGAATTTTGTGAGAGAAACCCTAGAGAAAAACAAGATTGCCTCATCCCCAATCTTTACCTTAGAGACTCTACAAATTCCTCTACTCTCTTCCTCTCCATTGTTACATCCTTGAGAGGCCATTAACCAAATCCTTATCTCACCACACCCACGTCTGTGAGAAGGTTCATTTGGTGCTAAGGGAAGCAGTTTGGAAGGAACCAATATACATTGGTTGATGCTATGGTATAGTAGCGGAATCCGGGAAGCTAAAGAAGAAATAGGTTCGGCGTAACCTCGTTGGAGCAAGAAGCTTGGAGGGCTTAGGTACTTGGGTAGATTAGGCTTGGAGGGTCTTCTGCTATTCATGTATCCCAACTACATTCTTTAGTGGATTATTTACCGCTTGGAGGGCGGCGGAGAGGTTTTACGCCGAGGACTTCGGTTTCCTCTTCGATAACACATCGTGTGTTGTCCGTGTGTTTGCATCTTTCCTTCCTTTATCTTTGCCTTATATTTACTGCTGTGGATGTGTTTATATTTGGCTTAGATTGTTATCAATTCTATTGTAAGCTTGTTATCATGTTCCGCACATTAACTGTTTGATATAAAGCTTGAATTGGTAATTTTGTAATTTGGGGTCCAAACGTTCAAAGGTGTTTTATACGGTTTTTGAACTTTCAATTGGTATTAGAGTGGATACACTTATTGTGGTTTAAATACCTGAGTGTGATCCCTGACCCCTTTTGTTTATTTGCCATGGATTGTGCTATGTATGCCTCTTTGAATGATTTGGTTGGTGATAAATGTAACATGCTATGTGTTTGTAAAAATGTCTCTATGAGTGATAATCTTCATGATTGTGATGCTATGTTACATGAATCTTTGGATGTTGTTGATATTCCTAACATCAAACCCTTGAAGAAAATTGCTAAGAAGTTTCAAAAGAATTTGAGCAAGTTACTTTGTGAAAAGGATGATTTGATTGCTAAGCTCAATGAATCCAATAAATTGGTTGAAAAGTATAAGAATCTTGCTGAAAATTCTCTTGAAAAGCTGAAAGAGTTTGAATGTTTAAATATGGACTTGGATGCTAAACTTGTTTTGTCTAACAAACTTGTTGATGATCTTAAATGTGAAAATGAATCTCTTAAGATGCATGCCAAATGTTTGATTGCTGAACCTATTGATAAAAAGGATGAAAAAATTTGCTGCAATCATGTTGTGGTACCCGATATTGTGCCTATTGTGTGTTCTAACCCAAAGAACAAATCGGTGTACGTTCCTCCACACAAAAGAAATCAAAAGGTGGAGAGAAAGACTGTTAAGTCAAAGCCTCTGTTTAGGTCTCAACCTAAGGCTTTGGATGGATCTAAGTTTGTTCCAACTTGCCACCATTGTGGTGTGATTGGTCATATATGACCTCAATGTTATAAATTGAAGAGAGAACAAAACCATTTTGCTAGATCCCTTCCCAAAAAGCCTAGTGGACCAAAACACATTATGTGTCACCATTGTGGTGCTTTTGGTCATCTAAGACCTCATTGCTCTAAGTTTCATGCTCTTAAAAGAATTAAAAGAAAACAGAAACTTGAGCTTTTTGGAAGTTATGCTAAAAAGGGTAAACCGATTTTGAGTGAAGATAGCATGTTGTTAAAGAAATTGTTTAATGCTCTTAACTCCTTGGCTATGTGCATCTCCGGTTCTCATTCTTCCAACCCTCGTCTCACTTCTAATGAGGCACTTACTCCAAACAATCGTTCCGTTTGGATGAGGAAGTGTTCCTCTGTTTGAGCTTTTGCTTTTTTGGTCCTTGATCTAATTCTTTCGATCTTTGTAGGACCCTTCATGCATTAGATGCGTCATTGTCATGCATTTGTGTATCATGCATTCTTTCTGCATTGGCTTGTTTTTGTTTTTGTTTTTTATCTTACTTTTATGTCTTTGTTTTGTGTGAGTAAAAATTCAAAACCACATAAAAAGTGAAAAAAAAAAATTCAAAAAGTTTGATCGTATATGTTTGAGCACATATCACATGTGAGTTTTGCCTTGTACCTTTGTACAAATGGCTTTATGCATTTACGAGCTTCACTTGTTCTTTATGCACTTATATCTTTGTGGGAAAAATCTTGACAATGTTGTGTGATTGTTGTAAATCGATCTTCAAGCTTGTCATGAATGATTAGTCAATAGTCTTGTTGGTTTTGAGACATACATAGACTTGTGCCTATATATCTTCCCACTCTTTATTTTGTTGTTTTTGCTTAAAGAGTTCACCAAATGTAAATCTCCAAATGAAAAGAGATATTGAGCTGTAAAAGTCTGTCGCACATACTAGTATTTGACTAGGAAAAAGGGAAAGCGACCAAAATAAAATGTATAATGCCCCAAAAAGCCAAAGGCTTGTTCATCAAATTGAAATATAAAAAATTTCAGGCATCAATCTCTAAAATGAGATGTATTGATTCAAAAAGATCAAATGATATGAATTGTAAAGAAGCCAAATGAAAAGCTTCAAAGATATGCAATCATTTTCTTGTGGGAGGTCATATATGTTCATTTCTATAATTGAGATAGGCCACTTGACTTAGTACTAGTTGTATATGACTTGATTGAATTGATCATTGAAGTGTCACTCTAGACTATAGACTATTCCATACTCGATACACACACACAACACACATGCCTAATGTTCAATGAATGCCTTATTCATTTGTTCGATTGTAGTTGTTTAAATGTGATGTGTGTGTGCTGAACTTTATATGGATCAATCGAAAAAGATTTTTGATCATTTTATATGTCTTTGGAAGTGATTTTTATCACTCTTTGTGTTCATGTTTAGTGCATACTTTGTTCTTCAGAGTTTAAACATGTTCTGGGTTGAAAAACTAGTGTCAGATTTTTTGGCGACACGTTTTGGCGACTTGCCCAGTCGCGAGTCCCAGTCGCGAAATTTGGCGACTCATTTTGGCGACTTGCCCAATCGAGAGTTCACACAGAATGGTTTCGCGGCTCACTGGCGACTCGTTCGCGACTCGCCGAATCTTGTTTTAAACCTCTCCCATCCTCTTTTAAACCCCTCTTTTAATATTTTTACATCAAAATCCAATCAATTTGAATGGTTTTTCATTCCATTAACATCTCTAAGGTAATTTTAAACTCTTTTCATTGATTTGAATCCTTGGATTATGTTTTGGTGAGTTTTGTTCTCTTGGTTGAGATTTTCATCATAGGGGTTGGGAAAACCTAATTTTTATCAAAATTTTGTATGGGATTGGTTTCTTTTGATGATTTGCTTTGGATGTTGGCCCCTTGTGGCAAAAAGAACATGTATTAAGGGTGGTTTTTATGATGTTCATGCATTGTTTCACTTTGTTCTTCATAGTGTGCATGCTAGGTGTTTGATAAAATGCCTCTTAGGCATTTTCTCGTTTGTTTGGACTCCAATGAGTATCAAACTTTGGGGTGTCTCATGTTTCCTCATTAGGAACATGTTTGGTTCTTTGGTTGTGTATTTAACACACCTTGCCCCACATGTGCATTTTCCATGCATTGGTCATGCATTGCACTTTGCCACCTCTTGCACACACCTTGCTACCCTTGTCATGCATTGGTTCATACATTGTTTCTTCATCCTAGCATGTCATGTCTTAGGTTTGAGTTTCATTTTCTCATTCATCTTGCACCCCTCATGCATCATAATCATTGTTCATATCTTCATCTCTTGCCCTTGTTTCTCCTTGACCCTTTGTCTATTCCTAGCAAAAAAGGGGAGAGTATACTCTAAAGAGTATATCAGAGAGTTTTTTTTTTCATTTCTATATGACCCTTAACCCTTGTGCACATTCTTAGGGGGAGAAATTCTATTTCTCGTGCACATTTGTAATGGGAGAGATATTCCATAGGGGAGATGCATATACCAAGGGGGAGAAGACATTGAGCTAATAAGAAAATTTTGTTTTGGTGTATGGTGTATGATCAAGTTGCTCACTTGTTTCACATCATGTTTACTTGATCGCAATTTACTTGCTTCATTATACTTGTCCGTTTATTACTTACTTTACCTTGAGGGTCTAATGTGTTTTGTACAAGTGTTTCAGGTGTTTTGTACAAGTGCTTCAGGTAACAAGTATATATGTTCCAAGTTTATCACAGTTCCTATGATTCATGATAGGGGGACTGATATGATAGGGAAGTAATTTATTGTTTGTACCTGATACCTTTGTAGGTTTTTAAGGTTTCTGTTTATCTGGTTTGTACCTATGTTGCTTATGTAAGCTTTAAGGGTTTGTTTCATGCACTCTTGTAGGCCTTTGTGGTTTGTGCCATACTTTATGCAGCCTTTGTGCTTTGTTAAATCAGTACTTCTAACCTAATGCTATGCATTCTTTGTGAAGTACTGTCACTCTTGTGCCCGTGTAGGATTTTTCCTAGATGCACATACTTTATGTATTGTGCATTGGCTGAGTGTTGGTCATTCAAGTGATTTACCTTGTGTTTGTCAAATTGAATGTCCAGATGTTCATTCCAAGTGTAAATGAGCATTGTGATCACTTGGTTATAGTGATTGCATGTTTTGATCTTGCCATGGTTTATTGCTTTACTCCATTGCGCTTGATCGCATTATGCTTGTTCCATTTGCATTACAAGTTTTCTGTATACAATGAACTTAATGTGTTGTTATGTTTCAGGAGTTCTTGTTCTTATGGTTCTAAAGCTTCACAGATCCTAGAGTTAGGTGTGAGTGAGTTTTCCAACTGTTCCCTACTCACGCGTTAAGTCTAGAGTTTGATTTAGGGTTTTGTCATGGAATAGCCAAAGGGGGAGATTGTAAGGTTGAAATTTATCAACCATCTTGTTGGCTTTATTCCGTGCCAATTTGCTTGTAATTTAGCACTTAGTAACCCTGTATCTAGGTGGGATCATTGTAAGGGTAGTGTGTGAGAAGATGTGAAGAAAAGCTCAAGTAATTGCAAGAAGGCAGAGTTTTGCGGCTAGGACTCGCGGCTAACTCGCGGCTTGCAAGCCGCCAAATGTTGGCACATGAGATGCACACAGGGGAGCTGAAGGGTCGTGCGAGCTGTCGCACTACAGGACAAAAGTTTTAGGCTGGCCAGGCCGTTACATCGCGATTAGAACTCGCGACTTGGACAAGCCGCCAATCCGCCCTGTTTGGCAAAAACTATCTCTTCTTATTCCTTTCTCACCCCATTATATATAGACCCTTATACCCACTAAATTGAGAGAGCTTCTAGAGAAAATTTTGTGAGAGAAACCCTAGAGAAAAACAAGATTGCCTCATCCCCAATCTTTACCTTAGAGACTCTACAAATTTCTCTACTCTCTTCCTTTCCATTGTCGCATCCTTGAGAGACCATTACCAAATTCTTATCTCACCACACCCACGTTTGTGAGAAGGTTCATTTGGTACTAAGGGAAGCAATTTGGAAGGAACCAATATACATTGGTTGATGCTATGGTATAGTAGCAGAATCCGGGAAGCTAAAGAAGAAATAGGTTCGGCGTAACCTCGTTGGAGCAAGAAGCTTGGAGGGCTTAGGTACTTGGGTAGATCAGGCTTGGAGGGTCTTCTGCTGTTCATGTATCCCAACTACATTCTTTAGTGAATTATTTACCGCTTGGAAGGCGGCGGAGAGGTTTTACGCCAAGGACTTCGGTTTCCTCTTCAATAACACATCATGTGTTGTCCATGTGTTTGCATCTTCCTTCCCTTTATCTTTGCCTTATATTTACTGCTGTGTATGTTTTTATATTTGGCTTAGATTAATTATCAATTCTGTTGTAAGCTTGTTATCATGTTCCACACATTAACTGTTTGATATAAAGCTTGAATTGGTAATTTTGTAATTGGGGGTCCAAATGTTCAAAAGGTGTTTTACACGGTTTTTGAACTTTCAACTTCTAACTTTTTGATCTTCATATATTCATCTTTTTATTTATTTTTATGTTTATAACAGTAAACTAACGAGGTGGGCTATGGAGGACTAACAAAAATAATCTTAGATAGGTAAAGTGATGAAGTCCAAACCACAAGTAGGCACTATTAAAATGAGTCTAACCACAAGTTAGTTTACTATAATAACATTTTTTTTTTCTTTTTGATTTTCCCAGAGGTGAAGGAAGATAGTAATAGTTGCTGTTATGTGTAAACAAAGAGAGAAACAATTAAAAAAGGTGAAAATACCATTTTAGTTCCTATATTTTGACCCTATTCCCATTTTGGTCTCTACTTTTTAATTTTACTGCATTTAGTCTCTAAAATAAAAAAGTGAACTTGTTTTGGTCCCCACTATCATCTCACTAACAAAAATTGTCTACGTGATAGACAGAGTGCACTGTTGGTACAGTAAATGCTGACGTAACCATTAAAATATTATTTAAAAAAATTTATTTGGCATTTTAAAAATGCCATGTATACAATTTAATTTTAAAAAAAAAACCAAAAAAAAAAAAAACTTCTAATTTCTTAGTTTTAATTTAAATTGAATTTTTTTTTTTTCAGTTTTAAATATTAGGAAAAATTGTTTGCAGTAACTTTCACAATATTTCTTAAACTTTCTTGGTAACCAAACACGTTATTAGAACTCAAGCTCATATTAACTTTTAGTAAAAAATTTGACCTAACTCATATTTTCCAAGCTCTCTATAAGGTTGAATTTAGTCAACCATGTGTTGGCTTTATTCCCTGCCAAATTTACTTGTATTTCAGCAATTAGATACCCTGTTTTTAGGCGGGAATTATGGAAGGATTGTGTGAGTGTGAAGAATTCAAGTGTGTGAGAATTCAAAGAAGTTCTTGCGACAGGATCTCGCGAGTGACTTACGACTGGCGACTCGCCAAAATGCCACACGTGTGAAACATGTAGGAAGCTGAAGGGTCATGATAGCTAGAGCACTATAGGATAAAAAGTACAGTCTGGCCTAACAGTTATTTCGCGACTCAAACTCACGACTCATCCCACTCGCGAGTGAGTCGCCAGAATGCCCTATTTTGCAAAAAAATGACTTTTCACATTCCTCACATACCCTACTATAAATACCCTTATTCTCACGAAATGTAGTGAGCTTCCAGAGAGAAACCCTAGAGAAACACAAGATTGACTCATTCACAATCTTAGACTTTTGATTCTCCAAATTCCTCTACTCTTACCCTCTCCAATGACATACCCTTGAGAGGTTCATTAGCCAAATCCTTATCTCACCACACCCAAATCAGTGAGGAGGTATTTTGGTGCTTGGGAAGTAGTTCAGAGATGACCAATTTATTTGGTTGATGCAATGGGCTTATTGTGGGATCCGGAAAGCTAAAGAAGACACGGTTAGGCTTAATCTTGTTGGAGCAAGAAGCTTGAAGGGCTTAGGTGCGTTGGGTAGACTAGGCTTGGAAGGTCTATTGCTATTCGTGTATCCCAACTTTATTCTTTAGTGGATCATTTTATTGCTTGGAGGGCGGCGGAGAGGTTTTTCGCCAAGTTCTTTGGTTTCCTCTTCGATAACATGTGCCGGTGTTATCTTTGTGTTTGCATCTCTCTAACCCTTACTCTTACCTTTTAATTGTTGATGTGTTATGATCTATTATGGTTTAGAGTAGTTTGTTTATTTGGGTTTTGCTTGTACTTACCATTCCACACATTTATTGTTTAAGTATAAGCTTGTGTTGGTTGTCTTGAAATTGGGGGTCTAAACATTCACAAGTGTTTTACACACTAAGTGAACTTTCACTCTCTCTTTCTCTCTATGGGCTATTTGAAGGTGAGCTCTCTCTCTCTCTCTCTCTCTCTCTCTATTTAAATCCATGGCAAAAAATCCTACTCTCTCTCTCTTTCTTTCAATCTCTCTAAATCCATGATTGAAAACCCAACTCTCTCTCTCTCTCTAAACCCAGGTCAAAAACCCAACTCTCTCTTTCTCACTCTCTCTCTCTCTCTCTCTAAACTAATGGCCGAAAACCCAACTATCTCTATCTAAATCCATGGCCAAAACCAACAATGGCTTCCTCTCTAAACCCATGGACTAAATTGGTGGTGGCTTTCAGACTAGGGGTTGGACGTGGTGTGGGTTGTCGTGTTTAAGGCTGTGTGGCTATTTGTGGTTTCTAATCTGGGGCTTTGTTCATTGATTTGAGATTTGAGTTTTGTGTTTAATTTCTCAGAAAACATAGGAAAATATGGGTTGAGTTTTGTATTTGGTTGTGCATGGGGGCTGAAAATCTGGGTTTGAGTTTTGTATATTTGTGTTTGGTTTCAAAGTATAAGAAAATCTTGTTGAATGTCTTTGTGTTTTGTAAATTTTTGTGGGCATGTCTTTGTATTTTGTAAATCTGAGTAATTTTATGGGTTTGGTTGCTAAGAAAATGCAAGAAAAAAAATCTAGATTTTTTAACTTTATGGGCAAGGTTAGTTGGGGAAGAAAATGAAGAACATATGTTCTGAGTTCTTCATGTTCTTTAGAAAAAGAAAAAAAAAAAAGAAAAAAAAATTTAATTCTTTTTTTTTTTTTAAATAAGAAGCTTAGAATTTTTTTTTATTTTATCAAATGTGGCTTTTTTTTATTAAGTTGCTAACGAGACATTTTTAAAATTTTAAATAAATTTTTTAAATATTATTTTAATGGTCACATTAGTATTTACTGCACCAACAGTGGACTTCGTCTACTATGTAGATAATTTCCGTTAGTAAGATGACGGTAGAGACCAAAACGAGATTATTTTTTATTTTATTTTAGGGGCTAAATACGGTAAAATTAAAAAGTAGGATTAAAATAATGAAATTTAAATTTTAGTACTAATTTGGAAATTAGGATTAAAATTTAGGGTTTTACATATATAATGCTTTCCTCACCTGATCTTTTTATAGTACGTAATAATTTTCAAATACATAATTAAGCAAGGTTTTTACATTGTAGGGAGATGGGCGAACTCTCTTGGGTATTGTACTTTACAACTCAGTTTATTATATTTCCTTAAGTTCAATAAATTAGATCATATAATTAAATTCAAACATATAATTATTTTGAATTATATTATTTTAAAAATAATAACATTATTTATGTTTTATCAGTTAACATAAATGGAAACCTATAAACCTAAAAAACTGGTATCTAAGTTTTTCACATTCAGTGTTTGACAATTCATATAATCACATCAACTAAGAATTGTTTTGTGTTTGTAGGTTTTTCTTTTGAAAACCCTACAAGGGTGAAACAACTTGTCTGTCTCTTACACAAACCATCTTTTCCCCAGTTTTTGGTGGAATCTTTATTGTTTTTTTTTTCCTCTTAGTTTTTTGTCTACGCATGCTATGGACGACCTTCAAGGGAGATGAGCGAAGTTGTCACTCAATAGAAAGGAAACCCAGATGGTAGACCTTTCTGCTAACGTTGTGGAAAATAGTAGGGTTGTGGTGGCTAAGTTCTTTAACAAACGGAGAATTAATCTAGAAGCTATTATGAGAACGCTAAAGATCATGTGGAGGTATGGGGGAAGTTTGATATACGCGACCTTGGGAACAATACAGTTATGCTTTTATTCGATGATGAAGATGACCAAAAGCATATATAGATGCAGGGACCATGGTCTTTCGATAAATACATGGTTGGCTTATTTCATCCAAGTGAAGCTGCAACAGTGGAGGATACTAGGTTTGATACAACATCCTTTTGGGTACAAATTTATGGGCTACAAATTAGATGTATGACAAGGGAGAATGCCAAGGCCATTGGAAGCACTCTGGGCAATGTTGAATGCGTTGAGGAATCTGCCAAAGGTGATTGTCGTGGACGTTGTATGCGAGTCGGGATCAATATCAATATTACACAACCACTGTGTAAATGTCGGCTAGTGAATATAAGAGGTCCTAAACCACAATGGATCTCGTTTAGATATGAGCGCATGCCGATTTTATGCTATTGGTGTGGGATCGTGAACCATGATGAGAAGGACTGAAGCTATGGGTGAGTAGTCTAGGTACTTTATAGAAGGAAGAACAACAATATGGGGCTTGGATGCATGCCACCATAGAGAGGTTTCAAGTACACCTTGTTGTGAAGAATAAGGAAGATTACAATCAAGAAACATCTGAATCTCATTGTACATGTAAGTTAGATTGTCAAACTTGTAAAGAAAGTGAGCTACAGATCTAACAGTACATTTTAGTGTAAAAGCTCATGAACAATAAAAATGCGAACTTTAACACTTTAACATCTAAAGATTGTAAAGGCAGAACAAGGAAAGTAAAGAAGGCGTGTGACATACATGGAAAACCCTTAGGAATGACTGAAAAACCATGGTAAGTGAAGGACAAAATATCCTTCACTCTTTAAAGCTTTCTATAATGTGATGTTCTTCCCAAAGTTTAAGGTTTTACACATGGTGACGTTCTTCCCAAAAGCCTCTCTTTTCCTCACTTTACTACCCAGATTTCTACCTCTCTCTCTATCTTTTTGTCTCTTGCCCTAATTTCTCAACAACATGTTCCTCTTATAGCACGAGGAATGTTGTTAGGTTCATGAAAACATGTTCCTCTTATACTATGAGTGTTTTTAAAATTCCGAATACTCTATGTGATGAGATGACGAACATGATTCGAAATTTTTGGTGGGGGCAAATGGATGGAAAAACTAAGATGACATGGCTTAGTTGGGATAAGGTTTGTACACCAAAGGAGGAGGGTGGCTAAGGCTTTCGTGATCATAAAGCTTTTAATCTTGCATTTTTAGCCAAATAGGTGTGGCGACTTCAGACAAATACGTCATCACTAGTCCATAGAGTTTTAAAAGCTTGTTATTTCCCAGATAGTGACTTCCTTGGGGCTGCACTAGGATCTCGACCTTTTGCTTGGAGGAGCATAATGGCAATGCAAAAAATTGTCAAACAAGGCTGTAGATGGTAGGTGGGGAATGGAGCATTGGTTGGCATTTGGACTAATAAATGGTTACCTAAACCATCCACTTTCAAAGTGATCTCTCCGCCAAATAATACCTTTGAACTTTCCAGAGTTAGTGACCTCATTGATCCCCTAAAGTGTGAATGGCAAATAGATTTGGTGAGGCAAATTTTTCTCCCACCCAATGTCCAATCCATTCTAAGCATATTTTTAAGTTCCTGTTTGCCACGTGACCGGCTTAGTTGACATGGGGGCAAATTGATGGAAAAACTAAGATGACATGGCTTAGTTGGGATAAGGTTTGTACACCGAAGGAAGAGGGTGGCTTAGGCTTTCATGATCTTAAAGCTTTTAATCTTGCACTTTTAGCCAATCAGGGGTGGTGACTTCAGACAAATACGTCATCACTGGTCCATAGAGTTTTAAAAGCTCGTTATTTCTAAGATAGTGAGTTCCTTGGGGCTGCACTAGGATCTTGACCTTCTTTTGCTTGGAAGAGCATAATGGCAACGCAAAAAATTGTCAAACAAGGCTGTAGATGGCAGGTGGGGAATGGAGCATCGGTTGGCATTTGGACTAATAAATGGTTACCTAAACCATCGACTTTCAAAGTGATCTCTCCACCAAATAATACCTCTGAACTTTCCAGAGTTAGTGACCTCATTGATCCCTTGAAGTGTGAATGGTAAACAGATTTGGTGAGGCAAATTTTTCTCCCACCCAATGTCCGATCCATTCTAAGCATATTTTAAGTTCTTGTTTGCCACGAGACTGGATAGTGTGGCCATACATTCCAAAATAGAAATTCACGGTTCGCAGTGCTTATAAAATTGCTTTGGATGAAGCCATAAATAGCGGGGTGGATGAACCTTCAAATGGTGATACACATAGAAAATTCTGGAGAAAATTTTGGAGCTTGAACATTCTGAATAAGTTGAAGTCTTTTGCCTGGAGAGCGTGCCAAAATATACTTCCCACAAAAGCAAACTTATGCAGAATGTATGTGAAGCTTGTGGATTGGGTATAGAATCCAGTGGACATATTCTTTGGGAATGCGAGAAAGCTTGTGCAATAATATGGCTACTTTCAGGGATTAGTTTTGATACACAGGGGATACGGTATTTGGAGTTCATGGATTTAGTGTGGTATTTGATCTTTGTCCAGCATGTTGGCAATGACATTTTGGAGATGCTTCTCATGATATCTTGGCGTATGTGGTTTAATAGAAATGCCATAAGACATGGTCACTCTCGACAATCTGCAGAAGAAGTGGTCCAGTTAGCTCAATTTTTGCTAAATGAATTTTCGAGAGCAAACCATACTATTTCACGGGTAAAGGACAACTCGGATGATCCATGGACATTGCCTCTAGCTCCAAATTATAAGGTTAATGTGGACTGGTTTTTGCCTAGAGTCAGTAGGTTGGTGATTAGAGACCATGTTGGGAGGGTTGCGACAGCACTAAGCAAAATGGTCCACCAGCCACTAGGACCTTTAGAGATAGAGGCCAAGGCAATGGAGGAGGGAGTTACTTTTGCTTGGGATGTGGGTATAAGGGATGTGATTTTTGAAGGTGATTCAAAAATTAACTCTGATGCTCTTATGGGGTTGGGCTCTCCACTGGTGGCTGTATCAAATATCTTAACCAGAGTATCTCAAAGGCTTCAAGGTTTTAGGTTAGTCAAAGTTTTTCATGTGAAGCGACAAGGTAATAAGTCAGCACACATTTGGCAAGTTATGCCAAAGAAGTTTTAAATAGTGATAACTATGTAACTTGAATAGAGGAAAATCCAACGCTGATTAAGTCGGTTTTAGCTTAAGATGTATTGAATTTATCTTCTTCTTAATAAAGTTACAATCTTTCCATAAAAAAATTAGTATAACTTTATTCCAAAAAGAAAAACTAAGAATAATATAACTAATTTTTAAAATTTTTTTTTGGCTTGGTTTTTTTTTAAAAAAAATTAAAATTAAAAATTGGTTTATAATGGGAATTGGGAACAAACATATTTTCTAAAATTTCTATTTTAAAATTTTTTTTTGTTTTTTAAAGTTACATTCCAGTCATAATCGAACCTTAAAATTTACAGTTTCAACTTTCATATTTCTATCTTAATCTAATTTTACATTTGAAAATTTCACATTACATTCCCTCCGATTGGTTCTTTTAAATTTACATTTCCTCCCATTTTAAAAATATCAATTGTTTCTTTATTACATTCCCCTCCAATTTTTAAATTTTTTATATTTTCACTTGCTTTTTCTCACATAATGACAATAAAGACAAGTTGATAGAATTCATAGGTAATTTTGTTAAAGCTCACCTCAAAAATAATACCCTTAAAGGCCTGATTGGTAGGAGGATTTTTATTTTTCTTTTCAAAACAGTATAAAAAAATCATATTTAAATATCTTTACCAATCAAGCCCTAACTTATTAGGTAATTTTGTTTTTTTATTATAAGCACACATGCTTACTCGCTTCTTTATACTATTAAACTAAGTCCATGGGATCCGAAATTGTTTTCTTTTTTACCAATTAAATGAAGGAGACAAGTAAATGAGACTTTCAAATATTAATCTCAACCTTAAATAGAATACGCTAATCTTTAAGGTAGCTTAGATAATTACAACTTTACAAAAAAAAAAAAAAGAGATTGTAAGTTTTTTATTTATTTATTTATTTATTTTTGTTTTGTTTAATAATTATATGTTCATCTAGTTAAATTGTTGGCCCATTTCCTATCCCGTGAACTCCTCGGTCGCATGAAGGACCAGATATTGATTTCAAATGCTCAACAAAGGACTGGTGGGGTTTATGAAGCCATCCACCGTGCAATCAAGGAAGGGATTTTTGAGTTTGTTTTTGATATTGTGAAAGCGGATCCACAATTTGTGTTTACCCATAATATAGTATCAGACAACATTTTTGCGGTTGCAGTCCGATATCGTCATGCCAAAATCTTTAGCCTTATCTATGGTCTTGATCTGAAAAACGCTTTGGCATATTCTCCAGATCTCTTATACCGTAATAACTTATTACATAAGGCAGCGACGTTAGCACCTTCTACTTCACTTAATCACATCGCAGGTGCAGCTTTACAGATGCAAAGAGAACTACAATGGTTTAAGGTAATTTCTCGGTCTTTTAAATATTGGCTATATGTTTACTTAAACAACTATTAGAGTCTTTAATCAAGCAGTATCAGTAGGCTACAAAATGTTTCTGTGGCCCTCTTGAATATTTTTTGGTGTTTGGTTGTAGTACTTTTGCTAGTACTGAAATTTCCAAAATATTTCTATATTTTTATGTAAATATTTTATAATAAGTTTTAATTCATTACTTTAAAATATTAATACAGAAAACGAAAATCAATGTAAAAAAACACAATTAAAATAAAAGTACAACAACAAATAAATGCTAGAACAATTAATAAAAACTAGTGGCCTCTTGGGTCCTGCACTCGGTGCGAAGGCAAAAACGCATCGCGCCAGACACCGCGATCAGTATACAATTAGATGTGGGGTAGAATCCACGAATTCTTACCTTACAGTATCAATTAGATATTATTTACTATATGATCTATAAACTTATATTTTATGTATAATTTTAAATTAGAAAAACTTGCAATTAAAACAATTTATTGATGACATAGTTATTGTTTAATTTTCTAAAAAAATTTCAAGCAAGTTGGATATTAGAAGAATGTGTAATCCAATAGTGGATTTGTCAAAATTCGTCTCTAATAAAAAAAATATATTGAGTAAGGTTGTACTTTTAAGCTACAACCAATTTTGTAACTAAACTTTGTCCATTTTAAAATATTGGGGGAGATTCTTTAAGTTTTGAGGAATAGCGTGATCATTTTGAAAATTTCATGAGATATTTTTGTCATTTAATGGTCTTTCAGGTTTTTTTTTTGGGTGGTTTTAGGGGTATTTAAGTGATTTTATAGGTTTTTGAAGGTATTTTTTTGGCCATTTGGAGGCTTCAAGAATATTTTGGTCATATTTTGTAAGTTACTTTCATTATTTTGGATGCTTTTATTATTATTATTATTATTTGGTTATTTTGAAGATCTTAGACATATGTTTGTCATTTTAAAGGTCTTATTCTAGAGGATCATTTCAATGGGTACTTTTTTTTTACCTCTTCATGTTAGTGGTTTTAAGAGTATTTTGGTTATCTTGAAGGTTTTAGGGGGATTTTGAAGGTTTTGAGAGGGTAAACAAATAATTTTGTAAAATTTAGAGGAATTTTGTCATTTTGGAGATTTTAAGGGGATATTTAGATCATTTAAAGGTTTTAGGGGTATTTTGATTATTTTGAAAATTAAAAGGGTATTTGGTGATTTTGAAAATTTTAGGCAATTGTCTAAGGCCCACAAGTAGAAAAAGCCCCCAAATTTTATATCTCTTTACTTATGAGATTATTAATTAACTCATATCTTACAAAGTGATTGTTTGGGAAGCCCATTTTGTGCGTTTCCCAGTGGTTACGTTTTTAGTTTGTGGGTCTTGTGCATTGTTCATGGGACCCACAAGTACTTTTTCAGCCAAAACAACTTTAAAACTGGGTTCCACAGCGCTATTCACACATTTAAAAATTATTTTGTTACAGTGCTTTCAGTTTTCAGTTTTCAACAATAAGCGGTATCCATACAGACCCTAAATCTTTAATTAATTGGAAGTTGAGACCATCGTCCAAGTCAGAAAGGGCTTAGTAATATTTTTAATATGGGTCTGATAATATACTTGTATTGGATCATGATCTCAAAAGCTTGAGTTTGAGTTTAAGCTCGGTTTGATTAATGAATCAAGTCAAACCAAGCCTAGCTTAAGCTTTTGGATTTTCTGATGAGCTCAAGCTCAAACATTGTTTGTAGGCTTGGTTCAAGGTCAAGCCAAGTTTCAACATTTCATATTTTTTGTCAAGCTGAGCTTAAACATTCAATACTCGATAAAGCGTTGCTTGCGTGTTTACAACCCTACTTTCAAATAGTAGTACCAACTAATTGATAAAAAAAAGTACCAACAAGATACTAAAACAAAATTAAAAAAAACAAAAATAAAATAAAATAAAGAGAAATTTTCTTATAAATAAAATTAGTAAGAGTCTGTTGCTAATCCCTAAGCCAAGTTTGAATATTTTATATTTGTTGCCAAGTTGAGCTTGAACATTCAACGCTTCACAAAGCTGAGCTTGCACCTTTATAGCCCTACTTTCAAATATTAGTGCCAACTAGTTAAAAAAAAAAAAAAAAAAGTTAATACCAACAAGATACTAAAAAATAAAAATAAAAATAAAAAAGGAGAAATTTTCTTATATTAAAAAAATTTGAGTAGGAGTTTCTTGCTGATCCTGAATTAGCGAGAATTACCTAATCCAACCTAGGTAATAATTTAAACCCCAAATTTTAAATTTAGGCTTAATATAGGTTAAAATGCAAATTGTGCCCTCTAAGTTTGACTGAAATAAATTTCAGTTCTCTAAATTCATTTTCATTTAATTGAGTCCTCTTAGTTTTAAATTTATTTAATTCAGGCATTCCGTCCAATTTTGTTAAAAAATTTCCATTAAAGAATATTCTTCTCGCATGAAAATATTCTATAAAATTAATAAAAATATTTTATAGATTTTTTATGGGAGAAATTTTTATCAAAAATTCTTTGCTATGTTCATTAGTTAATTGCATACTTAAAAGTAATTTTTTTAACAGAATTAGGCGAAAGATCTTAATTGAATAAATTTGAAACTTAAAGGACTTAATTGAATGAAAGTAAAGTTAAAGTAATGAAATGAATTAGTCAAACTTAGAAAGTGCAATTTGCATTTTATCCTTACTTTTAAGCTAAATTAAAAATTAATGCCCAAAGCAATTGAACTTTGAAGTCCAAATTTGAGTTTTACAATGATAAGTTCAACTGTATATAATTGTTTTTCCCTTTTTAAGGGATGAATCATCATTTTTATCGTTGCTGACAGAAGAAGGGAAGGAAGAGAGAGTGAGAAGAAGGGAAGGGCTTCAAACTTAAAACACAAAGAAATAAGTACAGAACAAAAGTATTGAGTACTATTAAGAATAAACTTTAAAATATTGATGCAGATGTGGAAATTTGTGAGAGCTACAAAACTTACATTTCAACATATTATGAGGTCAACAAAAAATCAAAGGTTTCGGTTTTATAGTGTGTGTCTATATATATATATATATATATATGAATTATAGTTAATGATATTTAATTATGAAACTATTAAATATTAATGTTAATATTTACTTTTCTTAAATTTCTGTCTTTTTTAATGTTGCGCTATTTTGGCTTCTAAGACTTTGTTTAACAAATGTAGGCGGTGGAGAGCATTGTCCCTCCCAAGGTTCATGCACATGTAAATAGAGAGGGTTTGACTCCCCAAGAAATTTTTACGAAAGACCACAAGGACTTAAGGAAAGACGAAGAGCAGTGGATGAAGGGCATAGCAACATCTTGTACTGTGGTGGGTGCTCTAATTGTTACCATTATGTTTGCTGCAGTATTTACCGTTTCAGGTGGTAACGACCAAAATAAGGGCTTCCCAATTTTCTTAAATAAAAAATTATTTATAGTCTTTATTGTTTCCGATGCTCTCTCACTCTTTTCATCCTCAACTTCAGTCTTGATGTTTCTGGGTATCCTCACATCTCGTTATGCAGAAGAGGATTTCCTTGAGTCCTTGCCTAGAAAGATGATAATAGGCCTTTCCACCCTTTTCTTCTCTATTGCAGCCATGATGACAGCCTTTTCTGCTGCTCTTTTTCTTATGCTATATGAGCAATCATGGATTTTCAAACCTGTCATTTGTTTGGCTAGTGTTCCTATCACCCTCTTTGTATTGATGCAATTCCCTCTTCTTGCTGCCATGGCCATTTCAACTTACGGACCTAGCATCTTCAATAGGAAAATGAAGCGTTGGTTTTAACATATTCATTAATTGTGCTCTATGATGTACTGTTGTCCTATTAATAATTGGCATATACTAGCCAAAGATGAAGTTTTTCTTTCTTTTTTCTTTTTTTTGGAAGGTAACTGTTGAATGTCTAGCTCCAATTGCATACTTTTTTATTTTTTGGTTTTGGACATATAATAATTCCATTATATAAGTCATGCATCTATGTTGCTACTCTTTAATATATATATATAGTTACTTTGGGGAAGGATAGAATAATGCCTAATATTTCAATAGATTACCCCCTCAATATTAGGACTTTATCTAGGTTACAAGGTTATCAATGTCCATCATTTAATAACTATTTATTTATTTATATAAAAGGAATCTTTGATATCATGTGTTGCTTATGGTCGAATTTGATATGCTACTATTCTCAATTTTAAAAGGTATTTTTCGATAATGCAATAGTTATAAGGGGGAGGGAAAATTTGAACCCTAGAAGTGCCAACCAATTGAACTATAAGGTTCTTGGTAGGTCATTTACTAATATAGTGGCTAAAAATTCACTTATTTGTTTGCTTTGGTTCAATGAAGTTATTGAATTTAGTGATAAATCTTACATGATATGAATTAAACTACACTGATAAACAGCTAACCACATATATCAATACCAAATTTAAAAGTAGTAAATATGAAAGCAATATAAGTAAGACACAAAATTTGATAACAAAGTGGAAAACTAAAGAACTTTTTTGATGGAAATACCACTTCGAGGACAAAATCTTGTAGAATATTCACTATAGGAATAGTAGTTAAAATAATCTACATGCAAAATATTTGAATTGCTAGACTCTTTATTACAAACTCTGCAAATTCCCTGCTTGCCTTTTTATCGTAGTAACCCTTAAACATCTACAATAAGCTAAGCGAATCTTCTCCATGAACTCTTTTTTTTGCACAAACCAGAAACTCTAGCACTCCAAAAAATCTCCTAAAAGATATTTGTACGTTTTTAGACCCCTTAAAACACAACTAGATTAACCTAGTTAATTAGCCAAGTGATTACTTAGTCAAATTATCAGATCTAGGTTAAGACAAATATATCATATCAATGTAAAGTGCAAAATATAAAGAACACAAAGATATGATGACCTAGGAAAACCAAAGCGGTAAAAAACCTGGGGAGGATTTAACCTAGCTATCCTCAAGGTAAAAAAAAATCCACTATGAAAGAATTGAAGTTTACATAATAGGGACTTAGACCACTAACACCCTATTGCTACCTCGAGTAGGAAACTTACTACCACGACCACGTGACAGCTCCAAGTCCACGAACTACTTCTTTCTTGGATTTCCAGCGAGTACAAGCACTCCCGCGTGTGTATCTTTAAGCTCTTGAATTTACAACTGAAACGATCACCAAGTTCTTAACATAGTCTTGATTCTTGATAACCCTAAGTATGTGTGAAAGCAAACACCTCTAGATCTCACAAAAGATTCACACACATAGCATAAAGAGCAACTTCAAAACGTGGCTAGTGTTTACCCTTTTATACCTAGGGCAAAACATAAAACCCATACGTCAAACGGGCTTGGGCTGAGTTGGAAAATTCTGTAGAAAAACAATTTGCATGATTTTCGATTGATCGAGCCTAATTTTCAATCGATCGAGCTAGGCAGATTTACACAATAAATTTTATAAATTACTTGATTCCAACTTTACATATAAATACACTTTGAGCAAGTCTAAACAAGACTAAAACGTTTTGATCATGATTTGCCAACATTACAAATTGAAGTTCTAATACATTAGTTCCTAATTCTTTAGAACCTAACAAACTCTCCCTTTGGCAATCTGTGACAAAACACAAACTTAACAAAATGCTCAAAGTTTACATAAAAACATCCCATTACAAAAACATAGCCCAACATAACAACACTACAAGAAATCTGGGTTTAGGCGACGTTTTAAAAACGTCACTATAGTATATAGCGACGTTTTTTTTTTGAGACGTTAAAAAACATCGCAATAGAGCAGTTGCTATAGATCTATTGTGACGTTTCAAAAAACGTCGCCATATGTTACTCTTTAGTGGCGTTTGAAAACTTTTGGTGACGTTTTATAAAATGTCACTAAATAATATAACATTTTCGTATATAATGTAGGAAAATACATTTAGCGACGTTTTGAAAACGCCGCAAATAGTCACACCTATAGCGACGTTTCAAAAATGTCGCAAAAGCATTATCCCCTTGTTTTGTAGTGACATTTTTTAAAACATCGCTATAGGATTGATTATTTGCAACGTTTTAAAGGTGTCACTAAAAAGGATTTCCTCTTACTTGTTAGCGACGTTTTTAAAACGTCGCAAAAACCTGCTCTTTTTTTTTAATGCAATATAAACCTGCTTAAAATTCAACAATAACTAACACAAGCTTGTAATAGATCAAATATACCTATTGATCATCAATATTCCACAATAACACATTAACCATAGATTCAATATATATATATATATATATTTATATGTTTAATACCAATACATGTATCATCTTTAATTGAACAAAATACTTGTCTATCTACAAAAAAAAAAAAAAACAACCACCTAAACTATGACAATATTAAACAAAGTACAATACTTCCAAAGTAAATGTGGTTGTAACAAAACACTTGTCATCGTATACCAAAAAAAAACAACCACCCAAACTATGGCAATATTATAAACAAAGTACAATAGTTCCAAAATAATTGTGGTTGTTCAAAACAACTATGTCATAGCCTATGGAGTCCTTAAAACACTGCATGTACCACTATATGCTAGTTTCTTGATGGGATGAAGCCTATGATCTGTAAGGAGTTGGAGATTGATGATCTAAACCGAAACCACCCTAAATACAAATTAAAGTATCTAATAAGTTCATAAAGAAATCATTTCAAGTAACAAAATTATAGTTGCTATACTTAAAAAATTTAAAAACCAAATACATTCTTAAAACGTTAAAATTTAATACCTGACTAGCTTCTGAAGAATGATTTTGCTGATTTTGCACTAGTTGCATCAATTGAGTCATTCGCTCCTCCAAGTTTTCATAATGATTCACTTTCTCCTTCAAAGAAGCCACTTGATTCTCCAATTGAGTCACTTTAGCATCCCTTTCTTGGCTTCTTACTTGAGCAATTATAGGAGTGCTCTTGGCAGGATGCATACTTGGGGTTGGGCCAAATCCCACACCTTGAACATGACCATTGCGCTCATTACCAAACACTTGAGCATGTACATCATTTGGTGCCCATGCAATACTTCTAGTAAGGTCGGATGACTGCACACGATTTGAGGACTCACTCAATAGTTCGTTGATTTTTGCCTAATATTCAAAAGTTGAACACAATAACACATTAGAAATTAACAATGTTAATAGATTCAATATTACACTTAGCAAATCATGATATTACTTACAATGTTGCTTTCTACTTCGGTGTTAACAGGAGTACCATCTTTACGATGATGGAGTTTTACATATGCCTCTACACGCTCTACAGGATGCCCAAGTGTTGTTATCACAATACAATTGTAGTAATCACAAATATAGAATGCTTACAAGTATTAAAGTCCAAAAAGTAATCAACAAATATAACTCAAAAAATATCCATCCAAATTTTCAAAAAATAGTAAACACTTCCAATATGAATGTAAACCACCTTATAGCACCATGCAAGCCACCCACTTGCTCCAAATTAACAATCCACCCCAACGCAATTATCATAATCACAAATATAGAATGCTTACAAGTATTGAAGTTCAAAAAGTAATCAACAAATATAACTCAACCATATACATCCAAATTTCCAAATTTAATAAACACTCCCAATATCAATTGTAACGACCTTATAACACTGTGCAAGCCACCCGCTTGCTCCAACACAACAATCTACCCAATACAATTATCAACATAATAATATAGAATGCTTACAAGTATTGAAGTCCAAAAAGTAATCAACAAACATAACTCAACAACATCCAAATTTTCAAAAAGAAGTAAACACTTCCAATATGAATGTAAACCAACTTATAGCACCACGCAAGCCACCCGTTTGTTTAAACTCAACAATTCAACCCAACACAATTATTAACATTTCAAGTACAAAGTTTTAAGCAAAAATTACTTACTATGCTCAAGCCAAGCAATCACCTTTCTAAAAAAAGTCCAAGCTTATCACAATAAACGAGTACTTAACCTGCAAAATAAAAGAGGACAATTAAATGATGTGGAAGGCAAATAAAGGTGCCATTGTAGAAAATTTTTATGAGTTAGGACTTGGAACAATTAGGCAAAAAAATTAAGGACCACTTTGCAGAAAATATTTGAAGTTTAATTGTATCCAAACTTTGTCATTTGGTACATATAAGGAAACTTACCCATTATGCCTAAATGTCTCAATTGAAAAAGATACTCCAAATCATCCAAATTTTGCATATGAGAATGCTATTGCAGAAAATTTTAATTCCTCATGGTGCATGAAAATTTAGTAACAAAATATATATATATATATATATATATATATAATGAGTCAATAGTTCCAGCTCATTAAAAATGATGCAAGACTTCAGAAGTCAATAAATTGCCATGAGTCCATGCAACATTTAATGCAAGATTCAGATTTCTTCACGCATGCTTACATGCTGAATTGGATGTCTTTGGCTTGGTTGATCAAGTCAAACTTTCTAACATATGCATGCATTTATTGCCAAGCTTGCATGTCAGAATTTTTTCCTTGCTTTTTGACAATTCATGAATGCCAATGGAGTTATACATTTCGGCTATGAAGAAAAATGCATGAATTTAGTTTATGTCAGTGTTATTCCTTGCCTCTTTCTTTGACAATTCATAAATAGCATTTAATGCTTTCTTGTAATGTCAATCCACTGACATTACAATTCAAGCCATTTCAATAGAATGAATTCAAGCCATTTAGCCAATGAACAACACAAGATTAATTTATCACAGTTAAGAAAACATCCAACAATCAAACAAACAAATTCGACACAAATTTTGACAGTGGAAATCACAATATATTAAAAAAAAAAAAAAAAAAAAAAACTAAAAGATCCCAATGAAATCATTTTCTCCAATGAGATATTCGGTATTCCATAGCGGAAGTTCACCAAACTGATGGTTAGCAATGTCAATCAATTTCTCCTGCTGAATTTCTTTAGATATTCTATTGCACCATTGAGATTAAAAAGTTATTGCTTTATGTGCCTAATTCCCAGTGGGAGTGATATGGGATGGGTTCATAGAGGTTTGGACCTTTAATATTTTGCATTAAATGTTTGAGAAATTAGAATATTTAACATTTTGACATAGAGAATTTGATCTAGGTAAATTATTGAGATAATCAGCCAAGTGTTTGAAGTCTATTGCTTTCTATTCTTTATTTGGAACAAAAAAGGTTTCCTAACACTCCTTAAAAACACAAAAGTTTAAGAATAACTTGATAAAAGTTCTCATAAAATTTCAACCTAGGTTCTCCCCATCAAGAAAACTAGCCAGACAATACCAATGGTATAAGCTGCATGACTTTTTTGACAAAATTATATTGATGAAATAATGTATATGAACAATATAATATAAAGCCATTCAATTTCAATCTCACTGACTTCATATTTGGTCATCTTTCCTTCTTTCTTTTTCTTTTTCAAGTGATTGTTCTTTTTTGATATTTTCTTCTTTCACATAGCATTGAAGTTTTCTGTAATTTTTGAATTTGTTGTATTATTTTGAAGTGCTTACATGTTATATACTTTCCATGGCATTTAGTTTACAAAGAAGAGATAAGAGTTTACACGAAGAAATAAAGCCAAAAAAGAAAAAAGAAGAAACTAATTATAGCCAAGCAGAACCCAAACCACAACATCCAAAAGTCAAACACCCTACCCACACAAATCCATAGCCAAACTCCAAAAATCTACCAAGAACAAACCACAACCTCAACAAAAACCCAAACACCTTAACTACACAAACCCACAGGCCAAAACAAAATCCCACCAAACCCATCTCTTCCAAAAAATACAGAACCCCATTCAAACTCAAACTCAAACACCTTGCCCAAGTTTCAAAGCACAAGGGCCAAACCCACCAAGCCAAGACCCATGACACCATAGCCATGGCTGAATCAACTTCTATCCACACAAATCCATAGCCAAACTCCAAAAATCTACCAAGAACAAACCACAACCTCAGCAAAAACCCAAACACCTTAACTAAAAAAAAAAAAAAACAAGAGAGTACCTAAACCTGAAGGAAGGCAAGCTTAGGAAGTGTGACAAGAATGGAAGAGTAAATGAAGCATCAAATGTGAGGAGCAAAGTGGTGGTGGGTGGTGGTGGAGGTCGATGACGGCCGCAGTGGCTTTGAATGTGAAGGTGGGTGGTGGCTACAACAGGTCGGTGATCTAGGGAAAGAGTGATCTGATCGGCGGCTAGACTAGGGTGGAGAGTGAGAAGAGAAGTTATGAGGGAGAAGGAGAAGGGGGTACACGAATGGTCAAAGAAAAGAAAGAAAAGGAAAAAAAAAAAAAAAAGTGTAGGGAAAAAAAAAAAAAAAAACAAAAAGGAAAAAAAAAAAAGTGGGAAATGAAAAAATGGGGAAAGTTTGTGCGGGAAGACTAAAAATTCTAGAGGGAAAATATAGCGACGTTTTGAGGGAACATATAGTGACGTTTTCAAACTGTTGCTATAAAGGGGTTATTTCTTTTTCTCTTTTCGCCGATGAAGGTATAGAGTTTTGTTAATAACTATAGCGATGTTTTCTTTAAACGTCACTATAAGAAAAATAAATGCCACTAAAACAGTACTTTTTGCGACGTTTTAATAAACGTTGCTATTTCTCTGGGTTACAGCGACGTTTTGTAAAAAACGTCGCAAAAGGAACATGCTTTAGAGGCGCTAGTCAGAAACGTCGCAATATACTACTTATAGCGACGAATTTTAAAAACATCGCTAAAAAAAATGCCGCCTAAAGCCGAATTTCTTGTAGTGCAAATTCAACCTAACTACTATCTATCAGTTGCAAGTGTAAACAGCAACACAACTGAATCAACCTGTATATTTCCTAAAACACTCAACAAACGCATAAACGCATGTGTGGAAAATACAAGTAAAACAAAATAACTTCTTGATTTCACATAACACAAAATATAGACGTATATCATGAATAACCTCATAAATATAAATCAATAAGCAATGTGAAACAAGAAACATATACAATCAATGTATCTCCCCCTATCATGGACAACCCAAACAAAATATAACATGAGCCAAAAATATAAATACATACTGAAGCACCTAGATACAATCTAAAGCTCCACAGCTCCAAAACACAAAAAATCTCCCCCTAACAATAAAATCCCTCTACAAATGTACTCCCCCTTTTTGTGACGAATTGCCGAAGGGCAATCAAAACTCATCATCAAAAGGAGGTGGTAGAGGCGACCGTCTAATATGCTCCAAATCCGCTCGTAAAGCACGAAGCTCATCAAGCATGTCCACCAAAATCTGACCATGAGCCACCTGAACGATCATGACAGTCTGGAACATACGAAGAATGTCTGAATCATCCAAAGTAGATGGTGGAGGAATAGCAGCAGCAACAGCAATCGAATCTATAGACGCCTCAGCTGAAGTATCACCTATAGAAGAGGGAGGAGGAGGAGGTGCGACATTGGAAGGCTCAGCCCTAGGACATTTAGAGCTCGCTCTCATCTGAGCAACCCTCTACCTAAGAAAGGTGGCACCTATAGGAGCAACTATATGAACAAGCTCAGACGCTGGAAAGTCCTCTAACCCTAAATGCAAAAGAATCCAATGAATGAAAACCGGAAAGAAAAGAGCATGAAAAGTAGAACCACTCCTATGAACCTCGTTCAAAGACCGAAGAAAAAGATGAAGAAAGCTCATAGGAGAATCAGTAACAAAGGCATACAAAAACACACTGGCTCGATAGGGATGGTGTGCAGATGAGAGATAGGGCACAAAGAATGACAAGCAATCCGAAAGAAAAGATAATGAATCTCAGTCAACCCAGCAGAAGTGATCCGAGGATCATAACCCCACTAGACAAAAGTACCAGTGATGTATGACATGATATCATCGAGAGGAGGAGACTCATCATAAGGGTAGATAGGATGCTGGACCACAGGCACCCCAAGAGCATCAACCATTACTGAAGTACTCTACACCCTGTATCCAACTCTTAACTTGAGTGTTGGAATCATAGGTGTGGATAGAGAGGTTCAAGTAGAACTCTCTAATCGGGGTAGCTAGAGGTGGATGAGAAATATCCACAATGGTAACCAGCCCCGACACTCAAATTTTCTCCTAATCTCAGGGTCAAGCTCATCTAAAAGAACCTTTCTCTCAGCCCAAATATTCCTAACAAGGTTCAACTTCTCATAGGTCTCCTGATGTTTCTCACTCAGAAATCTACCACTCTCAAACGAAGGAGCAGAGGATGAGGAGGCTTTCCTATTAGCTTTAGTCTTCCTAGGCATGATTCTAAGGATCAGAAAGGATAGACAGAAGAGACAGAGAAAGAAAAAAAATAAAACCAAGGGCAAGCTGCAAGTTAGCACAAAAATATAGAAAATAACAATTCTATATGATGCATGACCAATATCAACATATGATGCATGCTCTAATGCAGTGAGAATAAGTTCAATTTTACTTAGAAAACATAAAATTGGCTTGAGCATAGAGTTTATACCAAAAACCCCAAATTTTGGAAACCCACTTTCAAAAATCCAACAAATTGACCAAATTAATCATTACACAAGATAGATAACATAAAATAATGACCAAATCAATCAATCTAACAAGCCAATTTCATCAAATTAAGCTCAATTAAACAAAATCCCCAATTCAGGTAGTTACAAGCCTTAGAATTTCAAAATTTTCCCAAATCATCAAATTGATCAAATTAAACCACAAAGATCAGTTTTATAGTGTCCCACAACAAAAATCCTTTGATCAATTTCCAAAGAAAAGGCTTAAATCAACAAAAATCCCAAATTCCCTTAGGTTCTAAAATATCCCCAAACGCATGACAAAAATGCATGAAAACTGAAAATAAATGAAAAAGGAGGGGTAATAAGGTCTTACCGGCCTTAGATGACAAAAAACTTGCAAAAGATTGGAGGGAAAACGACAAAAAACTTGATTGGAAGCCTTGACCGTTCGAATGAGAGAGAAAGAGTTTTGAAAGATTTGAAATATTGTTTGAACACGTGAAAACTAAAGATTTTAAAAAACTCTCTACACGATTTTCGATTGATAGAATATTAGATTCAATCGATCAAAAATTCCTTCGATTGATCCAACAGCGATCGAGCACCGGTTGAAACAGACAGAACCAAACCAAATTTTTAATCGAAATTTCGATCGGTCGAGAAACTGGTTCGATTGATCAAAATTCTGGAAAAATCAATTTTTTGAAAAAAAAAAGCAATTTCAAAGCATAGTATTTTATGAATAAAATGCATGAGTACGAGAAGAAATGCTTTTCAAAACACTTGTATTGAACCCAGATTTACCAGAAATAAGATTTTCAATCAATTCTCCTTAAATTCTCAAACTTCAAACACATTTTGCATAAATATCAAGGAATCCTTCAACCTTGGTTGGCCAAACCAAAATCACACACAATAACATGTACAAAGTTTAGCAAAGAGTAACTTGGGTAGTGTGTGCAACTAGCAAAAGCTTGAGATACATGTGAGGTGATATGTGAATAGAAATTAAGCACAATTTCTACAAAATTCATCACATAGAATTTGAAAGAAACTAACACTTAAAGAGTTACATCATATAACTCCCACATCTCCTAGAATAAAAGCTTGGAATCATGTAAGTTTCTTGATTTGCCTCATAATGTACACACCAATTTTATTTGATCAGAAACTTATTAAAGATAACCGGGATAATGTACACACCAATTTTAGCATTTAAACTAAGGTCTATATTCTTTTTGTGCATGTGCTACACTTTCGCAAGCACAAAATCTTACAATATGTACTAAGGTATTTATGATTGGCTAGTAAACAGTGGTGAGATGGTTATTTATGCCTTTCTCAATAAGTTCAAGTCCGTCAATCAAATGCATGTGACTTCAAGATCAAGATCATGTGATCAAAAACTATAAACATCTTCCCACACAACATGCACTACAAAGCTTCAACTAGTAAAGTGCAATAAGTAAGTTCATCCAAGCTAAACAAGGTACATAAACATGTTATGTAAAAATAAATTGGGCAACCTTGATTTCAAATCCAAGAAAAATAATGCAAAACACATTATTTTTATTTTATTATTTTACATTGAAAAAAATAACAAAAACATCCTAAAATGAAATGCATGAATGTTATGCAATGAATATCTTAGAAAAAAACAAAGAAAACAAAACAGAAAAACAAATGGTCACAAATAGTAGAGCGATGAAGCATAAGGACCATGTCAGAAAGACTCAATTAGATCGAGCCTTTTGCATCCAAAACTTTTTAGATGCAACTCTAGCATTGGAGTTGTTCTTCACATTAGAATTCTGAACAACTCTAGGATTGGAATAAAGGTTTAAAGCCTTTACCAACTCAACAATAAGTACCATAGGATCTTGTGCTTGAGGCATAGGTACTTTTGGCTTATTTGCTCCCTTAGCAGCTTGCAACTTGAAACAGTTGGACGAATGTGCCCAGACTTTCCACAAAAATGACAAACCCATGCAAGCTTATCATGCAACTTGCCCTTAGGAGGGTTAGGAGCCTTAGATTTAGACTCTTGAAGATCAACCCTAATCTTCCTAGGATGTGTAACTTCTATAGATTTAACAGCCTCACTCACAGAATGTTTGACAACCTCACTCACAGGGGGTTCAGAAGAAGGAACAGAGTATGTGGAATGGGGTGCAGGCACAGAGATGCATTCTACAAAACCTAAACCAATTTTATCAAAGGGAGACTTTTGAACACTCAGCATGTGATCACAGACCTATTAGTTTGTTCTCTAGCAACAAATAATTCAAGTTCCAAGTTCTTAACTTTATCAAGTAAAAGCATGTTCTCAGTTTTCATATTATTCAACAATTCATTAGCATCAAACAGTTTCACAAGCAAATTTTTCTTTTCAAGTTCAAGAGATGCAATTTTCTTTAAGCGTAAATCAACACTTATAGCAATCTTTGCAGCAGCTTTGCAAAGTTTATTGTAGGCTTCTTGTAAATCTGCATCCTCAGAGAGTTCCCCATTAGAAGGGTTCTCCTCAACAGTAACACTTTCATCAACTACAGCAGTAGCAGTGAAAGCAATGAAGTTTCCATTCTCATCACTACCAGACTTATTGTTAGAAACTTCATCATTACTAAGGGTTACAGCCATAGCCTTACCCTTAAACCTTAAGAATGTAGGACATTCAGATTTCACATAACCATACCCTTGATACCCAAAACATTGTTGACCCATAGAATTATCGGAAGGTTGACCAACTTTCTCTTTAGGTTTTTCAATGTTGTTCACCTTAGTAGGATCATTCCTCCTAAAGTTTCTAGGTTCAGCATTGTTCTTACCTCTTGCCTTTCTGTTGTTGTTCCTAAGAAAGTTTCTAAAATTCTTGGCAAATAGGCAATCTTTGTAGCAGAGAGCTCATCATCAAATCCATTCACATCAACATCATCAACAGACTTAAGAGCCATTGATTTGGATTTGCTAATCTTAGGTAGGTCCAACTCATAGGACTGAAAAGATCCTACAAGTTCATCAACAAGGATGGAGTCCACATCCTTGCTTTCAGTGATGACAGTCACTTTGGGTCTAAAATCCTCAGTCAAAGATCTAAGAATCTTCCTAACAATTTTAGGTTGATCATAGATTTCACCCAAATTATATGCAGAATTAACAATATCATTAAGCTTAGCATAGAATTCATCAAAAGATTCATCATCAGACATCCTAATGCTTTCAAATCTAGTTGTTAATTGTTGCAACTTATTGATTTTAACTGCCTTTGTGCCTTCATGCATAATTTGGAGGATATTCCAAGCAGTGTGAACAATCTCAATATTAGAAATTCTCTTGAATTCATCCATAGAAACAGCATTAAAGATAGCATTCATAGCTTTGCTATTAAAAGTGGCTGCTTCTTTCTGAGAAGTTTGCCACTCACTAACAGGAGTAGTGGGCTTCTCCCATCCGTATTCAACGGAGTTCCAGACTCTCTCATCAATTGATTTCAGGAATGCTGTCATCCTTACTTTCCAATAAGCATAATTATTCCCATCAAAGTGAGGCGGAATAACAAGAGAGTGTCCGTGTTCCATGACAACCGGGGTCAAGGATCAGCTCTTAGATCAAAGGATCTATAACAATAGAGCAACCCGCTCTGATATCACTTGTACATTTTTAGACCCCTTAAAACACAACCAGATTAACTTAGTTAATTAGCCAAGTGATTACTTAGTCAAATTATCAGATCTAGTTTAACACAAATATATCATATTAATGTAAATTGCGGAAAATAAAGAACACAAAGATATGGTGACCCAGGAAAACCAAACCAGTAAAAAACTTGTGGAGGATTTAATTTAGCTATCCTCAAGGTAAAACAAATCCACTATGAAAGAATTGAAGTTTACACAATAGCGACTTAAACCACTAACATCCTATTGCTACCTTGAGTATGAAACTTACTACCACGACCACGTGACAGCTCCGAGTCTTTATACATTAAATTGATAGGTGGCACCTAAGTGTAAAATGTTGCTCACACGCGTTCAGACCAAAAAATTGTGACACACACACACCCCAAATAAAGCTACATGTTTTTAAAGATAAGGTGATAAACTTATCTTTCCAGAAACAGATCCATGCAACACCAGACAACGTGACATATCTAAAGACGATTCAAATGTGGTTTCATTCGGTAGAACGCTACCTTTGCCCAAGCATTCCTTTTGTATTGATTTGCATGTTGCTGCACAATCCTCCTGTCTCTTTGCACCCAATCATCCCCTAACAAATCCTTGGCTTCTGACCTGAAAACAGATACTAAAGAAGCACCCAGAATTCACAATCAAGAAAATCATTCAGGCTTTAAAAAAGAATTATGATAATATATACATGACATACCTATGGCACAGATCTGAGCATATAATGAATATTATTCATGAGAAATAAATGGGTCAAAGCAGGATTTTTATACTGCTTAGATTTTCCATCCAAATTGGTTTGAAAAGCCTGCATTATTCTCATTGTTACAGAGGCCAACTGTGAACCCGTTTCATCTTTGTTATCAAATTCAAGGAAAAGCTACTTCAAGGTTGATTGATAGCTGTAAAAATTTGGTGCATAATCTTAAATCAATCATTTGATCAACATTAGTAGTTAAATCAGACAAACAAATAAATTGCTCAATTCTCCAAAGGCATAATAATAATAATAACCTAACATATACGATTATGGCTAGATGAAATCTCATAAAAATATGTGCCAATTTGACATATCTAAATTCTTTGTGGGCTATAGTTCTAGGTAGGAGTGGCAAAGTAAGCCTAAACCCATTTGCCAACCAAAACTCACCCACTCTAATTGAACTCAAACCCGCCCAATTATTAGTTGGGTTAAATGGGCATCAACCCAATTAGATCCAGTGATTATTGGGTTTTAACTAAAAACCCATTGAGGCACATTTAACCCCAAAACAATATACCCAAATTCAACCCAGCCCTTCACATAAAAAAAATTAAAAAAAACCTAGTGTTTTAGGGTTTTCATTTTCCTTCATTTTCTCGCCCTTCAAACACTTCTCTCAAATTGCCAATGCTGCTCTGTGTGTGTGTGTGTGCGCGTGCCAAAAACTCAAGCAATTAATCAATTTCACAACAAATGCATTATTTCAAGTTATACAATTCCAATTCAAAATGTTAAAAACTGAATTTTCAAAATCGGTATCAGTGCCATTGTTGTGCACAATCATAATGCTAAACCTCGAAACCCTAAAAACATTCACAAAATTAGAAACAAGGCAATTTGAGTCTGATTCTAAGGAATGCATACAGATCTGGAAAAACAACGAAAGGTTTTGAAGAAGAGAAGAGAGAGAAAGTGACCTTAGGCTCTTTGTCGATGGTGGAGATGAGATCGGAGAGGAGATTGAAGCAGAGGAGAGTGTCCGGAGGCTGCTGAGTGGCAAAGGCAACTATGGACTCCAATTGCGAAACCAGCACGCCGAACCGCGAGAGAGGCACGTTCTCTCTCACGTACTTCTTCGCCATTTCTACAACGACGAAGACGAAATGCTACAGAGAGAAACAGAGAAATTGCTCTGTAGAAGAAGAAGATTCAAGATTCAAGATTGAGGAGAGAGCTTTGGTGTAAAAAAAAAGAAAAAAATGATAGTAGTACAGAGTGAGAGAAATGAGCCAAAGGAAATACAAAATTGATTAGTGTTCCAGGGTTTGGGAGTTTGTACGAGATTGAATGCGAAAGTAGTGATCCTGAGGAGGCTAAAAAATTTTCTCGAGAAAGATAGAGAGGGAAAAGGGAATCCAAAAAAGTGTTGGGGTTTTCACTTTAATGGCATTTTGGTAATTCTGATAATTGGGTAATTAGGTGAGTTGGGGTTTACCCATAATAATTAGGTTGGGTTAGATTTGGGTTAGAAGCAATTAGTTAAATGAGTTTTATATACCCAACCCAATTATGCCCACCCCAAACCCACCCAAATGCACCCATTTGACGCCCCTAGTTCTAGGCCATGGGTCTTTAGTCTAATAGTATGTAAGCTCAGTAAATGAGCTTTCATCTAGCATTGTTTAGTTTCTCAAAGTTAAATAATTTTTTAATTAGAATCCTAATGTCTTCTCTCTCTCTCTCTCTCTCTCTCTCTCTCTCTATTTTCTTTTCTTTCTTTTTTCCTACCCACTTATTCCCCCTTTAGGATCTGTTTGGTTGGAGAGGTAGAAAAGTGGGAAGATAGAAAATGGTTGGAGGATGGAAAAGTGGAAAGGATAGAAAAGATTTTAATTTCCCTCGTTTTTGTTTAGTTGGGAGTAAAAAAGTGGAGGAATGGAATAGGTGAGTTTATAAATTTACTCATATATCCTTGTTAAAAAATGAGGACCAATTAAAACAAAAAAGTGACAAACAACCAAAAAAAAATTCAATCACTCAAATTTATTAAAAAATAAAAATCATGCCAAAAAAAAAAAATCACTTCTAAACAAAGAAAAAAAAAAGAAGAAAAACAAAACAAACATTGTCACGTCCACGACCCAGGAAAAAAAAGAAAAGAAGGAAAAGGCAACGTCCAGGAAAAAAAAAAAAAAAAGCAACGTACAGAAGCCCATAAGCTACTTGCAGATGTTCATTTTTGTCATTCAGTCGTCAAATTTCCCTCCACCAAGTTTTCTCCCCATTGGGAAGAAAACTTTTTGGTGGGCCCAGGGAGAAAACACTCGGGCCCCACCATCATTTTCTCGTCTCCTCCTCCCAACCAAACTGTTAGGATATATGTGATTCAATGTTAGGAACATATGTCACTATTTTATGTAATTGGCTAATCCTTTGACAAAACGTGTTTTACTTGTATTTGGGTAGATCTAGGATGTGTTTAATACTTCAAGGAACAAGGTTTCAAGTTCAAGTGTTAAAATCATGCAAGTTTGTCCAAGAATCCAGTGTGAAAGTGCTAGATTTTAAAGCTCGACAGCTAGCATCTATCGAGGTTTAAAAGTTGCTGAAGCCTGTGGCTCGACAACTAGCTCGATAGATGGCTATCTATCGAGATTTATGAAATTTAGATTTTCTGTTCTGTTTTTCATCCAATTCGTGGGTATATATTTGGGCTTTCTTTTCTCACAACCCTAAACATATATAAGGATTATTTTAAGGGCCGCCAAGGGTTACACAAGTTGCACGAGTGTGGAGCAAAGTCTTGTTCATGCAAATTGTGACCGGAGACAGAATTTGCCCTAGTTCATCTTTCTTTTGATGAAGCTACTGTGTTGTACACCGTAGGGTTTTGTGACAAAAGAGATTCTTGATCTTCATCGTGTAATGAACTGAAGAATTTTGTAGCCAACATCTTTCTCAAGTTGGTGATTAAGTCGCGTACTGGGATCTGTGCATCTATTGGTTAGTTACGTACTGGGAGTCGTGCATTGAAAGGAGAGATTGTCACTACAGAACAAGTCCAATTAGGTAGTGGGGTAAGGGTTCAATTGCAGATTGGTACAAGGTACTGGGATTCCTTTACTTGTAACCGCTTGTTGTGATAATAATGAATTCTCGGGAGTGGTGACCTTAAAATCACCCGGCGGGATTTTTGCCGTGTTGGTTTTTCCCATTCGAAAACAAATCACCCGTTTCAAATTTAATTTCCGCTGCATTTAGTATAATTGATGATTTGTTTGTGCTACCACGCTATTGCATGTTAAATTGACTTAATTAATTCACTCATCTAATTAATTGGTTAATTTATCATAAGGGGTCAATACATTCTTAACCTATCAAGTGGTATCAGAGCAAACACACTCTGATTAGGATTAATCTTTGCTATATGATCCATTGACCCCTGTTTGTCATGGATAGAGGATAGTATCTTATCATACCTCCTTTATTTGATGGCACTAACTATGCATACTGGAAAGTACGCATGAGAGCTTTTTTGCAGTCTTTAGATGAGAAAATGTGGCAAGCTGTGGAGATAGGCTGGACTAAGCCTACAAAAGCGCCGGCCAACTGGGATGATGCAAAGATTAAGGTGGCAAACTTCAACAGCAGGGCATTGAATGCTTTGTTCAGTGCAGTCACAAATGAGGAGTTCAAGAAAATATCCTCCACTGAAACTACAAAAGGAGCATGGACTATCCTGCAGACAACCTATGAAGGAACCAAGGCTGTCAAGGATTCAAAGCTTCAGAGGCTCACTACAAGCTTTGAAAAGATCAAGATGGAGGAGGATGAGTCATTCGATGAGTTCTATGCCAAGCTCAAGGACATAATGAACTCAGCCTTTAATCTTGGGGAAACCATTCCTGAACCCAAGATTGTGAGAAAGGTGCTCAGATCTCTACCCGTGAGATTCCATGCCAAAATCACCACGATTGAGGAATCAAAGGATATTGACAAAATTCCTTTGACAGAGTTGGTTGGAAATCTGCAGACCTATGAGTTGGGTTTGACAAGGATTAGGAAATCGAGCAAGAGCAAGAGCAAGAGCATGGCATTAAAGACCAAGAGCAGTGATACTGATGAGTCTGCAGACGATGAATATTCTAAGATGAAGTCCTATATTACAAGGCGATTCAAGAAGTTCATGAAGAATGCCAATGGGAAGGGCTTCGACAAAGACCGTAGTCAATCCAGTTCCTCACAGTTCAAGATCCAAGACAAAGGGAAGAAGGATGCTAGGGATGACGGTCTGTACACTGTTGCTTCAGGTGTCAAGGTTTTGGACATATGAAGCAGGAGTGCCCTACATATCTCAAAAGCATTGGGAAGAGCAAGGCACTTGCTGCTACAATGAGTGACACTAAACCTGAGGATGATTTAGAAAATAGGGTGATGGAATTCTGAATGCCTTCACTGCCACTGTCAATCCTACTGAGGGGATTGTTGAAGATGTGGATGAAGAAGAGGACTTGGTAGATTCTAAGTTCTAGAAAATGGATGATCAAGATGATATCCATACAGCCTATGAGAAATTGTACAAGGTCTCTGAGAAGCATGAGAAACTTTACAGGTTGGCCACCAAGAAGCTCAGTGATGTGGAGCTTGATCGTGAAGAGCTTTCCACAAAGTTTGATGAAGCCAATCAAACTATTGGAGCACTGAGGTTTGAAAATAATTTCTTGGCTGAAAAGACTAAGAAACTTGAAGTGGAGCTGTTTCAAGTTAGAGCTCAATTAGAGAGGACTTCAAGTGCAAAGCTTGCCGAGATGCTCAATATTCAGAAATCTGCCTCAGATCGAATCAGATTAGGGTATGATTTCTCTTCTTCTAGTATTGCTTCTGCTAGTACTACTGTTTTTGTTCCTCTTAGTAATAATGTTGAAATTGAGAACACTAATGTCAAAATTGTTTTAGCTAGTGAGAACATTGATAAGGCTAAATCTATCTTAGGAGCACCCCCTAAGCTTGATAAGAAAGAGATTAAGAACTCTAGGGCTAAGAAGAGAAACTCTCAAAAGCTTAAATAGAAAAAGCAATATCTCTGTCATCACTGTGGAGTAGTTAGACATACTCGACCTAATTGCTATAAGTGGTTAGCCACTCAATAGAGCAACAACATGATCGCGTTGAGAAACCAGAATCAGTTTCCATCCTCCTTTGCTCCTCTTAGAGATCTTCTCAAAGCCCTCATGTTCCTTTCGAACTTGAACGGTTTTAATTTTTCCCTCTCACCGCCTGATCAAGGGTTTGCCAAAAGGAAAGGTTCTTCCAAGGTGTGGAAGGAAAAGGGATCCAAGTGATTCTATCACTTTTTCTCTCTCTCCGCTTCTTGTTTTTGTGTTTGCATTACTTGTGTGTTTTGCTTTCATTTTTTGAGTCAGTCTAGTTTTATGCTTTGCTTTGTTTAACATGTTTTTGTTTGTTTGTTTTCAGTTTTGTTTATTTTGTTTTTCATAAAAATAAAAAAATAAAAATTAAAAAATCAGAAAAATACAGAAACAGTGTGTGTAGTGTACACTGGTACTTGTGTACCTTGGATGGCCATTGAAACAAAGTTTTCTAAACTTTGTATCTTTTGTAGCTTAAATGAGCATCTCTATGCACAACTAAGCAAGTGAGCTTTGTGGCTCGTGTTTGTGATGAGTAAGATTAAGTAATCTCTTGTTCTTAACACTCGTATCACTTTTTTTGACGGAAGGACTAGAAAATCCTAAGAGAAAGACATAAATAACCATCTTGATAGGTTATTTAGACCCCTAAAACAACCAAATTGCATAGCCTAGATTAATTAGCCAAGTTGTTACTTAGTCAAATTATGCAATTTCTAGGTTAAAGTAATTCAACAATCATATCAAGAATAATAATGCAGCGGAAAATAAATAACACAAGATATGATCACCCAGGAAACCACACGGTAAAAACCTGGGGAGGATTTGACCCACCGATCCTCAAGGCAAACCAGAATTCACTATGAAAGAATTGAAGTTCTTACAGAAGGACTACAAGCTCCCCGCTCGACTTCCTAATGCTACCCACCAGTACGAACTTCCTGATACGACCACGCGCAGGCTCCGAATCCACGGACTACTTCTTTCTTGAATTCTTCAATCAGCTACAAGCTCCCCGCTTGCTTTTCTTTTAAGTTCCAATGGTTGCAACTAAGTTGATCTTCGAGATGTTGAAATCATCTCTACCTTGAAAACCCTAAGCTTTGTGTAAAGGAAAGCTCCTCTAAGATCTCACAAGAGATTTACACAAAACAGAAAATATGAGCAACAATAACAATATGGACAACCTCAAAAACGTGGCTGGGGTTTTGTTTATATACCTAGGGTAAAAACATAAAACCCTAAACGTTTAATGAAGTAGGGCTGAGTTGGAAATTCTGCAGAAAATTCAACCTGTGCGATTTTCGATCGATCGAGTATAATCTTCGATCGATCGAGCCAGGCCAAAAGTCCCAAGTACTTCTGCAGCCACTCGATTCCAACTGTACAATAATAAACCAACTTTGAGCAAGCCTAAACAAGACTAAATACAATGTTTTGATCATGGTTTGCCAACATTACAAATTAGAGTTCTAAATACATAAAATCCTAAGACCTTAGAACCTAACAAACTCCCCCTTTGGCAATCCATGACAAAACCATAATTAAAAGCTCAAAGTTTTACAAGTAAAAGCCCTTTACAAAAGTAATGCTCATAAAATCAAATTCAGCCTAACTACTATCCATCAGTTGCAAGTGTAGACAGCAGCTTTAGTTGAATCAACCTGTATATTCCTGAAATACTCAACAAACGCATAAACGCATGTGTGACAGAAAAGAGTAAAACAACAGGTATAACATTCTTGTAAGATTCACACAACACAAAATAAAGACATATATGAATGATCAACTCATAAATATAAATCAATAAGCAGTGAATCATAAAACAACAAGAATCAATGAATATAACATGTATATCAATCAATGTTACTCCCCCTAACATGAATATCCCCAAAAATGATATACAAAGTGAAGCATCTAGATACAATCTAAAAAACTTCACAAGCTCCTCAAAACAAAACAAAAAGTCTCCCCCTAACTACAAAAACCCCTCTACAAGTCAAAAATATCACTCCCCCTTTTTGTGACGGAATGCTCTGATACCACTTGATGGGTTATTTAGACCCCTAAAACAACCAAATTGCGTAGCCTAGATTAATTAGCCAAGTTGTTACTTAGTCAAATTATGCAATTTCTAGGTTAAAGCAATTCAACAATCATATCAAGAATAATAATGCAGCGGAAAATAAATAACACAAGATATGATCACCCAGGAAACCACACGGTGAAAACCTGGGGAGGATTTGACCCACCGATCCTCAAGGCAAACCAGAATTCACTATGAAAGAATTGAAGTTCTTACAGAAGGACTACAAGCTCCCCGCTCGACTTCCTAATGCTACCCACCAGTACGAACTTCCTGACACGACCACGCGCAGGCTCCGAATCCACGGACTACTTCTTTCTTGAATTCTTCAATCAGCTACAAGCTCCCCGCTTGCTTTTCTTTTAAGTTCCAATGGTTGCAACTAAGTTGATCTTCAAGATGTTGAAATCATCTCTACCTTGAAAACCCTAAGCTTTGTGTAAAGGAAAGCTCCTCTAAGATCTCACAAGAGATTTACACAAAACAGAAAATATGAGCAACAATAACAATATGGACAACCTCAAAAACGTGGCTAGGGTTTTGTTTATATACCTAGGGTAAAAACATAAAACCCTAAACGTTTAATGAAGTAGGGCTGAGTTGGAAATTCTGCAGAAAATTCAACCTGTGCGATTTTCGATCGATCGAGTCTAATCTTCGATCGATCGAGCCAGGCCAAAAGTCCCTAGTACTTCTGCAGCCACTCGATTCCAACTGTACAATAATAAACCAACTTTGAGCAAGCCTAAACAAGACTAAATACAATGTTTTGATCATGGTTTGCCAACATTACAAATTAGAGTTCTAAATACATAAAATCCTAAGACCTTAGAACCTAACACATCTCATCACTGTTGCATGCCAATCATGAAATGACATTTGTATGGTTCGGCATAGCAAAAGTGGAATGTCAAATGCTTAACATCATTGGGTATTTTTTTTTCTATCTCTTATATGCCCATGCATGGTTTGCTTAAAAGAAAAAATATGCCAAAAAAAAAAAAATCAAAATGCTTTATATATGATTGCAAGTGTGTATTCTAGGAGATGTGGGAGTTATAGGATGTACCTCAAAGGTGATAGTCCCCATCAAACAGTTATGATTGTGTGTGAGTTAAAGTGATTTTCTCATATCTCAAATCGTCATAACATGTAGACACTTATGCAATCTTGCGATGTTTTTCACACACAACACGTAATATTCTTTGCTACTTTTGATACATGTGCAGGTACAATGTGATTTGGCCATCACAAGGAATACATGTGTTAATGTATGCTCACTAAACTGTCTTGACTTATTTTTGAAATATAAAATTGGTTAGACTTGTTTAGTGTGTGTGTGTGTGTTTTGGATCTAATTGCTTAACATTTTTATTGATTGAGAGATGATTTTGAGAGCTTAAAATGTTGTTTGGATCTTTGGTTGAGTAGCATGCTTGATTGCATTCATATCTGTGTTTTTCTCTTCTTTGAAAAACTGTTTTTAAGCAATCTCGATAGCTTCTCGATACCTCTCGACTGTTTTCCTATAAACTGAAAAATTGTTTTCCTATAAATAGGATTCTCGCGATTTCTGTCTCATTTCTCTTCGATCTCTCTCGATAGACAAACTTCTCAATCACTCCTAAACACCTAAAACTCAAGCTTTTCATCTTCCCTACTCATTCTTTGGTCTTTTCATTGCATTTTTCACAGGTATGATCCCTTTTCTAGCCTTTAATCATACATTTCATGCATTCTGACCTAACTTTTGGGATTCTTGATGAACTTTGGAGTTTTTCAAAATTAATGAAGTTTTTGTGCAATTTTTGGGTTGGGTGTTGCTTAAATGATCTTTAAACTTCATGCATTGCATCATATGTGCATTATAACAATGTTTCATGCATTTTAGATGTGTGTTTACTTTGTTGCTATATTGTGTGCTGGTAGGTTTGGATTGGGCTAAGCCCATGATGCATTTAAATTTGCATGTCACATGTTCATGCATTCTCATGCATATGTATCTTCAATTCTATATATTTTAATATATTTGTTGTTTGGTACTTTTCTAATTATCTCCCTTTCTTTCTCTCCCCCTCCCTTTTACGTTAGTCGCATCATGGAACCTAAACGTAAATCTACTCCTTCTGACCCCACTCCCTCTCACATCCGGTTCCATGATGAGAAGGCCAAATCAGACTTCTTGGAGAATTTTCAACGACGCAGCATTCATTTGGAACGCCAAGTTGTTCTGTCAGACTTCTCTGACATTGACCTACCCACTGTCATTCACAATAGGGGTTGGGAGTCACTTTGTGGCGTCCTGGTCACGTGCCCTTCGTGATCATACAGGAGTTCTACTCCAATATGCACGGATTTGATTACTCTATAGCCCAGTTTATCACTCGCGTTCGAGGTGTGCGCATGGTAGTTACTCTGGATATTGTATCTGAGGTACTACACATCCCTAGGGTAGCGCTTCCTGACTACCTTGGTTGTGATCGTCTTAAAACTATGTCTAAAGACAAGCTCGTGTCTCTATTTTGTGAGACACCATCTTCTTGGGGTAAACGTCAAAACACCCCTTACTCGGCCTTTGCTAAAGGTCCGAGGTTCCTTAATATGGTGATAACATTTATCCTTCATCCTTTGTCACACTATAACACTATCATAAAGCCTCGTACTCAATTTTTGTTGTCCCTCTTAGAGGATATCACTATCGACTTCCCTTCTCACTTTATACTCTCCCTTATAGATGTCTATAAGGATACAGTGACCCCTGATAAGCTCATTTTTATTTCGGCTATCACACGGCTCCTTCGCCATTTCTTTGTCTCCTATCCGAAGTCTCCCTATTTCACCTATATGTGTGCCATTGATGCGGCTACCGTTCGACGGAGTGCAACATAGTTGAGACAACGATAGCCCCAAACAGAGATGGCAGCTCCTCCGACTTCTACCACCCCATCCACCTCCGTTCCTTCTTCTTCAGCGGGTGGAGTGACACTTGAGGCCATCATGGCATAGCTTGTGTGCATAGATGCTTGCCTTGACACTCTCAGCGATGAGTTGTGTTAGGTGAACACCCGTGTCGATCGTATGCGCGACGACAGGTTGTGATGGGTGGTTTCATAGTGGCTTTCTCTCCTTCTCCCAAAACGTTTGAGGATGAGAGTGATGATGGTTTCGGCAATGCTGATGATGCTGAGGATGGTGATGACGGCTTGCCCAGTGATGGTGAGATGTCTACTTGATGTACTTTCCCTTTGTCACCTGTGACAAAAAGGGGGAGTAGTTTTGAGATGAGAGTAGTCATACTCATAGGGGGGGTTAGTATAGGAGATAGGGGGAGTGTTTATATAAGGGATGTAGTGAGGATTTTTGTATCTTTTCTTTTCGTTCTATTTTAGATACATTATCTCTTGTACATGGGTCTTGTGACCATTTTGACATACATTGTACTTATATTTGATTATTTGATATATTTGATGTATGTTATTGTTGAAAATCTGGTTTTGTATCTCATACAAAACACACAGCAGAAGCAACAAACATGAATCTATTTCATTCATGATTGATAACATGCACTATGTAAATTTCAGAATTTAAGAACAAGATAGCGTACCTTGGTGTGGTGAAATTCAAAACAAAATATTATAAGTACTTGGGAACACCTTTAATCTTCACTCCAATTCCACTTTACACCCAAGAAGTGTGGTATCTCAATCAGTTTCTAAGGGAGAATAATCGAGTGGCTTCACTCACACATACACACCATTTCACAATAATGTCTCTCTTTAAAAAAAATTATGTATGTTTCTCCCTTTATAACTAACTAATTATCTAATTGGGCTGGCCTATTGGGCATTTCCAATTGGGCTTTAGTGTGTGGCTTGGAGTGGGACCAATAAGACACTAGCTCCAATGGGCCTTGGGTTTTTTTGTCAACTCTTGACAAGTCCAAAGTTACCATTAATTATATTTAATACCACTATATAAATATAATTGCACTCTAGGCCTTATTAATAAATTATATCCCAAGACTTTATTATACATGCAACCCCTTCATAAAATATTCGTAGTAATACAAAGTTATGAATGAAAACTGCCACTTTGTAGATTACTACATCTTAATCCTTGAGTACCCGGTTTAATTCTTAAAAGTTATTCATCATATATTTATGAAATTTAATTTCATAAATATATACTTTAGTAATTTCTTACCAAAGTGGTTAGGCCTAACTCTCTGAATAACTGAACTCATTAAACTTATCTCAAGGGAATATTTTATATCTCCGTTAAGAGATTATGAATTCCATCTTGAGAATATATGTTTCATCAACACCAAATGTGGCTACCCAACATACTGAGGTTTTGACCATTACTTCAGATCTTGAAAGCTCAAAAATGTATTGAAAACACAAGAGCTATTTAGACCCCCAAATTAAAATTACGACTCGATAGATTTTACACTAACTTAATACTAAGTGCGGAATAGTGTAAAAGCGAGCGGATAAACAAATAAGCTACTATAATCCATATTCTAAGCAACACAGCAGTACAATGGAATATAAAAGAGTAGGGAAGAAGGATGCAAACACAAGATAACACGCCGATGTGTTATCGAAGAGGAAACCGAAGAACTCGGCGAAAAACCGATCCACTAGACAATCAGTTGGGATACATGGGTTAGCAAGAGACCCTCCAAGCCTAATCTACCCAATGTACCTAAGCCCTCCAAGCTTCTACTCCAACAAGGCTTCTCGGAACCGTGTCTTGTCTAGATCTCCGGATCCCGGAACAAGCTCCATGTTGCATCTGCCATCCTTGGCTTCTTCCAATTGCTTCCCAGTAGCACCAAAACGTCACTTGACACTCTCAAAGGGTGTGGTAAGTGTTTGGGCTATCAACCTCTCAATGGTATGGAAGTGGAGAGGTAGGAGTTGAGGAAATACTGCAAGCAAGTGTATAGAGAAATGTGGGTATGACAATTTCTAATTTTCAATGTGTTTGGCTAGGGTTTTCTCTCAGAAGCACTCTTCAACTTTTGTGGGTAAGGTGGGTATAAATAGTGTAGGCACAGAAAGTGTGTGTCAATCTGGACAGGCTGGCAGAACAGAATACCTCGCGGGTGTCTCGCGGGAAGGCCTTACCCGCGAGATACTTGCGAGACACAGCTGTCTCCATCCTGGCCTGACTCTTCACATTCCAGCATGTGCAAGGCACATGTGTTACTTCGCGGGAAGCTAAGTCGCGACATACCTGCGAGAAATCTTCAATCTTCAAAATGCTTGAGTCTTCACACACTCTTCCTATAGCACACAACCCTTACAATGAAATCCCACAATAATGTATAAAAGATTGAAACCAATTACAATCAAATTTGGCACGAAATAAAAGTCAACAAAAATACATAGTTGTAAATCACAACTTTACAATCTCCCCCTTTGCCTATTCCGTGACAAAACCCCTAAAACAGACTTTAGACATAAACATGAGTTTAGGAACAATGCCAAAACTCACTCACACCTTATCTAGAAGCTGTGAAGTACTTGCACGTATATACATGTAACCTGAAACACTTGTACACAAACAAAACTTTCATTAAGCTTATGACAAGTTGAACATAAGGTACGTACATGAACAAGTAAAATGCGATCAAGTTTGTAAACACTATAAACATGAAGGCATATCTTGATCAAAACAAAACCAGTCATTAAAGAATGACTACAATGAACATTTAGCAAGTAAATGCTCATCCGGACATGCAATGCAATTAAGACCAATCCAAAGGATCAATTGCATGTCCCACACTCAACCAATGCACAATACACAAAGTATTTGCATCTAGGAAAAATTCTACTAGGGCATAAGAGTGAGGTACTTAAGACATATTAACAATATCTTAAAAGTACAAACAAGTATGCTACAAAGCATAGAGAGAATCACAAAATACTAAAATTAATACTAAAATTAAAAACAGAGTATCAAAGCTTTAAACAAAAGCAGTAAAAACAGTAAACAGTTATAAAAACTGAAAGTAAAACCGTCTGAGAAACCAATAACCAATAACCAATGTTTCTAAGCTTAAGCATATGCTCCCCCTAACGCTGTGCAAGCTCTTCTTCAGCTCCCCCTCAAAATTTTCTCCCCCTTTTTGACCGGAATGGCCAAAGAGGCTAGAACTGATCTGACTCTGAATCTAATCCCTGCGACATGGACAAGTCTTGTATCTGTAAAGACAATGCAGTGATATGTCCTTGAAGGTATGCAAACTGGTTCGCGGTGTGTTGTACATGAGAATCTAGCACTGTAGACATCTGATCCATTTTAGCCAATAATTGATCAAGTTTGCTTAAACCTTGTGTTGGAGCAGAAGACGATGGTTGTGCTGAAGTCTCTAGAGCAGAAGTGAATCTATCAATCTCCTCCTCTGTATCTCCACCCTCATCTTGTTCAACACGAGGTTGTGGGATGGTATGCACACCAGTCTTAGAGCCTCTGATGTAAGCTGTGCTCCTAGTCAGTGTATTAGCACCAATGGGATAGTCCCTCTGAACCACAGTAAGACCACTTGGGAATTTCAGCTTCGTCTTAGCAATGAATCCCATGATCAATGAGGGAAAAGGCATTATGGTCCTTGAATTCTGCTTTGTGATGCTCTTTTTCAGAATGTGGAAGATGTGACTGCATATATCAATCTCCTTGTGAGTGAAAAGGTCGTAGAGAAACCTTGTTCTTGGAGCTGATAGTATGGTGAGGTTGGTGACTGGATACAGGTTATGGATCATCACATAACTCAACGTTCTCATCTTTGGTGAAAACCGGATTGTGTCCATTGATGATTTCTTCGATGAACCACCAAGAGTCTTTATCATATCCTCAATAGAACCTAATCTCTCATCATATTGCACAGACATTGGCTGAGCGGGAGGATGAATCTCCAGAAAATCTTGGATGCTGTCCCTAGTGATTATGAACTCCTTGTGCCTCACCCAGCAAACAATCTTGTCATCTTCTACAGCAGAATTTGAGAAAAATTCTTGAATGATCTCCGAGTACACAGTCTCAACTGGGTTTAACAACTTGGTCCAGGTTCTCTCTTTGAAAGCATCAGGAATAAATGTGTGCTCAAGAGCCTCTAACTGAACTAACCGTTCCATGACAATGGTTGCTCTCTTGTAGCAATCATTGTACTTCATATCAGCTTCAGCAGACTTGAAGTGATCAGAGTCAGTACGGGAACGTTTCGAAGATGATTTCTTCTTAGCTGCGTGCTTGGTGGGAGACATCTGCACAATTTCACAAAGCAAACAAGATAGGGAACATGTGCATAAACACAGAAACATAACACAAAAACATGATTAGATACATGTTAGTTCAAAACATAAGTAATAACTTAAAACAGAGCATAATCAACTCTAAACAACATGCTAAACACTTAAAAATAGGAAAACATAAACTCAATGCATGAAACTGAGTAACTGTGCATGTGTGTGCATCTGTGTGCATGTCCTGATGCATGTGTGTGCGACACGAGATGCATGAGGGGTGCCTAGGTGTGTGCTTAGTGTGTGCATTACGGGAAAAGTGCATGAAACACATGAATAATGACCAAACAAAGTGAAACAAGGTCAAACAAGTGAAAACCCACAGATTGAGATCACTTGATTCTAATTTAGCACAAAAATGTCACTTGGACATTTTGACAAACACTTAGCATGCATAAATGAACTCCAAGAATGAATAATGCATGAACATGGAAAAATCTACCCTCAATACATGTTAAAATGCCACAAGGGGCCAACAAAGATGCACAAACACCAAATGGGACTCAGCCCAATCAAAGATTTTGAAAAATATGCACACAAATTAGAAAAACACTCAAATTTTCAAAAATCCCCAATTTTCAAAACCCTAACGAAAATTCTGCATAATCCAAAAGTAAAAGATGAAAATAGTGTTAGAAACACATACCTTGAAAGGATTTTGCAGAGATTTTGCTTGAAAATGATGAGGTTTTGACAGAAATTGAATTTGGGTTGAAAAGGGTTCGAAGGAGGTTGAGCGAGGGAAATGAGATTGATTTGAAAAACTGTCACATTTGCTATATAAAACTGAAAACACGCGTTTTTCGCGGGTTAGAGAGTAACGAGACAGTTGTGAGAATGGCCACTGAAGCACATAAGCTTTCGCGAGAAGCTTTAAGTCGTGAGACAGTCGCGATACCCTCTGTCTGAATTTGGAAAAATTCCAGTTTTTGCCAAACAGCATTTCGCGAGAAGCTGTTGGTCGCGAAACGGTCGCGATACAGTCGTGAGAGTTTCTGTGTGACTCAATGAAAAAATTAATTCCCTTAAGCTCATTTTGTAGGAAGCTCTAAGTCACGAGCTTCTCGCGAAACAACCCCTAAACCAGATTTTGATGAAAAACACAAAAATATGCATTTTGACCAAAAATTAAACACACGATAGTATAAAATCACTTTCAAAAACATATAAAACACTCAAAAATATTTTTGGGTTTGATCAGCAAGCTCTTGAGAATACACATCACATTTGAACATATACAATCACACAAATGAGATAAGCATTAATTGAATCAAAGTCTTGTGTGTTGTGTGTGAATATCAAATGTAGAATAATCCTTAGACCAGAGCGAAACTTCAATGATCAATTCAATCGAGTCATACATAACTGATACGAACTCAAGTGGACTATCTCCATTATAGAAATGAGTATATATGACCTCCCACAAGATAATGATTACATAACTTAGAAGTTTTTCATTTGGCTTCTGCATAAAGCATAACATTTGATCCATTTTTGGACAATACATCTTTTTTTGAGATCGGTGCTTGAAATTTTTTATATTTCAACATTGAGGATTAGCCTTTGGCTTTTTGAGCACCATACAAATTACATTAAAAAGTCGCTTTCCCTTTTTCCTAGTCAAATACTAGTATGTGCGACAGGCTTTTGCAGCTCAATATCTCTTTTCATTTGGAGATTTACATTTGGTGAGCTCTTTTTGCAAAAACTTAAAAATAAAGTGGGAAGAGATATAGACACAAGTCTATGCAAGTATCAAGACCAACAAGACTATTGACCAATCATTCATGACAAGCTTGAAGATCTATTTACAACAGTCACACATAGTTTTCAAGATTTCTTCCACATAGAAATGAGTGCATATAGAACAAGCCAAGATCGTAAATGTACTACGCCATTAGTACGAATGTACTAGGCCAAACTCACATGTGATATACACAAAACTAGTGATCAAACTTTTAAAGATTTTTCAATTTTTATGGGTTTTTGATTTTTTGAACACACCCAAAACAGAACAAGAAAAGTAAGATCAACAAAAAAAAACTGGTACAAACCAAACAAGTAAAGGAAACATGCTAAAACTGATAACAAAACATGATATGATGCATGAACAAATATCCCTAAACATCGGAAGAATTAATGCATGGACATGTTGCAATGTTTATGCATGAGTACCCATTTTCACCCACACGACACGTGTGTTTAGGGTGATATCCCTATGGGATTGGGTACGGGAGTTAGGACTTTCAAACCTTCTGGAGAAGCTTTCCAGGCAAGTGGTGAATGCACCTATCATTTTCATCACGTCCATCACTCCTGGATCTCCATTTCGTCCTCTTGATGAGTCAGCACCCCAAGTTCCCTTGTCATTTCTTGGTCCTCTTGACCTTTGATTAGTTGCATTCTTTAGAGCTCTCAACTGATGACAATTGGGTCGAGTATGTCCTTGAAGACCACAATGATGACAGAAGTGGTTCGTTCTAGGTCCTCGTTGTGACCGTGGAAGAGATCTCCCTCTTGCTTCATTCCTAACCACAGATTGATTCTGGGGCTTATTCACCATCCTTGGGTCAACCACAGTCTTCTTCTTTTCAACCTTCGTCTTCTCCATAGTGGGAGCGACTGTAACCAACTCTTTGGCCTTCACAAATTTTACTTCTTTGGAAATATTTACAGCAGCTGCACTGCATTCTCTAGAGTATCCAAGTCCGGATTTATCTGAGAATTGCTTTTGGGAGGAAAGTACATCATCCAACTTCTTGGTGGAGACCCTTTCTACCTTGGCATTGGCTTGAACCACTTCAAGCTCTAAGAATCTGGTCTTTAAGTAAGCTTCTGACAGCTCACCATTCAGCTTTTCTATTTCACATTTGGCCTCCTTATGTCTGACCAAGAGACTCCGGTAATCTTCCTCTGCTTTCTTCATTTTCCTCACAGCCGCCTTGGCTACCCTTGCATACTTTCCCGACTTTTCAAGGAGTAAGGTATAATTTTCTTGAAGATCAGTTGTATTCTCATCCTCTTCAGCATCTGATTCTTCCATAATCCCCATGGATTCTTCATCGCTGTGCTCTCCAAGTTCTTGTACAAGTTGGTGTAAGTCCTCGGATGATTCAACATGTTCAATGGCCATAAAGGCAGAGTAGTTTCCCTCTCCGTCACAGCTTTCTTCTGAGTAAGAATTAGAAGAATCTGAATCACTAAGCGTTGTGGTATAAGCCTTGCCTTTTCCTCTTAGAAAATTTGGACACTCCTTCTTTAGATGTCCATGGCCATTGCACTCATAGCACACAATGCCTTGGGGTACTCTTATGCTCTTTTATATCACCTTTTGAGGATGAGAACTTCCCTTTACTGAACTATCTTCCGTTGTTCTTCATTCTCAGGAATTTTCTGAAGTTTTTCGCAAGAAATGCAACCTCCTTCTCCACACCATCTTCTTCAGAAGAATCATCCATTCTTTCGGTGATGGTTTTAAGTGCGAGGGATTTACTCGACTTATGAGAAGGCAGTCCCAGCTCATATGTTTGGAGAGACCTTATTAGCTCTTGGATTTTGATCTCATCCAAGTCTTTACTCTCTTCTATTGCTATGACTTTTGCTCTAAAACTTTCCGGTAAGGACCTTAGAATTTTTCTCACCACCTTAGTATCTTCAATCTTCTCACCAAGATTGAGTTTAGCAATTACAATTTCGTTGAGCTTCCCATAGAATGAATCAAAAGGTTCATCATCACCTATCTTAAGCTCTTCAAATTTGATGGTAAGCATCTGGAGTTTTGTGTCCTTAACTTTCTTTGTACCCTCATAGGTAGTCTCCAAAATCTCTCAAGCTTCTTTGGCTACTGTCATATGAGAGATCCTGTGGAATTCATCTGGAGACACACCACAGAAAATAGCATTTAAAGCTTTACTATTAGCATTGGCTGCCGCAAGAGCTGCCTTAACCCAGGTGAATTTAGCAGCCTCCGGTCTAGTCCAACCAACTACAACCGCATCCCAAACGATATCATCAATAGAGCATAAAAATGCTCTCACTCTGACTTTCCAGAAAGCATAATTGTTACCATCAAAAAATGGTGGAACATTGAGAGATTGAGACCTATCCATCTCAAAAAAGGTCAAGGATCACACTCAGGTATTTAAACCATAGCGAGTGTACCCGCTCTAATACCAATTGAATGCTCATAAATGTGTTGAAAACACAAAAGCTGTTTAGACTCCCAAATTAAAATTACGACTCGATAGATTTTACACTAACTTAATACTAAGTGCGGAATAGTGTAAATGCGAGTGGATAAACAAACAAGCTACTCTAATCCATAATCTAAGCAACACAGCAGTATAATGGAATATAAAAGAGTAGGGAAGAAGGATGCAAACATAAGATAACACGCCGATGTGTTATCGAAGAGGAAACCGAAGAACTCGGCGAAAAACCTCTCTGCCGCCCTCCAAGCGGAATCGATCCACTAGACAATCAGTAGGGATACATGGGCTAGCAAGAGACCCTCCAAGCCTAATCTACCCGATGTACCCAAGCCCTCCAAGCTCCTACTCCAACAAAGGTTCTCGGAGCCATGTCTTGTCTAGCTCTCCGAATCCCACAACAAGCTCCATGTTGCATCTGCCATCCTTGGCTTCTTCCAATTGCTTTCCAGCAGCACCAAAACGTCACTTGACACTCTCAAAGTGTGTGGTAAGTGTTTGGGCTATCAACCTCTCAATGGTATGGAAATGGAGAGGTAGGAGTTGAGGAAATACCACATGCAAGTGTATAGAGAAATGTGGGTATGACAATCTCTAATTCTCAATGTGTTTGGCTAGGGTTTTCTCTTAGAAGCACTTTTCAACTTTTATGGGTAAGGTGGGTATAAATAGTGTAGGAATAGAAAGTGTGTGTCAATCTGGACAGGCTGGCAGAACAGAATGCCTCGCGGGTGTCTCGCGGGAAGGCCTTACCCGCGAGATACTCGCGAGACACAGTTGTCTCCATCCTAGCCTAACTTTTCGCATTCCAGCATGTACAAGGCACATGTGTTACTTCGCGGGAAGCTAAGTCGCGACATACCCGTAAGAAATCTTCAATCTTCAAAATGCTTGAGTCTTCACACTCTCTCTCTATAGCACACAACCCTTACAATGAAATCCCACAATAATACAGGGTATAAAAGATTGAAACCAATTACAATCAAATTTGGCACGGAATAAAAGCCAACAAAAATACATAGTTGTAAATCACAACTTTACAGATCTCACTCCTGATATATCAAAGAAACCTATACTCCATGATCAGGTCCATTATTCTCTCAGGATTAAGAGTTAATATAAATAGAAGTCATAAGATTTATTATTCATTTGACAGTCGTTAGGAGAATATCTTCAGTGACTTTTTACATAAATCACATACTATGCATCTCAAGGATTATATGATAATGTCCGAATATTCATGTTACCATTATTTTAGATAATAATAAATAAAAAACTTTATTAATCACAACATTAAGTCATACATAATGTCATATATAATAATATACATAATATCATACATAGCATCTTACAATAGGATTTAAGAGCACTAATCCTAACAATCTCTCACTTGCCCTAAAGACTATTGTGCACTAATCTAACTCCCATTCGCTCCAAATGTGACTCGAAAGTCCTTTGAGACAAGGCTTTGGTAAAAGGATTTGCTAGATTATTTGCACTTTCAATCTTTGCAACCACTACATCTCCACGAGAAACAATGTCTCGAATGATGTGGTACTTTCTCTTAATGTGTTTTCCTTTCTTGTGATTTATTGATCTTTAGATTGTGCAACCGCTCCACTATTGTAGCAAAACAATGTAATAGGAACTTGCTCCATTCTCACTACACCAAGATCAGAAAGGAATTTATTGAGCCAAACAGATTTCTTTGCTGCTTCACAAGCAACAATGTACTTAGCTTCCATGGTGGATTCCGCAATACAGGATTGCTTAACACTCCTCCAAGTTGTGGCTCCACCTCCCAAGGTGAAAACACATCCTGAAGTAGATTTTCTGAGATCTAGATCCAATTGAAAGTCTGAATTTGTATAGCCAATGGGAATCAAATCCTCACACCAGTAAATAAGCATATAATCTCTCATTCTCCGAAGATACTTGAGAATATGCTTTACAGCTTGCCAATGTTTTGGTCCTAGATTTGATTGATATCGGCTGGCCATGCCAACTAAATAACAGATATCTGGTCTAGTACAAAGCATGGCATACATGAGACTTCCTACTGCAGAAGCATAAGGAACTTGTCTCATCATATTTTCTTCCTCTTGAGTCTTAGGCCTTTGGTCATCAGACAAAGGAACTTCATGTCTGAAAGGAAGTAATCCCTTCTTGGAGTTTTGCATGTTAAACCGTTCTAGAACCTTATCTGTATATCCAGCTTGTGATCAGCCTAACATCTTATTCTTAAGATCTTGCCAAAGCTTGATTCCTAGAATAAAGTTAGTCTCACCTAAGTCTTTCATATCAAATTGGCTTGACAACCAAACCTTTACTGATGACATTACCCCTACATCATTCCCAATGAGTAGAATATCATCAACATAAAGCACTAGGAACATTACTACTTTATCTCGGTGTTTTTTGTACACACATGGTTCATCAAGATTTTGTTCAAAACCAAATGACTTGATTGCTTGATCAAATTTGATGTTCCATGACCTAGATGCTTGCTTAAGTCCATAAATGGACCTTTTCAACTTGTATACCATATCCTCTTGGTTCTTTGCTATGAAACCTTTTAGTTGCATCATATAGATTTCTTCTTCAAGATTGCCATTTAGAAAAGAAGTCTTGACATCCATTTGCCAAATCTCACAATCATAATGAGCAGCAATGGATAAGAGAATTCTGATAGATTTAAGCATGGCTACTGGCGAAAAAGTTTCATCATAGTCAATACCTTCTTTTTGTGTTTACCCTTTCACCACTAGCCTTGCTTTAAAGGTTTCAACCTTTCCATCTACCCCTCTCTTCCTCTTGTAAACCCATTTGCAACCAACAGGTTTAATGCTGTTAGGCGCCTTTACAAGATCCCAAACTTAATTAGAATACATGGAATCTAATTCAGATTTCATAGCTTTGATCCAATGATGTGCATCTATATCATTCATTGCCTCTTCATAAGTGTAGGGATCCGATTCAACCTCTTCTAGGATAGCTTTGTAAGTTTCTCCCAAACCTATAAATCTTATAGGAGGCCGAACAATTCTCTCATTACGACGAGGCACCTGTGTACTAGTCATCTCATGAGTAATGTCTTGTGGTGTATCTAATACATCCACATTATCCCTAGTTTCATGCATTGGTTGTTCTATTACAAGTTCATTCATTTCAGCCAATACAACTTTACTTCTAGGAGTAAAATTATTCATATAGTCATTTTCCAAGAATTTAGCATTTGTACTAACAAAAACTTTGTTATCCTTATGACTATAGAATAAATAACCCCTAGTTTCTTTTGGATAACCTACAAGCAAACACACTTTTGATTTTGGTGCCAACTTATCAGGCTTCCCTTTTAACACATGCGCTGGACATCCCCAAATGTGGAGATATCTCATACTAGGCTTACGCCCACTCCACAATTCCATGGGTGTTTTGGGAACAGATTTTGATGGGACTAAATTCAAAAGATGTATTGCTGTATTTAAGGCATAACCCCAAAAAGAAATCGGTAAAGTTGAGTAACTCATCATGGACCTAACCATTTCCAAAAGAGTCCTATTCCTTCTTTCTGCTACACTATTCTATTAGGGAGTTCCAGGTGCAATCAATTGGGATACAGTCCCATTTTGAGTTAAGTAATCCTTGAAATCCCCAAGAAGGTATTCGTCACCAAGATCAAATCGAATGGCCTTTATGCATTTACCTAATTGATTCTCAACTTCAGCCCTAAACTCTTTGAACTTTTCAAAGGCTTTGGACTTCTGTTTCATTAGGTACACATAACCATATCTTGAGTAATCATCGGTAAAAGTGATGAAGTACTCATAGCCTCCTTTTGCTTGGGTTGACATAGGACCACATACATCCGTATGAACTAATTCAAGCAACTCTTGGGCTCTTCTACCTTTTGCATTAAAAGGTCGTTTGATCATTTTTCCTGCTAAACAGGATTCACAAACTGGAAATTCATCAAAGTCCAATGGCTCTAGGAGTCCATCTTTGATCAGTCTTTGAATTCTGTTTGGATTAATATGACCCAAATGCAAGTGCCAAAGATATGCTTCATTAGTAGAAGGAAACTTTCTCTTTAATGATTTTATATGAGAGTTATGATCCAATTTAGAATTATATAATTCATGCTTATCAGGAGTTAAAATATAAAGACCATCCACAATATTGCCAGAACAGATAAACACTTTACCAATTTTTATTACAACATTGTCTTTAAGGATAACACAATATCCATGTTTACCCAAATAAGTTGCAGAAATTAAATTCCTACGAACATTAGGTACATATAGACAGTCTTCTAATATTAAAACCCTAGACTCAAAGCATAAATTAAACACTCAAACAGCTACAACCGGAATCCTGCTCCCATCAGCCAAAGTAGAAAACAATTCCCCTTCATTAAGCTTTCTAGTCTCTTGGAACCCCTGCAAAGAATTGCAGATATGATTAGTACAACCTGAATCCGCACACCAAGAATCAGTGAGATTTTGTACTAAACATATTTCAAGGAGGAATGGACTTTTCATAACTTTATTATTGGCAGCCTTGAATTTTGGACAATTCCTCCTCCAGTGTCCTTTCTCACCACAATGGAAACACTTTCCTTTGATCTTCTTTCCTTTGTCAACAACCCCTAAGGCAATTTGTTTACCATTTTGCTTGGCGAAATCCTTCTTCTTCTTCTTCTTCTTACCTTTGCCTTTCGACTTAGGTTGAGAAGTAGAAGCTTCAGCCATATTAGCATTAGACGTGGCAAAACGGGTGGGGCGGGTCGAGTTTGGGTCGAGTCAATCGGGTCGGTGGGTCAAACAGGTCACGAGTCAAAACGGGTCATTTTTAAACGGGTCAATCGGGTCAGGTCGGGTTGACCCGTATTTTTCAAACATTTTTTTTTTTAGTTACAAAAACAAATCAATAACAACCTGTTTAGAGAGAATAAATAAAATCAATTAAGCAAATGAATTACACTTAATGTCACTTGTTAATATCCTTCAAATTTTGATAGTTTTGAGCATGACAAAAATTATTTATAGTCATAAATTCATGATGGAAAAAGTCTTCAATGTTAATAGTTCATTGTCAAAATGCATATAATTACAAGTTTACATCTTCAAAAATAAATAGATCTTAAAACAAACAAAACAAGTAAGTCAGCAAAGTATTGTTAATATTCTCTCTTTTGGATGTTTTTATGGTTTTTTGAACCATGAAATTCTTTTATTTTATTATTAAGATTTGGATCTTTTGGGGGTGATAGATTGTGAGCAAAGGAGGAGCATAGATTAAAAAAAAAGAACAAAGTTTTTTGTAGCTTGGTGTGCAGGTGAAGGCAGATTTTTTATGGATGAACGGAGAAATTCTTTATAATTCATAATGGCCACTATTCATTGGCTTCTAAGAAATCCATTACTTCTTCATTATCGTCATCATCTCCTTTTTCTCTTTGGTGCTAGTCTAAGTGCAAGTGACCGAAGATTACAGCTTGAAGCGATATCGGTGATGAGAAAAAGGAATTAACGCTAACGCTAACGCTAACACTATGACCTATGACGTTCGCTCCTAATAATAGCTCTTTATCATCAGACCAAGATACCAATCAGTATTTGGTGTAGGCGGGGATTGAATTCCAAATCACTTATTCAACCATCATAGATTTTACCAACTGAGCTAACCACTAAGTTTTGTCAATTTGAATGTGTATGTTATAACTTATAAACACATGCTAATTTAATTTATTTAGTTAGCTAGTTAAATATTATTATATAAGTGATGAATAAATTAGTCATTAGTTGAATATATTCAAAATTTATAATGAATATACCCTTTGAATATGTATACCTATAGTTTTTTTTTTTTTTTTTATAATCTTTATATATTAAGACGATTCAAAAAGTTAGTTATGGTTTAAAAAAATGTCAAAAACGCCCTTAATCTAATTAGATAATTCTTATTCCTAAAAAATAAAAAAATAGGGTTAAAATTGTAATTCAACAAAATTAAAAAACAAAAAAAACTATCAGAGAAATTTTTTTCCTAAAAATTAGCACATTCTCTATAAATATATCTCACATACATTTAATGCATTTTTTCCTAAAAAGTAGAAAACACTAAACCAGTAGTTTACTCCATTTCAAATTCTAAATTTTAGTTTCTTAAAAATTTCTTCATGTGTAAATTCACTAACAATAGATAAATTAGAATTGAAAAATTACTTTTAACTCAAAAAAAAAAAAAAAAAAAAAAAGGCTCATTCATGTTCTCCGTTTGTGCTTGTGCATTTGGCTTTGGAGTTTGGACAATGGCCTACAGCTCAACTAAATGAGATTTTTTTTTTTTTTTTTTTAATGGTTGTCTTGACTCTTGAGTCTTGACAGCCTTGGCCGGTCCTTATGTTGTTGTGTAACATGTAGAGTAGTCTTATCTCATCACTCATGGCAATAGGCAGTAAGCACTGAAGCTAGCTATTATTGGTTTTGATGAATCAAATAGTGATTCTCTCATGTCAATGTCATGTCTTGAGTTTTGATTGTTTATAATTTTATATTTATAATATATTGATTATTAGTTTTGATACTTTGTGCTTTATGCACTTAGTATCATGACATAATTTAAATATTTTTTTAGCAAATTTTTTTTAACGAGTCAGGTCACGGGTTATCCGGGTTGGTTCGGGTTGACCCATAAAAAAAAAATCTGGTCGGGTCACGAGTCAACCCGTTTTTGCTTCGGGTCAAAAAAATCGGGTTCGGGTCAGGTATTTTTCGGGTCGGGTCGAGTCAGAAAATTCTGACCCGTACTGCCATGTCTAATTAGCATCAACATTATAAGTACCAAGAATGCCTTCCGCCGCTACCAATTCATTCATTAATTTAGAAAAAGAATAAATCTTTTTGTTCATATTATAATTGAGTCTGAATTCCTTGAATGATTCCGGTAGTGACTGGAGTATCATATCCACTTGGGATTCTCCATCAATATCGGCACCTAAAACTTCTAGTGTATTTAGATTAGAGATCATTGTAAGACAATGCTCCCTTACTGAATTGCCTTCAGTCATTTTGGTATTATAAATTTGCCTCATGGTTTTTTGCCTTGCTGAACGGCCTTGCTCACCAAACATCTCCTTTAGACTTAGCATAATGTCTGAAGCTAGTTCTACATCCTGCATTTGATGTTGTAGAACATTTGAGATAGATGCTAGGATGTAGCACATGGCCATCTCATTAGATTTTTGCCAACGATCATATCACTGTTTTTCCTCAGAAAGAGTATCTAATGAAGGAAAGCTAGGACATGGTTGAGTAAGCACATATTTGTGCTCTTCAGCTATAAGAACAATGTCCAAATTTCTTTTCCAGTCAACATAGTTGGATCTAGTCAATTTGTTTTGATTAAGAATAGTAACAAGTGGGCTAAATGATGCCATGATCAAATCTAAAAATAATAAACATGAATATAATAAGTAAAATGGAAATTATCAATTTAGCATATAAACTTATAGTATGGAACCTTATTAAGCCATAATATAATATACGCAACGATAACCCAATCCCATGTTTAAAATTCCTTGGAAGCAAGTAAATTATAAACACTATGATTGATTGAGAACTTTTCTCATTATTAGTGCTATCATGATAACTCTTATCAAACACTAATAACATGCTGTATTTTCTTTAGCCTCTAAGTAATAATGACATTAGCTCCAAAGGGAGATTAATATTAAACTTAGTCTAGTGTACACCATGATTGAATTCTATGTGATTCATGAAGTAACTCCATGGTAGTGTGGTCGTTCTTAATGTAAAAACACATATCATCCATCATTAAGAAGTTTAATCTGTAGTTCCATGAATTAAACACCCTCCGAAGGGAGCAAGGCATATACGCCAAGGCGAGGTGCTTAATCACACTACTATAAACCGACAATGGAGGCTGTGAGATGCAACCCTTGTATCTCTCTTCCACTAGATATTTTAAATTAAAGGTTTTTATGATCAAGAACCATAATAATGCTAGAAACCCTTGAAAACATAATCCTAATCTCATTAGGAATAAATTTCATAATCCTAGCATTAACAAGATAGCATATATATATATATATATATCCATGCATCTCCATATAAATTGCAACATATGAAACACACATTAATATACGGATCCAAGACATCCAAGGCATATAACACATGCTACAAACATTGTATCACTACCTTATATCAATAATCTGAATGCTTATGAATCCATATAAATAATAATATATATCAAGCATTAACGTTAAATTGATAACATTGATGTATCCAAGCCACAAAATATCATTGATAACGTTCATCATTGACTTAATATATATATATATATATATATATATATATAAACCAATTCATGAAGTTAGGCCTTGAATCCTTGATAAACTATAAATATATACGGATTCAATTTGCAAAACGTTTATATATAATCAAGTGGTCCATATTTAATATACTATATACCAATGTACAGCATATCCTTTTATGACGGTGCCGACTTGCAATGTTTATATAGGATTGAATAGAAATAATAAAGCATGACACGGCACCGTATCAAAGAAGCATAATCATGGGCCACTGTGTTTGAAAGCTCGAAAATGTGTTGAAAACACAAGAGCTGTTTAGACCCCCCAATTAAAATTACGGCTTGGTTGATTTTACACTAACTTAATACTAAGTGCGGAATCGTGTAAACACAAGCGTACAAGCAATAAGCTACTCTAATCCATAAACTAAGCAACACAGCAGTATAATGGAATATAAAAGAGTAGGGAAGAAAGATGCAAACACAAAAAACACCGAGACATGTTTTAGAAGATGAAACCGAAGAACTTGTCGAAAAACCTCTCCGCCGCCCTCCAAGCGGAAATCAATCCACTAGACAATCAGTTGGGATACATGAGTTAGCAAGAGACCCTCCAAGCATAATCTACCCGATGCACCTAAGCCCTCCAAGCTCCTACTCCAACAAGACTTCTCGGAACCGTGTCTTGTCTAGCTCTCCGAATCCCGCAACAAGCTCCATGTTGCATCTGCCATCCTTGGCTTCTTTTAATGCTTCCCAGCAGCACCAAAACGTCACTCAACACTCTCAAAAGGTGTGGTAAGTATTTGGGCTATCAACCTCTCAATGGTATGGAAATGGAGAGGGAAGAGTTGAGGAAATACCACAAGCAAGTGTATAGAGAAAGGTGGGGATGACAATCTCTAATTGCAAATGTGTTTGGCTAGGGTTTTCTCTTTGAAGTATTCCTCAATATTTGTGGGTAATGGGGGTTTATATAGGATAGGTGCAAAATATAACAGTCAGTCAGTACAGGCTGGCAGAATAGCATGTCTCGCGGGTGTCTCGCATGAAGGCCTTACCCGCGAGATACTCGCGAGAGACAGCTGTCTCCATCTATCCTGACTCTTCCCATTCCAGCATGTGCAAGGCACATGCTTCACTTCGCGGGAAGCTTAGTCCCGACATACCCGTGAGATTCCATCAGCTTCCAATTTGCTTCAGTCTTCACACACTCTCTATCACACACCCCTTACATCAATTCCCACAACAAATACAGGGTATAAACAATTGATAGTAATTACAATCAAATTTGGCACGGAATAAAAGCCAACAAAACACATAGTTGTAAATCACAACTTTACAATCTCCCCCTTTGGCTATTCCGTGACAAAACCCTAAAACAGACTCTAGACTTAAACGTGAATTTGGGAACACAGGCAACACTCACTCACACTTAATTCTAGATTCTAATAAGCTCTTGAAATATATGAACAAGTAACTCCTGAAACACAACAACAAAATATTATCATTGTATGCAGAAAACTTGAAAAACATATGGAGCATTAAAAGCATGATCAAGCAAGATGAAATAGAAAACACTAGATCATGGCAAGATCAAACAAGTAATCACTATACAGAAGTAATTACTATGCTCATTCACACAAGGAATGAACATCCGGATATGCAAGATGATAAGCTCATATGAAGAGTACCATTTGCAAATCCAACACTCAACCAATGCAAAATACTTGAAGTATTTGCATCTAGGAACAATCCTACAAGGGCACAAGAGTGTTCATCACTCAACCAATGCATAGAACGTATATGCATCTAGGAACAATCCTACTAGGGCACAAGAGTGATGTAGTGAAGTAAATGTATGACATTAAACTTCAAAAGCACAAGCATAAAGGCTGCATAAGCAAAGTATTGCAAATACATGGCACAAACCATAAAAGCCTACAAAACATGCAATGAAACAAAACAACCCTTAAAGCTTACAAAAGCAACATGGGTACATGCAAAGTATGCTACAAAGCATAGAGAATAACACAAAAACTATCTGAAATAATACTTAAATAAAGCATAGTATCAAAGCTTTAAACCAAAAGTAGTAAAACAGTTATAAACACTAAAAATACTGAATAAAAACCGTCTTTAACACCAATAACCAATGCTACTATGTTTCTACGCTATGCTCCCCCTATCGCTGTGCAAGCTCTTCTCCAGCTCCCCCTCAGAAATTTCTCCCCCTTTTTGACCGGAATGGCCAAAGGACTAGAATGGTACGGACTCCGAATCAGAGCCATGAGTGGAGGACAACTCCTGAACTTGCGATGCTAATGCGGTGATCTGTCCCTGAAGGTATGCGAACTGATCTGCTGTGTGCTGCACATGGGCGTCAAGCACTGTCGACATCTGGTCCATCTTAGCAAGCAACTGATCAAGTTTGCTTAAGCCTGATGGTGGAGCAGAAGATGATGGCTGTGCAGAGGGCTCTGGAGCCGAGGTGAACCTGTCAATCTCTTCCTCTGTATCTTCAGCTTCCTCCTGCTGAACCCGTCGTGGTGGTGGTATGGTATGCACACCAGTCTTGGAGCCTCTAATGTGTGCAGTGCTCCTAGTCAGTGTGTGACCACCAATGGGGTAATCCCTCGGAACAGCTGTGAGACCACTAGGTAGCTTGAGCTTTGTCTTGGAAATCAATCCCATGATCAAAGAGGGGAATGGCATCACAGTTCGGGAATTCTGCTTTGTGATGCTTTTCTTCAAGTCATGCATGATATGACCACAAATGTCAATCTCCTTATGTGTATAGAGATCATACAGGAATCTTGTTCTCGGAGCAGATAGAGTGGTGAGATTGGTGACTGGATACAGATTGTGAATCATCACATAGCTTAATGTCCTCATTTCTGGAGAGAACTTGAGAGTGTCCATGGATGATTTCTTCGATACACCACCAAGGACTTTGATCATATCATCAATCTTACCCAATCTGTCCTCATAAGCAACTGTGATTTGCTGAGATGGAGGACGAGTCTCCAAAAAGTCTTGGATGCTCTCTCTAGTAATCTGAAACTCCTTGTGTCTCACCCAGCCCTCAATACGATCTCCGTTGACAATGGCATTAGAGAAGAACTCCTTGATAATCTCTGAATATACCACTCCAGTCGGGTTGAGCAGCTTAGTCCACGTTCTATCCTTGAACACTTCAGGGATGCAAGTGCCCTCAAGAGTCTCTAACTGGACTACCTGTTCCATGATGATCGTCTTGTCCTTGTAACAGTCATTGTACTTCATATCAGCCTCTATAGACCGGAAATGTTCAGAATCAGTTCGGGCTCTCTTTGAAGTCGATTTCTTCTTAGCTGCATGCTTGGTGGGAGAGATCTGCACAATTTCACAAAGCAACGAAGGAAACAACAATGCACAAACACAAACCAGAAGACAAACTTCATTAGATTCAAGTTAGTGCCAAATCAGACATAGACTAACTGAAAAATAGAGCATGATAAACACTAAACATCATGATAAAAGACTCCACCTTATAAGGCATAACTATAATGCAACAAATTAAGAAATATTGCAAGAGTGTGTGTCTGTGTGCATGTGCTGATGAGTGTGTGCGGCATGAGATGCATGAGGGTGCCTAAGTGTGCTTAGTTGTGTGCCAAAAATGTGCAACATGAACAAAGTGATTGAAACACAAAATCAATGACCAAACCAAGTAAAATAAGGTCAAATAAGTGAGAGTCCATGGATTGAAATCACTTGATTTCAAAATAGCACAAAAATGTCACTCGGACATTTTGACAAACACTTAGCGTGCACAAATGCAAAAAATACATGAATAATGCATGAACATGTGAAAATCTACCCTCAATACAAGATAAAATGCCACAAGGGGCCAACACAAGTGCAGAAACAACTAAAGGAACACAGCCCAATCAAAATAAATGAAAAAGATTCACCCAATTTTGAAAACCAACCCAAAGTTTCGAAAATCCCCAATTATCAAAACCCTAACAAAAAATCTGCAAAATCTAAGTAAAACTTGAAAAGAAATGGTTAAGAAACATACCTTGAAGAAGAAAATGCAGAAAAAGTGCTTGGTTTGAAGGGAAATGAATGGAATAGTGATTTTGGGTTGAAAAACTTTGAGAGAGGTTGAGCGAGGGAAGTTTGATAGTTTTGAAAAACTGTCACATCAGCTATATAAAAACTGAAAACACGCGTTTTTCGCGGGTTAGAGAGTGGCGACACAGTCGCGAAACAGTCGCGAGAAAGGCCACTAAAGCACAAAGTTTTTCGCGAGAAGTATTAGGTCGCGAGACAGTCGCGACACAGTCGCAGTAACTTCTGTCTGAAATTGGAAAAATCCAATTTTTAGCCAAACAGCATTTCGCGAGTAGCTTTTGGTCGTGAGACAGTCGCGAAAGTTTCTGTGTGACAAGATAAAATAAAAAATTCCCTCAACTCCTTTTCGCGGGAAGCTCTAAGTCGCGAGCTTCTCGCGAAACTACCCCTGAACCAGTTTTTGAAGAAACACAAAAACATGCATTTTAATCAAAAACAAAAGACAAGAAAGTATAAAAACACTTTCAAAAACAAATAAAACACTCAAAAATCTTTTTGGGTTTGATCAACAAAGATTGAGCATGTGAAAACACATTTAATCAAGTACAATCACACAAATGAATAAGGCATTCATTGAACATAGACTTGTGTGTTGTGTGTGGATATCAAAAATGAGATAGTCCTTAGTCCAATGTGAAGCTTCAATGATCAATTCAATCAGGGCATACACAGCTAGTACTAGATTATGTGACCTATCTCAATTATAGAAACATGCATATATGACCTCCCACACGTACTTGATAACAATTCATTGAAGCTTTTCATTTGGCTCCATATTTAACATATCATTTGCAACTTTTGAGCAAAGAGAATCTCATTTAGAGAAAGATGCCTGAAATTTTTGATATTTCAATTTATGAGTTAGCCTTTGGCTTTTTGGGCATCATACATTTTATTTTGGTCGCTTTCCCTTTTTCCTAGTCGAATACTAGTTTGTGCGACAGGCTTTTGCAGCTCTATATCTCTTTTCATTTGGAGATTTACAATTAGAGAGCTCTTTTAAAGCAGAAAATAAACAGTGGGAAGATATATAGGCATGAGTCTATGCATGTCTCAAGATCAACAAAACCATTCACTAATCATTCATGACAAGGTTGAAGATCTATTTACAACAGTCACATAGATTTCAGAATTTCTTCCACAATGATATGAGTGCATGAGAGACATGCTAAGCTCGTTAAATGCACAAAGCCATAAGTACAAAGGTACAAGGCAAAACATGTTTTGAGACAAAAACTCAACAAAGTGATCAAACTTTTTGGATTTTCTATTTTTATGTGTTTTTTGAATGTTTGAACACACCTAAAACAGAACAGAAAAAAAAAATTAACAAAGACAACCGGTACAAAACAACCGGACAAAATAACAACAGTAAAAATAGAGCAATGCATGAAAAGATGTAACAGCAAATGTCCCTATACATTGAAAGAATTTATGCGTGGACATGTTATAATGCTTATGCATGAGTACCCCTTTTCACCCACACGTCACGTGCGTCTGGGGTGATATCCTTAATGGATTGGGTACTAGAATTTGGACTATCAAACCTTCTGGTGAAACTCTCCAAGCAGGTGGTGAAGGCACAATCATTTTCATCACGTCCATCATGCCAGGATCACGATTCTGACTTCTCGGTTGTTCACCACCCCAAGACCTCATGTCATTTCTCCTTCCTCGTGACCGAGGTGCGCTTGAATTGTTGTCTGATCTCAGCTTTTGACAGTTGGGTCTGGTATGTCCTTGCATTCCGTAGTAATGACACACATAGTCCGTTCTAGGACTCCGTTGTGATCTTGGGAGAGATCTTCCTCTGGTTTCATGTCTACCCATGGAGTGATTTCGGGGCTTATTCACCATCCGTTGCTCACTCACATTCTTCTTCTCAGCCTTAACATTCTCAGGGATGGTTTCTTCTACAATAGGCACTACAGCCTTCACAAACTTCACTTCTTTGGTAGCTTTGGCTGATGAGCTGCTTCCTCCGGTGTATCCCAACCCGGACTTGTCTGAAGAAGGTTTTTGAGATGAGATAACATCATCTAACTTCTGGGAGGAGACTCTCTCTATCTTGGCATGAGCTTGCACTACCTCTTGCTCAAGAAACCTCACCTTCGTGTAGGCTTCAGACAACTCGCCATTTAGTGTCTCAATCTCACACTTAGCCTCTTTATATCTGACCATGAGACTTCGGTAATCTTCCTCAGCCTTCTTCATTTTCCTTACAACTGCCTTGGCTATTCTGGTATACTCTCCAGACTTCTCAAGAAGTAAAGAGTAATTTTCTTGAAGATTAGCTGTATTCTCTTCTTCTTCTTTAGCATCTGATTCTTCTACATTCCCAATAGACTCTGAATCAGAATGCTCACCAAGCTCCTTCACAAGAGCACCCAAATCATCCGATGACTCCACATGAGCAATGGTCATGAATGCGGAGTAGTTTCCCTCTCTGTCACAGCTCTCTTCCGAGTCAGAATCAGAGGAGTCTGAATCACTGAGTGTCGCAGCATAAGCTTTGCCTTTTCCCCTCAGAAAATTTGGACACTCCTTCTTTAGATGTCCGTGGCCATTGCACTCATAGCATATAATTTCTGAAGAAGGTTGAGACTCCCTCCCTTCTTTTCTTGTAAACTCTTTCCTATCACCTCTTGAAAATTTTCCTTTGTTGAATGGTTTCCCACTGTTCTTCATCTTCAGAAATTTGCGGAAGTTTTTCGCAAGAAATGCTACTTCCTTCTCCACCCCATCTTCTTCGGAGGAATCACCCATCCTTTCGGTGATGGTTTTAAGAGCAAGTGATTTACTCATCTTATGGGAAGGCAGTCCCATCTGATATGTTTGGAGAGACCCAACTAATTCTTGAATTTTAATCTCATCCAAATCCTTGCTTTGCTCTATGGCTGTAACTTTTGCTCTAAAACTTTTAGGCAAGGACCTCAATACTTTTCTCACCACCTTAGCATCTTCAATCTTCTCCCCAAGATTGAGTTTAGCAATTACAATTTCATTGAGCTTCCCATAGAATGAATCAAACGGTTCATCATCACCCATCTTGAGCTCTTCAAATTTGGTGGTAAGCATCTGAAGCTTTGTGTCCTTAACTTTCTTTGTACCCTCATAAGTGGTCTCCAAAATCTCCCAAGCTTCTTTGGCTACTGTCATGTGAGAGATCCTGTGGAATTCATCAGGAGACACAGCACAAAATATAGCATTTAAGGCTTTACTATTAGCATTGGATGCTGCAAGAGCTGCCTTATCCCAATTAGCCTTAGGAGCTTCCGGCTTAGTCCAGCCGAGCTCTACCGCATCCCAAACGGTATCTTCTATAGAGCATAGAAATGCTCTCATTCTGACTTTCCAGAATGCGTAATTGTTCCCATCAAAAAATGGTGGAACATTGAGCGATTGAGACCGGTCCATCTCAAATAGGGTCAAGGATCACACTAAGGTATTTAAACCACAACAAGTGTACCCGCTCTGATACCAATTGAAAGCTCGAAAATGTGTTGAAAACACAAGAGCTGTTTAGACCCCCCAATTAAAATTACGGCTTGGTTGATTTTACACTAACTTAATACTAAGTGCGGAATCGTGTAAACACAAGCGTATAAGCAATAAGCTACTCTAATCCATAAACTAAGCAACACAGCAGTATAATGGAATATAAAAGAGTAGGGAAGAAAGATGCAAACACAGAAAACACCAAGACGTGTTTTCGAAGAGGAAACCGAAGAACTCGGCGAAAAACCTCTCCGCCGCCCTCCAAGCGGAAATCGATCCACTAGACAATCAGTTGGGATACATGAGTAAGCAAGAGACCCTCCAAGCCTAATCTACCCGATGCACCTAAGCCCTCCAAGCTCCTACTCCAACAAGGCTTCTCGGAACCGTGTCTTGTCTAGCTCTCCGGATCCCGCAACAAGCTCCATGTTGCATCTGCCATCCTTGGCTTCTTCCAATGCTTCCCAGCAGCACCAAAACGTCACTCAACACTCTCAAAAGGTGTGGTAAGTGTTTGGGCTATCAACCTCTCAATGGTGTGGAAATGGAGAGGGAAGGGTTGAGGAGATACCACAAGCAAGTGTATAGAGAAAGGTGGGGATGACAATCTCTAATTGCAAATGTGTTTGGCTATGGTTTTCTCTCTGAAGCATACCTCAACATTTGTGGGTAATGGGGGTTTATATAGGATAGGTGCAAAATGTGTGAGTCAGTCAGTACAAGCTGGCAGAACAGCATGTCTCGTGGGTGTCTCGCGGGAAGGCCTTACCCGCGAGATACTCGCGAGAGACAGCTGTCTCCATCTGTCCTGACTCTTCGCATTCCAGCATGTGCAGGGCACATGCTTCACTTCGCGGGAAGCTTAGTCGCGACATACCCGCGATATTCCATCAGCTTCCAAATTGCTTGAGTCTTCACACACTCTCTATCACACACCCCTTACATCAATTCCCACAACAAATACAGGGTATAAACAATTGATAGTAATTACAATCAAATTTGGCACGGAATAAAAGCCAACAAAACACATAGTTGTAAATCACAACTTTACAGTGTTCAACGTGAACCAATACTATGAAAACATGGCACCGTTACTATTGAACATGAACATGAACCTCTTCGAATAACTAAGCCCAATTACCAACAACGGAAGCAGTTCAGTTACATTCATATATTCATATTCTCAAATTCAAACGATGTCTTTCATAAAAGTACATGACACATGGGTCCATGGATAACAAAAATTATGCAGAAATTTGAAACACAGATAATGGTTTTCTTCAATTCTAAAATTCAATCACATGTTATACAAGCTTGAGATGAAAACCTGGCTCTGATACCAATTGTTGAAAAATCTGGTTTTGTATCTCATACAAAACACACAGCGGAAGCAACAAACATGGGTTTATTTCATTCATGATTGATAACATGCACTATGTAAATTTTAGAATTTAAGAACAAGATAGCGTACCTTGGTGCGGTAAAATTCAAAACAAAAGATTATAAGTACTTGGAAACACTTTTAATCTTCACTCCAATTCCACTTTACGCTCAAGAAGTGTGATCTCTCAATTAGTTTCTAAGGGAGAATATTCGAGTGGCTTCACTCACACATACACACCTTTTCACAATAATGTCTCTCTTTTTCTAATAAAATAAAAATTTTTATGTTTCTCCCTTTATAACAACTGATTATCTAATTGGGCTGGTCTATTAGGCCTTTCCAATTGGGCTTTGGTGTGTGGATTGGAGTGGGACCAAAAGGGACCAATAAGACACTAACTCCAATGGGCCTTGGGCTTTTTTGTCAACTCTTGACAAGTCCAAAGTTACCATTAATTATATTTAATACCACTATATAAATATAATTGCAGTCTAGGTCTTATTAATAAATTATATCTCAAGACTTTATTATACATGCAACCCCTTCATAAAATATTCGTAGTAATACAAAGTCATGAATATAGACTGCCATTTTGAAGATTACTACATCTTAATCATTGAGTACCCAGTTTAATTCTTTAAGGTGATTCATCATAAATTAGATTTCATAAATATATACTTTAGTAATTTCTTACCAAAGTGGTTAGGCCTAACTCTCTGAATAACTGAACCCATTAAACTTATCTCAAGAGAATATTTTATATCTCTATTAAGAGATTATGAATTTCATCTTGAGAATATATATTCCATCAACACCAAATGTGGCTGCCCAATATACTGAGGTTTTGACCATTACTTTAGATATCACTCCTGATATATCAAAGCAACCTACACTCCATGATCAGGTCCATTATTCTCTCAAGATTATGTCTTAACTCTTAAAACATATCAACATATCAACTAGAAGTCTCCACTTTCATGATCAAGACAAATCATCTTAGTTTATATGTTATAGTCTTCGCAGATGAAATGCCCAATTTCATCATCGACTACAAACTAAAATTCTAAGTTTACAAAGAACTTGTGATTTATATCTTCTGTGACTTTTCACATAAATCACATACTATGCATCTCATGGACAATATGATAATGTCCGAATATTCATGTTACCATTATTTTAGATAATAATAAAATAATTTTCTTAATCACAACATTAAGTCATACATAATATCATATATAATAACGTACATAGCATCATACAATAGGATTTAAGGGCACTGATCCTAACAGTTATTCACCTATCTCTCCATGTGTTATTTTTTTTCTCTCTTTATACACATGTTTCTTATTTATTGTATGCAATCTATTATTTCCCGTTTCACACTAAGATGTCGTGATGAGTTTTGTATAAAGTGTTTCAGAAATACAGGTTGTCAAAGTCTTCTTGCCATAAACTTTCTTATTGCAAAGTTTTTCAAGAGTTTGTGTTAGGATAGATTTTATTGTATTCAACAAATGAGTATGAGTTGAGTGATTTATGACTTCTCTCATATGTTCATTTGTTTGTTGTGGTTTTGTCACGGATTGCCAAAGGAGAAGATTGTTAGGACATATGAGATTCAATGTTAGGAATATATGTCACTATTTTATGTAATTGGCTAACCCTTTGACAAAAAGCACTTTACTTGTAATTGGGTAACTCTAGGATGTGTTTAATACTTCAAGGAACAAGGTTTCAAGTTCAAGTGTTAAAGCCATGCAAGTTTGTCCAAGAAACAAGTGGAGAAAATGCTAGATTTTAAAGCTCGACAACTAGCATCTATCGAGGTTTAAAAGCTGCTTCAGCTCGTGGCTCGACAGCTAGCTCGATAGATGGCTACCTATCGAGGTTTATGAAATTTAGATTTTCTGTTCAGTTTTTCATCCAATCCGTGGGTATATGTTTGGGCTTTCTTTTCTCACAACCCTAAACATATATAAGGATTATTTTGAGGGCCGTCAAAGGTTACACAAGTTGCACGAGTGTGGAACAAAGTCTTGTTCATGCAAATTGTGACCGAAGACAGAATTTGCCCTAGTTCTTTTTTCTCTTGAAGAAGCTGCTGTGTTTGTACACCATAGGGTTTTGTGACCAAACAACTTCTTGATCTTCATCTTGTGATGAATTGAAAATTTTCGCAACCAACATCTTTCTCAAGTTGGTGATCAAGTCGCGTACTGGGATCCGCGCATCAATTGGTTAGTCGCGTATGACTACAAAACATGTCCAATTGGATATTGGGGTAAGAGTTTAACTATAGGTTGGTATAAGGTATTGGGATTCCTTTACTTGTAATCGCTTGTTGTGATAATAGTGAATTTTTGGGAGTGGTGACCTTAAAATCACCCGGTGGGGTTTTTGCTGTGTTGATTTTCCTAATTTGAAAACAAATCACCCATATCAAATTTAATTTTCGCTGCATTTTGTATAATTGGTGATTTGTTTGTGCTACCATGCTATTGCATATTAAATTGACTTAATTAATTCACTCAGCTTATTAATTGGTTAATGTTAGGTTCTAAGTACTTAGGAACTAATGTATTAGAACTCTAATTTGTATTGTTGGCAAACCATGATCAAAACAGGTTGTTAGTCGTGTTTTAGACTTGCTCAAAGTATGTCTTTTATGTAAAGTTGGAATCAAGTTAACTGCAGAATTGAGTGTGCAATTCTGACTGGCTCGATTGATTGAAAGTTAGGCTTGATTGTTCGAAAGTCGGGCAGAATGTTTTTTCTACAGAATTTCCAACTTAGCCCTAAGCCCATATGACGTGTAGAGTTTTATGTTTTACCCTAGGTATAAAAGGGAAACTCTAGCCACGTTTTTGAGGTTGCTCTGTTTGCTGTGTGTGTGAATCTCTTGTGAGATCTGAGAGGTGGTTGCTTTCATACATGCTTAGGATTATCAAGAAGAAGATTTGATGGAGAGCTTGATGATCATTCAGTTGTTGCACTAAAGAGCTTAAAGATACACAAGCAGGTGTGCTTGTACTTGCTAGAGAATCCAAGAAAGAAGGAGTCCGTGGTCTCGGATCTTGCACGTGGTCGTGTCAAAACTCATCAAGGCATCTCAGTGTGAAATAGAAATAATAGATTGCATATAAGTAATAAGAAATATGTGTATAAAGATAGAAAAGAAACAACATATGTAGAGATAGGTGAAGAAGCCATACATCATCATATCATATAATAGAGATAAGCACAATGTATGTAAACATGGCCACAAGACCCAAGGTACAAGAAGAAGGAAGTAAGCACTCCTCCTAAAAAGATGAAACACAACTCCCCCTTACAGAGGCGTGTATTTCTCCCCCTAACATGTAGAATCTTAAAGAAACCACATATTCTCCACAATTTCTCCCCCTTTTTGTCATGATTGACAAAGGGTACAAGAAGCTAGAAAGCTTCACCCAAGAAACATAAAGATGATCAAGGATGATCCAGGGGGTACAAAGAAATCCATATAAATGCATGAATGAAATGAAACAAGATGTGCTATGGATGGCAAGATAAAAGAAGGATGCAAAACATGTGAAAAACAAATCTTTCAACAAGAAAAATGTTAAGCACATAGATCCCAAAACACACACACACTAAACAAGTCTAACCAATTTTATATTTCAAAAACAAGTCAAGACAGTTTAGTGAGCATACATAAGCACATGTAAACCTAGTGATGGCCAAATCACATTGTACCTACACATGTATCAAGAGTAGCAAATAATATTGCGTGTTGTGTGTGATAAACATCGCAAGATTGCATAAGTATATACATGTTATGACGATTTGAGATATGAGAAAATCACTTTAACTCACATACAATCATAACTGTTTAATGAGGACTATCACCTTTAAGGTACATCCTATAACTTCCACATCTCCTAGAAAACACGCTTGCAATCATATTTAAAGCATTTTTTTTATCTTTTTGCTTTTTATTTTTTTTGCATATTTTCTTTTATTTAGCATATCATGCATGGGCATATAAGAGATAGAAAAGAAATACCCAATGAGATTTGATATTCCAATTTTGCTATGTCGAAGCACACAAATGTCATTAACATCACACTTTTGCTATGCCAAAGCATATAGATGTCATTCATGATTGGCGGGCAATAATGGTGAGATAGTTATTTATGCATTTCTCTTGGGATTTTCTAGTCCTACCCTTCAACAAGAGTGATATGAGTGTTAAGTACAAGAGATTACTTAATCTTACTCATCACAAACACAAGCCACAAAACTCACTTGCATAGTTGTGCATGGAGATGCTCATCTAAGCTACAAGGGATACAAAGTTTAGAAAACTTTGTTTCAATGGCCATCCAAGGTACACAAGTACTAATGTACACAAAACACACACTGTTTTTGTATTTTTCTAATTTTTCTTTTTTATTTTAAAAAACAACAAAATAAAGACTAAACACCAAACAAAAATAGACATACAACATGAAAGCAGAAAGAAAGATGCATATGCATGAAAGCATGATAGAAGGGTGCAAATGCATGAAAGCATGATTCCGAAAACAGATAAGAAATCAAACAAAAAGAGTCCTACTTTAGATAGAAATAATTAAAACAGAGGACAAACAGAAAAGACAATTAAGTCTTAGGCTCCTTTCTCACCCACACAGCACGAGTCTTTGGCCGTGAAGATGAAAAGACACGTGTCCTAGTATGTATACTAAAAGACATGGAAGAATTAAAATTCTCCTGAAATTGAGTTAAAAAGCTCAAACTTTTTAATAACTTTCCAAACAAAGGTGTAGGTCCTTGAGAGGAAACCTGTGACTGTTTGGATAATTGCTTATGAGGATACAATTTAAAGCAATTAGGACGAATGTGTCCAAAAACACTACAATGGTGACAAACATGAGGTCTAATAAAGGATTTAGAATTAGACAAATCAGTTTTGGAGTTCATACCTTTATCACCTTTCTCAGATTGGAGTACAAAGACAGTCCTCAATCCAGAAGCCATGGAAGAGGAGGGGTTGGAGGAAACAGCATATCCTAAGCCAGTCTTATCAGAACTAGGCTTTTGAGTACTCAATACCTCATCAAGCTTTACACTAGACATCCTCTCTATTTGAATTCTAGCTTAACTAAGTTCTACCTCAAAATTCTTGACCTTCTCTTCTAATGAGGTGTTCTCCATAACAAGAGTCTCAACTAACCTTGTAGTCTCATCTAGTTTGACTATCAAATCAGCTTTTTCAGTTTTTACCTCATTAAGCTCTTTTCTATAAAGATGAGAAGTCTTTTCAGATTTTATGAATTCAATGCATAGCTTATCATAGGCTTCCTGAAGGGTCATCTTCTTGGGTACTTCATCATAAGAAGAATTCTCACTGTCACTAGCACTCTCTACAATCACCTTATCGGTTGAAGCAGCAAAGGCCATAACGTGACGACATTCATCTACATACTCATCAGAAGAGTCATTTTTAGTATCATTCGAAGTAGCAACCAACCCTTTATCTTTTGACTCCTTGGTATTTTCCTTCATGAGGTAGTTTGGACACTTTATCCTCATATGACCAAAACTTTTGCACTCATGGCATTGGATGAGGGGTTTCTCATTCTTGCCCTTCCTAGAGGATTTAGGTTTCCTAGGAGGTTTTCCCTTATCCTTTTTCCTAAATTGAAGAAGCTTGATAATCTCTTCAGTTATGAAGCTTAGATCCTTATCCTCATCTTCACTTTCATCTTCATCTTCAGAGTCCTTAATATCTTCCTCTATACCCTTAAGAGCCAAGTTTTTACTCTTTCCACCTTTTCCCATTGAGCCTAATCCCATCTCATAGGTTTGAAGGTTCCCTACAAGCTCAGTCAAAGGAATTTGATCAATGTCCTTTGCTTCTTCAATGACAGTGATCTTGACATGGAATCTTTCAAGCAAGGACCTAAGGATTTTTCTAACAATTTTGGATTCTGCGATACATTCTCCAAGATTTAAGGCAGAATTCACAATATCCTTGAGTTTAGCATAGAACTCATCAAAGGTATCATCCTCCTCCATCCTTATTTCTTCAAAACTGCTAGTGAGTTGTTGAAGTTTCACAGTCTTTACTACCTTAGTACCTTCATAGGTGGTTTCAAGAATGGTCCATGCTTCCCTGGCAACTTCTGTGGAAGATATTTTCTTGAATTCCTTATTGGTCACCCCACAAAACAGAGCATTCAAGGCCCTACGGTTGAAATTTGCCGCTATGATGGTTGCATCATCCCAATCCACCGACGCTTCCTTTGGCTTAATCCAACCAACTTCAACAGCTTGCCATACTTGTTCACCTAGAGCCTGCAAAAAAACTTTCATACGAACTTTCCAGTACGCATAATTAGTTCCATAAAATAAAAGAGGTATAAATAAAGATTGTCCTCTATCCATGAATACAGGGGTCAATGGATCACACTCAGGAAATTAATCTAATCAGAATGAACCCGCTCTGATACCATTTGTTGGGAAATTTAGACCCTAGTTGATAGAATTAACAAGTTTTAAACCCAAGTTGTTAATTAGATTTATTATCAATAAAACTTGTTAAAACAAACAAACATCAATATCATGTCAATAATGAATGTAGCGGAAAAGTAAATAAGACAAGATATGATAACCTAGGAAAACCAATGAAACCAACCAGTTTCACAGTAAAAAACCTGGGGGGGAAACCTTCTCGAAAAGCAATTCACTATAGTAAAGAGAAGTTTCAGATCTAGTACAAAACCTTTGTCCCTAGACTCTACAATCCCCATAGATGAACTCACAGCAGAAACTTTCTACCGCTTCAGAACCTCTGAACTCTTTAATATATGAATGCCACCCTTTGATGATGCATGAATCCCAGTACGTGACTAACCAATTGCGCAAATTCCAGTACGCGACTTAATCACCAACTAGAAGAAGATTGTTGGCTGCAAAGTTCTTCACTTCATTAAGAATGAAGATCAAGAAGCACTTGGTTACAAAACCCTAAGGCGCAAAGACGCAGTAGCTTTTTTTAGAGAGAATAAGGTATCAGTCACCTTTTGCATATATTCTCCTTGTATTCTCTTATGTGACGGCCTCTAAAATAAACCTTATATAGGTCTAGGGTTGTGAGAAAAGAAACCCTACACAAATACATAAGCCTAGCCCAAAAATCATATCTGAAAATTCTGATTTTCGTAACCTCAATAGATAGCAGGTGTCGAGCAGGTGTCGAGAAGGTGTCGAGTTTTAAACTTTGACAGATACAGCTATCGAGGAGGTGTCGAGAAGGTGTCGAGGGGACAGAAGATTTCTCGATCGATCCACTAGCTGTCGAGAAGGTGTCGAGATTGCGATAAGAAAAAGCTTAAGAAGCTTGATAGATAGCCAACTTTCGAGAGGTGTCGAGCAGCTGTTGAGCTATCTGTCCACAGGTGTCAAGCTATCTATCCAGCTTTATTGAACACATTTTCTTCACTTGTTTCTTGGTCTAATCTTTATGACTTTAATACTAGACTTGAACAACATGTTCCTTCAAGTATTAAACACATCCTAGATCTACCCAATTATAAGTAAAGTGCGTTTTGTCAAAAGATTAGCCAATTACATAAAATATGTCCTTAACACTTACTCTTTTACCTTTCATTTTACTGTTGTGTTATTGTGATTATGGGTTAGAATAGCTTGTTTGTTTATCCAATCCACTCGCATTTACTCTATTCCGCACTTAGTATTAAGTTAGAGTAAAATCAATCGAGCCGTAATTTTAATTTGGGGGGTCTAAACGTTCAAGGCGTTTTACACACATTATTGAACATTCAGTGCATAATAGTTCTGACAAATGTATGTATTCCAAATTCACAAAAGAATATGGAGTTATTGTATGTCTTTATGTGGATGATATGCTTATATTTGGTACGAATATGAAAGGTGTATGTGAAACCAAAAAGTATCTTTCTTCTATGTTTCAAATGAAAGATTTAAATGAAGTAAATACTATTTTGGGAATCAAAATTAAAAGACACAATGAGGGTTTTGTACTATGTCAATCTCATTATGTTGAGAAAGTGCTTCAAAGATTTGAACATCTTAATATAGAGGAAGCAAATACACCTTTTTATCGAAGCATAAAGTTGGGTAAAAACACTAGAAGAGCAATAGCACAGTTGAGTATGCTAGTGCTATTGGTAGCATGATGTATGCTATGCATTGTAAAAGATTAGACATATCATTTTCAATGATCGGAGCATGATGTATGCTATGCATTGTACAAGATTAGACATATCATTTTCTAGAATTTTCTGGTGACTATTCAAAAAGGTTGAAGAGGTTTCAATCTTTGTTAACCGTTTTATGAAAAAATAACTAACTCTCCATACGTGCCTTTTCATGAAACAGGCTTATGTTCACTTAAAAAATAACTATCTCTCTATATGTGCCTTTTCATGAGACAAGCTTATGTTCACTTGAAAAATAACTAACTCTCCATATATGCCTTTTCATGAAACATAACCCTATGGGTATAAATAGAGGCTTATGTTCTCTTAAAAAAAAAAATCCACAAAATAGTAAGTTTGAGAGAAACGCAAGAAATCTTGTGGTCATTCTCCAGAATTGCTATCTGAAGAACCCAATATCTTGGTTGTATCCTGGAGACAAATTTGCGATAACCCTTTAGCAACAAAAGTGTGGGGAAGGGGGGGGGGGGGGGCAAATATTGTCTAAGGAAAATGATATAGTGCTTCCAAGTTATCTATTTTCTGTTTGTCTTTTTTATTAATCTTGTTCTTCCATTATTACTTTGTGTAATATTCCCAACAGTTCCATCTTGGTTTAAATTAGAACTATAAATTCCAAATCAAAACCAAAAAGAATAAGAAATTAAAATTTCTTATGAATTTCGAATTTATATCTAGAAGAGAAACTATACCCTAAAATCATGTTTCTAACTGGTAGAAACCCAGATAATAATTTACAAAATCAAATATTAAAAAAAAAAAAAAAAAAAAAAAAAAAAAACCTAACAAAAGTAGCATTAACAATACCCAACAACAGTATCAGCATAAACCTAACAAAAGTAGGACTAACAATACTAGGTTGCTTGTTATGACATTGGAGATTTTGTGATGGGCTGATGGCTACGATGGGTAATGGTTGGTTTTAGAGATATAGAGAGAACAGTTGTTTTGAGAATTGAGAGAGGCAGAAAGAACGGCTAAGAGGGTAAAAGAAGAAGGTAAAAAACATAGAGAGAACGGCTGTTTAAGAACAACTTATATTTAAAACCTTATTCAGAAGCTGTGAATTAAAAGAACACAAATTAGTAAACCAAAGTGCTAAACTGGACCCAAAAACCACAATTCACTCCTACTAACAAATAAATAAAGAGAACAGGTTAGGGTGGAAATCCTAAAATTAAATTAAATACATCACTAACCATTCCTCAAAATGCCAAGAGACAAAGTCTAGGTAGAATTTGATCTTCTATGGTGTTTCCTTGGGAAAAACAAAAAAGAACAAAGAGGAAAACATATTAGCAATTGAAATCTATAATTGCAGCAAACCCTATTTAGGAACCCCCAAATCCCAAAACTAATAAAAACCCCAAATCAAACCTGAAAGTCATTTTGATTTTGTCCTAATTCAAGAATGTTTAGAAACCATGGAAACAAAAACCCCAAATTATTCATAAGCAAATAGATTAGGACAACAAAAAAAAAAAAAGGAAGAAGATAGGGAAGATTGAGGATTCAAGGTGATCTAATATGTACCCGAAAGATTCAAAGCTGGTGGAATCATCTTGAGAAATTGAATTGGGAGATTTTGGGGCAACACTCACTTTTGGGTAGCGAATCGGGGAGAATGCCTTTACACACATTGGGGCTTGGGTGTGCAAACTGTACCGGTGAGAGTTGGTGGTGGTCAGTTCTTAAAGAGGTTTAGGGTTTTATCAGGTTTGATTTTCACCTCTTTGTGATACGGTGTATTGAATTGAAAAAAAAAAAAAAAAAAATTAGAGGAAGCTAAAAGGGTAGAGAAGAGAGATGAGAGGGAGAAATAGAGAAGAGAGAGGAGAAGGAGAATGGCATTCAGAGTTGGGTTTTGGGGAAGGAGAAGAAAATTTTTTGGGAGCTTTGTTTTTTTTTTCTTGAAATTTTTAGGTATCGAGGGTTTGATTTTCAACTATTGTGGAAAATAAAAAGTTTTAAATATGATTTTTTTTATTAATAAAAATAAATTTATTTTCATTGACATTATGCAAATTTCAAATCAAACTACAATAGTTGTTAGATTCTTTGGGAATGGATATGGCACATGTAGTTTCTTTGTAAGGTACTTTAGACTTTTTTTTTTTTTTTAACTTGTCAGGTTGTTACATTCTTTAACCGAGTATGGAGAAAAGAATTGTAAAAGTACAGCTAAGCTAGTAATTGCTACCTCCTTTAAAGTATGGAAAAGTTTAGAGCATCTTTTAAATGGGTATGACACTTTTTTCTTTGTTGCTAGTTTGTTAACTTTAATACCACCATGTTCCCTTGATGTGGTGGTCACTTCACAAGTATAATTACATGTTTGTGGGGTGTGGGAGGCAATTGTCTGAATTCAAGTTTCTAGGAGGGAGTTTTACACATATATACACTTAGATTAAGAACTTTAAAAGCATACATCTAATAATTCTTCCTCTATCAATAAATTTTTAGAAAAATTCAATACTATTTTAATTACTTCATAGTCGGTGAGTAGCATATATATATATATATATATATATATATATATATATACAGTGACGACTCTAGGAATTTTTCTCAGAGTGGTCATTAAAAAACTTAAACTAAAATTTTTTTTAATAAAATAAAATTCAAATATATCGATATCACAAAAAAGCGCAAATACATAAATTTTTAAAATTTTATTCTACAAATTTTCATATTTTGAAATTGATGTATGATAGTTTCGTTATTAATTCTATCAACTGCATTATTTTCAATGTATACAACTAAACAATCATTAAACTACTGATATCCAATCCAATTACGAACATCTTGCCTAATAAGTAACAATATAAACAAAATACATAATCTTTTTTAATGATCTATTCCAACCAATTTTTGTATTCTTTAAACTAATTAGTATTAAATTAACACAATGCTCCATTAATTTCTTTTTTAGGGAAATCATGGCCAAGAAGTTGACAAAAACCTCTTTGTAAATATGTTTTTCTTATTTCAACCTGATCATTAGGATGAAAAAATGAGACATTTTCTCATAGCCTATGATCTGAAAAAAAATTATTAAAGTCAACACAGTTTTGCTTAGAGTATTAATCTTGCAATACAAGTGATTTCTTTATAAGAAATTTATTCATGGTGCAAAATAATAAATGGTAAACTATAAGTTCATTCAATATATTCAATTTAGGCATTCAATTGTTATATTAATCATATTCAATAAAGTATTCAAGCATTACTTAATTTAGTGCATATGTGTATGTACAAAATATATCACATAAACTCAACAAATTCAGCTAAAAACTAAAATAAACACTAATAGACTAGCCATTTGAAAATGTGTGTCTTTTGAGAACACAATTTAAAAATCACAATTAAACATTTGATTTGGGCTTTTGGGCTAAATTGTATTTGTTTGGGCAATTTTTGAGAAGTGTTACGTTTGTAACATTTTTACAATTAACACTTTTACAACAAATCCTAGATGAGCAGTTTTTACTAGTTCTAATTTGAACCTACCATAGAAATCACTTTTTGTCCACCAATAACAGTCAATAACAACTTACAACTTAAGATTTATTTGCGAAACTATTGTGAAAATGTTGTAAAAATTACATTTTTTGAAATTCATTGATTCAACCTTCAACAAACCAAAATTTTGGAGAGATCAAATTTTATTTTTAATGGACTCAAATTTTTATTTAGAGCATTCTAGTTTTTTTCAGGGTGGTCAAGATTTTTTTCTAGGATGATCAGCAACCTATATTAATTTAAAATTCAAAAATTTTAAGGTATTAACAAAAAAATAATAATAATTATTATTATTATTCAGGGTGGTCATGTGACCACCCTAAGTAACATGTAGAGTCGCCAGTGTGTGTGTGTGTGTATATATATATATATATATATAAAAGGAGGCCCGTCAAGGAATTTGTAGCATGTATGAGATGACCAAATCTTCATTTTTATTTTCTTTCTGACGCAATTTGGTTATATTTACAGATCAAACATGGAAACAAAACCTGCCTTGAGTGCAACAGTTCTTAATTAACCAAGACATATATTTTGATTGGATTGTTTCTTATTTCATTGTTATTATGAAAATCGCAAATCAAACTACAGTAGTGGTCACGTTGTTTCTTTGTAAGGTTCTTAAATTCTTTGACTGAGTAACAAGAAAAGAATTGGAAAGGTACAGCTAGCTAAGCTAATTGTTCCTTCTTCCTTAAAGTAAAAAGAAAAAAAAAAAAAAAAGGTTTAGAATTACTTTCAAAAATGCTTTTTTGCTATGTTATATTATTTAACCGAGTATGAAGAAAAGAATTGAAAGGGTACATCTAAACTTTAAGTTTAGAACTATTTCAATCACTTAATAGTCAGTGAGTAGCATATATAAGAAAACCCATCAAGGAGCTCGTACGATCATAGCATATATGATATAACCAAATCATCATTTTATTGTCTTTCGGACACAATTTGAATATTTGAAAGATCAAACATGGAAACAAAGCCTGCCTTCAGTGCAGCTGTTCTTGAAGTTCTTAAGCAAGACAATTACTTGGATTGGAGTGTTCGAGTGAAGACATATTTGATGGCTCAAGATCTTTGGGACATTGTCGAATCAAGGAGCGAACCTCCTGCACAAGAAAATGAAACTGCTTTTAACGCCTGGAGCAAGACGAATGCCATGGCATTGCATGTGTTCCAGATGTTATGCGGGCCGGACACATTTTCTGATATTAGGGAAATCAGCTCGGCCAGAATTGCTTGGGATACCTTGGCAGAGAAGTACAAAACTAAACGTCCTGACTCAAGTAGCAGGTAATTTAGATCATTCAAATATTCAATACCCTTTAAAGTCAAGTACCTCTCTCTCTCTCTCTCTCTCTCTCTCTCTCTCTCTCTCTCTCTCTCTCTCTCATGATTTTAAAAACCGGCTTTCTCTTTACTCTGGACAGTACTGCTCCAGTTCCTGTGAGAAAAGACAAGCTTCCTGACTCAAGTACTAAGTGTCCATTTGGGTGGCATGTTTTGCTGCGTTGCGTTTTGCTTTTCTTTTTTTTTTTTTTTTTTTTTTTTTTTTTCCTCACGCGGTTCAGTCCACTTTTTTCACTGTGGCAGTACTGTAGCGGCTACTGTTCATTGAACAGTAGCCGCAAAGTTTGACTTTTCAGCACAATTTTACTCTTCACGGACCCACAAATTTCACTTTTTAGCAACTTTTTCATTAAAAATGGGTCCCACGATACTATTCACACATTTAAAAATTATTTTGCTACAGTATTTTTTAGTTTTCAGTTTCAATTTTCAGTTTTCAGCTGTATCCAAACGGACCCTAAGTCAGGTACCTCTCTCTACCTACTTTTTTCTGTGCGTATATGTTTGTGTGTAAGGTAGGCTAAAAGACTAACAAGTCGACAACAAACTTGCAAAAAAAAAAAAAAAAATCAGCTTGAAAGCATTTGTAATAACTAAAATGTAGGCCCCTAGAGTGGGAAAAAGACAGTCGTCAGCTAAAAACTATCTTATGATCCGGTGTTATGTACTATCTATGGATCTAACATTTTATGATAGAGGTTTTATGAGATACATTTTCGCTGTCGCGTTAGAGAGTTGAGGTCACGTTTTAGGACAGTCTCCCACCCAAAGAATTGGAAGAAGATGGTGATGGGCCACAATGGAATTAAGCTCCAATCATTTCCACCGCCACCATTCTTCATTGTTTGTTCATTTGTTTGTTCTGTTTAGAATAAATCTTACAAATTACACTTTGCAATTAATATTGAAACTTAGTAAATAGAGAGTCTCATATTTAGGGGCAAATTTTTAATTTTTTAAAAATAAATTAGTTTATGAATTATCATGTCATTTAAAATTTTAAATAACTAGCCATTAGATATATTCTAAAATTTGTAATATTTAATGTATGAACCATGAAATTGATCCATTTTAAATGATGAAATTATGTGATTTACATAAGTTAAATTTATTGACGTAAAAATTCAACTAATGGAAAGATTAAAATAACCTTATTAATTTTTCATATATACTAAAATAACCTTATTTGTTTTTCAAGTTTAAGTTATTGAGGACCGTAAAGTGGATGAGCCTAGAGAACATTAATGCTAATCATGGACATTTGGAAGAAAAAATAATCATGGAACATTTGGAAGACAAAATAGTCGAGCGAGCTCATGCAATTTTAGGAGGTGTAGCTTTAGTGATCTAGGTATAGAGGCTGTTAGGTTCTAAGGTCTTAGGATTTTATGTATTTAGAACTCTAATTTGTAATGTTGGCAAACCATGATCAAAACATTGTATTTAGTCTTGTTTAGGCTTGCTCAAAGTTGATTAAATATTGTAAAGTTGGAATCGAGTGGCTGCAGATGTATTGGAGCATTTCGGCCTGGCTCGATCGATCGAAGCTTAGGCTCGATCGATCGAATCTCGGGTCAGATGCGTTTTCTGCAGAGTTCCAGCTCAGCCCAAACTCTATTTAAACGTCTTGGGGTTCAAGTAAAACACTCCTATATATAAGGAAAACCCTAGAACGTTTTTGGGACTTTTGAGAGAGAGATTAGAGTGCCTCTTGTGCCTCCTTTTATTAGGGTTTTGTACCCAAACCTCTCTAAGTCTTTGTTGCTCATATTTGCTGTTTGTGTGAATCTCTTGTGAGATCTTTGAGGAGCTTTCCTTCACATAAACTTAGGGTTTTCAAGTTAGAGATAGTATCAACATCTTGATGATCAACATAGTTGCAACCATTGGAACTTAAAAGAAAAGCAAGCGGGGAGCTTGTAGCTGATTGAAGAATTCAAGAAAGAAGTAGTCCGTGGATTCGGAGCCTGCGCGTGGTCGTGTCAGGAAGTTCGTACTGGTGGGTAGCATTAGGAAGTCGAGCGGGGAGCTTGTAGTCCTTCTGTAAGAACTTCAATTCTTTCATAGTGAATTCTGGTTTGCCTTGAGGATCGGTGGGTCAAATCCTCCCCAGGTTTTTACCGTGTGGTTTCCTGGGTGATCATATCATTGTGTTCTTTATTATTTCCGCTGCTTTATTTGTTTTATATACATGATATGATTATTTGATTGTTTTAACCTAGAATTGCTTAATTTGACTAAGTAACAACTTGGCTAATTAATCTAGGCTACGCAATCTGGTTGTTTAAGGGGTCTAAATAACTTATCAGAGGCAAAAAAAATGTATCACATTTTCTAGCTAGACAGCATGCATTGAATAGAAAACCAGTGGACCGGCTAAGTTTAACAGCAAACCTTTAGTCCTTTACTCCTAGCTCAATTGCAGGATAATCTAATAAACATGAGATTATCTTGAATGAATGAAAGCATTTTCCTTATTAATTTATTTATTAAAAAAAAAGTACAGGGGCATTTTTCTCCACTAAAATTTGTTAAAATTTCAAGAAAGTGTATTAAAATATTGGGAGATTTAATATTCAATATTATAGTGAAAGTAGCATCACCCGTTTAAAAGACAAATCCGACAATACTCTTTCTATCATCCATATCTTTAGCCCACTCATTGTTGTTAAATCCCAAAAGTTCAAATTCTTTACAAAATGAATAAGGCAATCTAACTAAGTTCAAGCGTGCCTTGCACATAGTAGGAATGGCAAAATTTGCCTGACCTGTAGTACCCGACCCGCTAAGTAAATGGGGCGGGTTTGGGTTTTAAATACCCAACCCGAAGTAGGTTCGGGTATTATGCATACCCGACCCACATATATGTTATAATTACTAAAATACCCTAAGTATATATATACCCTAACTATTCTATTCCTCTCTAAACCCTAACCTAATTTCGCTCTCAATCTCTCTCAGACTCAACCTGCCGCACCTCTCACCCTTAAGCTCTCATTCTCACTCTCACCCATCCTCACAGTCACAACCGCCGCCTCCCTCTAGCCATCACTCACGGTCTCATGATCTCACCCACCTGCATGGTCGTCGCCCCCCTCAAGCACTCACTCTTACCCACCCTCATGGCCTTACTCTCACTCAGCTGCTCCTCCTCCATGCGTTTCCAGATCCACCTCACTGTTAGCGCCAAGCCAACATTCCTCCTTCTCTAATCTTTCACCGCTCACCGTAAGATCGTAAGAGTGAAATTTCCTGGGTTTGCCAAGCCAACGTCCACCTCTCTGGGTTCGTTCCCCAAATTTTTTTTTGGTGTTAATTTCCTAATTCTTACATGAATATTTCTGTTATTGGGTTGGGTTGTATTGTTTTTGGTTTGATAATTGATAAATTCTGTATATATATATATATATATATATATTTTGGGTGATATGTGATGTGAAGTGTGGAAAATTAAAGCATGGGTCTTGTGATTTGTTACTAACTTACCACGCATTAATGAAAATGGCTTGGCTATGATTTGTGATTTTGTGATTTCTGATGTAAAGCTTGGAATTTTTTTTTTTTTTTTTTAATTTGTTTTTTTAATTGGGTCAAGGCTTAGGGCCTAGGTCCTGAAGGGAGATGGCTGGACGGGGCCCGTGGGGCTCGACGGGGTGGGTTTGGGGCCTGAATAAAAAAACCCGTTTATTAAACGGGCCGGGTTGGGATAACTGGTATAGGCTCGTGGGGCGGGTTCTGGTATAAAGAAACTCGGCCCGAACTCGACCCATTGCCATTCCTAGCACATAGCGATAATTCTATTAGCAATCCTCAATGAGTCCTAATAAATACTCTCCATGACTCTCTATCACCATAATCTCTCTTCACCAACATAGATTTATCCTTCCTCCAATAGAAACTAAACCGCAAGATCCATTGATAGTAGAGCAAGATCCAATGATGGTGGAGCATTTTGTCTAAACGAGATATCAGGCGCTGGCTTAGGTGAAGAAACACAAGATGGACCATTGCATATTATTTTTCAAAGTATTTGTTATCCAACCGGTAAAACCGTGTTCAGTCTTGCAAATTGGGAGGTTTGATCGCGGTTCAAGCGGTTCGCTGCAAATTAAAAAATTTTGGTTTTATAATTTTAAAAAGCCAGATTGATGGCCGATTTCCGGTTACCCCAATTCGACCAAACGGTTTGGTCTTGAATGTTCAAAATGGGTATAAAACACCCTTGAAGGTTTAAAAACTGACTTTTTCGCGATTGGAACAAGTCGCGTCTAAGCCGCCAAGGTCAGCCGCCAGAACACTTAAAAGAAAAGATTTGGAAAAATTTTCTAAACGTTTTTTGCGACTGGAAGGTCAACCCGCGAGCAAGTCGCGAAGTGAGCTGCGAAAATCTCTGTGTACTCCTCGCGACTGAACCTTCCACCCATGAACAATCGCCACAATGAGCCACGAGAACCATAGAAATCCAAATTTTGAAAAATATTCTAAGTATTTTTTGTGACTGTGACATTGACCTGCCAATGAGTCGCAAAAAATCCATGTGTAGGCTTGCGACTAGGGCATGCGATTGGACCAACCCGCGATTGAGTCGCCAAAACAGGGCAACACTGTTTTTGAAATTTTGACATTTTTGATAAAACAAAATACTTTCCAAAAACAACTAAAAACTCTTTTTGTGTTTGATCAACAAAGACTGAGCATGTGAAAACACATTTAATCAAGTACAATCATACAAATGAATATGGCATTCACTGATCATAGACATGTGTGATGTGTGTGGGTATCAACAATGAGATAGTCCTTAGTTTAATGTGAAGCTTCAATGATCAATTCAAACAAGGCATACACAACTAGCACTAGATAATGTGACCCATCTCAATTATAGAAATATGCATATATGACCTCCCACATAAACTTGATTACATTTCTTTGAAGCTTTTCATTTGGCTCCATATACATCATATCATTTGATCTTTTTGAATCAATACATCTCATTGTGAGATCGATGCTTGAAATTTTTGATATTTCAATTTGATGAGTTAGCCTTTGGCTTTTTGGGCATCATACATTTTATTTTTGGTCGCTTTCCCTTTTTCCTAGTCAAATACTAGTATATGCGACAGGCTTTTGCAGCTCAATATCTCTTTTCATTTGGAGATTTACATTTGGTGAGCTCTTTAAGCAAAAACAATAAAATAAAGAGTGGGAAGATATATAGGCATAAGTCTATGCATGTTTCAAGATCAACAAAACCATTCACTAATCATTCATGACAAGGTTGAAGATCTATTTACAACAGTCACATAGATTTCAAGATTTCTCCCACAATGATATGAGTGCATAGGAAACAAGCTAAGCTTGAAGATGCACAAAGCCATTAGTACAAAGGTACAAGGCAAAACATGCTTTGAGACAAAAATCAACAAAGTTGATCAAACTTTTTGGATTTTCTACTTTTTATGTGTTTTTGGATTTTTGACACACGCGCAAGAAAAGATTGATAAAAAACAACAATGTAAAAACATTTAAAGCAAAAGCAAATAAACTGACAATTTTTCAACTCAAACTCGCAAGAAGCACACAACCAAGCATATTCACAAAACATGGGAAGTATTAATGCATGGACAGGTTGTAATGCTTATGCTTGAGTACCCTTCGTCACCTACACGTCACGTGCATTTGGGGTGATATCCTTGACGGATTGGGTACGAGAGTTAGGACTTTCAAACCTTCTTGTGAAGCTTTCCAAGTAATTGGTGAAAGCACCGATCATCTTTATTACGTCCATCATTCCGGGATCACCGTTTTGACTTCTTGGTTGCTCACCACCCCAAGACCTCTTGTCATTTCTTCTTCCTCGTGACTGAGGAGCACTTGCATTGTTCAATGCTCTCAGCTTATGATAGTTGGGCCTAGTATGTCCTTGCAGTCTGCAATGGTGACAAAAATGATTCATTCTAGGACCCCGTTGTGATCTTGGAAGAGATCTTTCTCTAACTTCAAATCTGGCTTCTGATTGATTACGGGACTTATTAAACACCCGTTGATCAGCCACCTTCTTCTTCTTCTTAACCTTAACTTCCTCAGGAATAGACTCTTCTACAACCATCTCTTTGGCCTTCACAAACTTCACTTCTTTTGTGACATTGGCCGATGAGCTACTCCCTCCGGTATAACCCAATCTGGACTTATCTGAGAAAAGTTTTTGAGATGAAATAACATCTTCAAGCTTCTTGGAGGAGACCCTTTCTATCTTGGCATGTGCTTGCACTACCTCTTGCTCAAGAAATCTCACTTTTGTGTAAGCTTCTGATAGCTCGCCATTTAGTGTCTCAATCTCACACTTTGCCTCCTTATATCTGACCAGGAGACTTCTGTAGTCTTCCTTTGCTTTCTTCATTTTCTTCACAGCCGCCTTTGCTACCCTTGCATACTCTCCCGACTTTTCAAGGAGTAAGGTGTAATTCTCTTGAAGACTAGCTGTATTCTCATCCTCTTCAGCATTTGATTCTTCCACAATCCCTATGGACTCTTCAACACTATGTTCTCCAAGTTCTTATACAAGTTGATTCAGGTCCTCTGAGGACTCAACATGTTCAATAGCCATAAATGCGAAGTAATTTCCTTCTCCGTCACAACTATCCTCAGAATCAGAATTTGATGAATCTGAGTCGCTTAGAGTAGTGGCATAGACCTTGCCATTCGATTTCAAATAATTGGGACATTCTTTCTTGAAATGTCCATGTCCATTACACTCGAAGCACGTAATTCCTTGTGAAGATTGGGGTTCTCTACCATCTTTCCTTCTAAATTCCTTTTTCTCCTTCCTAGAACTCTGAAATTTTCCTTTGTCACCAAATTTCCCACTATTCTTGAGTTTTAAGAATTTCAGGAAGTTTTTTACAAGATACGCCATATCTTTATCTACACCATCCTCCTCCGAAGAGTCATGAGATACTACCCTCTCATCAATTGTCTTAAGAGCAAGAGATTTTCTCTTCTTCTGCGTGGGTAGTGACAATTCATATGTCTGCAATGAACCAATTAACTCTTGAACTTTAATATCGTCAAGATCCTTGCTCTCTTTAATAGCTGTTACTTTGGCACGAAAGCTTTCCGGCAGTGATCGAAGGATCTTCCTTACTATTTTAGAATCCTCCATCTTTTCCCCCAAATTGAATTTGCCCACGACCACCTCATTTAGCTTACTATAAAAAGAGTCAAAGGACTCATCCTCGCTCATTTTCAGCTCCTCAAAGCGAGTGGTCAACATCTGTAGTTTGGTGTCTTTCACTTTCTTTGTTCTTTCATAAGTAGTCTCCAGAATCTCCCATGCTTCCTTAGCAATAGTGATATGTGAAATCTTGTGAATTCTTCTGGAGATACACCACAGAAAATAGCATTCAAGGCTTTACTATTAGCATTAGCCACTGCAAGAGCTGCCTTATCCCAAGTGGATTTGGCAGCCTCCGGCCTAGTCCAACCTATTTCAACTACATCCCACACAGCATCATCAATAGAACACAAAAATGCCCTCATTCGAACTTTCCAAAATGCATAATTATTACCATAAAAAAATGGTGGCACATTTAGAGATTGAGATCTATCCATCTCAATACGGGGTCCGGGATCGCACTAAGGTGTTTAAACCACAAAGAGTGCACCTGCTCTGATACCAATTGAATGTTCAAAATGGGTATAAAACACCCTTGAACATTTAGACCCCAAATTACAAATTATATATTCAAGCTTAATATCAAACAATTAACATGCAGACGCATGAACATAAGCTAAACACAGAATTGATAAACAATCTAAGCCAAATATAATCACATCCACAACAAAAAATAAATGGCAAAGATAAAGGAAAGAGAGATGCAAACACAAGGACAACACTTGATGTGTTATCGAAGAGGAAACCGAAGCCCTCAGCGTAAAACCTTTCTGCCGCCCTCCAAGCGGTCAATAATACACTAGAAAATGTAGTTGGGATACATGAACAACAATTGACCCTCCAAGCCTAATCTACCCAGTCTACCGAAGCCCTCCAAGCTTCCTGCTCCAACGAGGTTACGCCGAACCTTTTTCTTTTCTATCTTACCAGATTCCGCTATAGCCCATATCATCAACCAATAACCATTGGTCCCTTCCTAACTGCTTCCCAAAGCACCAAATAAACCTTCTCACAGATATGGGTATGGTGAGAAAAGGATTTGGCTAAGAACCTTTCAAGGATATAACAATGGAGAGGGTGAGAGTATAGGAATTTGAAGAGTCTCTTAGATGAAGATATTGGATGAATCAATCTTGTTTTTCTCTAGAGTTTCTCTCTCAAAATTCTCTCTAGAAGCTCACTACATTTCTTGGGTATAAGGGTTTATATATAGTGGTGTGTGTTTGGAATGCGAAGAGTCAGTTTTTCCAAAACAGAGTTGGCTGGCAGTTTGGCCTCATGACTGGACTGAGTCGTGAGTTCAAGCCGCAAGGTAACTACATGCCAGTCTGGATTTTTTGTCTTGTAGTGCAACAGCTGGCATAACGCTTCAGCTTCTCGCATGCTTGACACGTGACCATCTTTTGGCAGCTTGCCAGTCGCGAGCCACCCGTGAGTTCCAATTGCAAGTCCCTGCTTCTTTGCACAATCTTGAACATTTCTTCACTCTCTCTCACACACTACCCTTACATGAATCCCACCTAAATACAGGGTTACTAATTGCTAAAATACAAGCAAATTTGGCACGGAATAAAGCCAACAAGATGGTTGATTAAATTCAACCTTACAGGTCCAATTGTCAAAACCACCACAAATGACGAAGTTGTAATTTGCCCTTTACTTTATCTTCATCATTGTGCTTGTGGCAAATTACCTCTACATTCCACAGGGTATATTAACATAATCCTTCTTAAGAAATTAAAAAAAAAAGACTTTATTCTGTATTTGCTTCATATCAATGACAGGCTATAAGCCCAATTGCTATTACACAAACCGTTGCTCTTATTTATTTATTTATTTTTATGAATAATTCAATCATATTTGGATTGTTGCTTGTTAAAATCAAACCATTTACATACAAACAAACAATCAAGATATCTCAATTCATGTGACTTACAATAAAAAGTATGTTCATGTGGGTATTAGAGAACCTGATGTTCTGTAAGCATCTATCAATTATGTTGTTCTAAAGCTATATTGAGCCTTTTCAACCTTAAAACTTTGTCTTAATTCCTTTTGAGAGTATAGCTCATGGCAACAAAAACTTCTTTTGCCAGATAAGCAATCAAAAAGCATATTTATCATATATTTGATATCTATATATTTTGTAAAGTTGTGATTTACAACTATGTGTTTTGTTGGCTTTTATTCCGTGCCAAATTTGATTGTATTTACTATCAATTGTTTATACCCTGTATTTGTTGTGGGAATTGATGTAAGGGGTGTGTGATAGAGAGTGTGTGAAGACTCAAGCAAAGTGGAAGCTGATGGAATCTCGCGGGTATGTCGCGACTAAGCTTCCCGCGAAGTGAGGCATGTGCCCTGCACATGCTGGAATGCGAAGAGTCAGGCCAGGTGGAGACAGCTGTTTCTCGCGAGTATCTCGCGGGTAAGGCCTTCCCGCGAGACACCCGCGAGACATGCTGTTCTGCCAGCCTGTACTGACTGACTCACACATTCTGCACCTATCCTATATAAACCCCCATTACCCACAAATGTTGAGAAATGCTTCAGAGAGAAAACCCTAGCCAAACACATTTGCAATTAGAGATTGTCATCCCCACCTTTCTCTATACACTTGCTTGTGGTATCTCCTCAACCCTTCCCTCTCCATTTCCACACCATTGAGAGGTTGATAGCCCAAACACTTACCAAACCTTTTGAGAGTGTTGAGTGACGTTTTGGTGCTGCTGGGAAGCATTGGAAGAAGCCAAGGATGGCAGATGCAACATGGAGCTTGTTGCGGGATCCGGAGAACTAGACAAGACACGGTTCCGAGAAGCCTTGTTGGAGTAGGAGCTTGGAGGGCTTAGGTGCATCGGGTAGATTAGGCTTGGAGGGTCTTTTGCTTACTCATGTATCCCAACTGATTGTCTAGTGGATCGATTTCCGCTTGGAGGGCGGCGGAGAGGTTTTTCGCCGAGTTCTTCGGTTTCCTCTTCGAAAACACGTCTTGGTGTTTTCTGTGTTTGCATCTTTCTTCCCTACTCTTTTATATTCCATTATACTGCTGTGTTGCTTAGTTTATGGATTAGAGTAGCTTATTGCTTATATGCTTGTGTTTACACGTTTCCGCACTGAATATTTAGTTTGTGTAAAATCAATCAAGCCGTAATTTTAATTAAGGGGTCTAAACAGCTCTTGTGTTTTCAATACATTTTAGAGCTTTCATATTTATTCTATACTATTCTAGCAATTATTAGAGCACTAGCATCAGGCATGCTATGTCAAATGCCATTTTACCATATCAAAACTTATTTTATCAATTTTAACACCTCATGAACCTTGTTTTTTGATGTTTGGTGTGTTGACCATGCTAAAAATTTAGCATTTGACACTTTTAGCATTTGCTAGTGCTCTTAGTGGTATAATTTCCAGAGGAGAAATTAAGGCAAATATCTCATCATAATTAAGGCATAACATTTAGATTAGGATAGAACAGAATTTCTATCTTTTATATATATATATATATATATATAAACCCCTATGTTGGCTATAAAGCTTAACCATCATTCTTTCTTTGTATCTATCTACCTCATTTTTTACTCTTTTTCATCTTGTACACCATTGTACATCAATAGCCTTTCTTCCATACACTAAATTTGTTACCCCCATTTATCATTCTTTTTCTATTGCCTTGATCTCTTTGTTGATAACATTTCTTTATATTTTATAGGTTTTCAATCCTCAAACAAGCAAAAAAAAAAAAAAAAAAAAAAAAAAAATTAGATCATAGATATTCTCAATTGAATCATTGAGATCCTGTAGACTTCCATTCACCATAGCCTTTCACTAGAACTTCTTTCTAGTGTTGATAATAACAATACTTTTATGAATAAGAGGTGCTGGTGATGGAGGTGGATAGGAAAGTTCTTCCAAACTTAATTAACACTGTTCTCCACTAGGTAATGAAAAAAAAAAGATATTTCTCATCTTTTTGGGTACCCTTATTTCATGCGTCGGGTTTAAATTGACCCTAATTAAATAAACCAATTACCCAAGTTGATTAATTGGTCTAATTACATGCAATGTCCAATAATATTTAAATTGACCCTAATTAAATAAACCAATTACCCAAGTTGATTAATTTGTCTAATTACATGCAATGTCCAATAAATTAGGTACAACCACATTGCCAGTCTAGGGTTGATTGCAGTGGAAAATAAATTTGACATAGGTGATATAGTCACGATAGGAAATTCTTTAAAGGAAAAACCCTAATGAGTGCTATTTAGGTCACAACTTTCTAAAGAATCCATTAACAAAGATTGAGTTTACAAGTACAAGGAATTACCCAATTCCGAAATACCTACTTACAGTAGAACATATTGACCTATGCCTAGCTCTAACCCAATTGGACTACTCCTTTTAGCAGACTTCTTCAATGTGCACATATCTACCAATCTATGGCTGAATCTTACAACAATCCTTGATTGATGCACTTGATTTGTGCAAAGTTTTTCACAGTAACATGCTCCAATACAAACAGTAGCAGCTTAGTATAAAACCCTAGGCATACAAAATTGCAGCAACCCCTTAGTATGCATGTCTCTTCTCTCTCTCTCTGTGATGAGGATTGTAAAATATGGTTTTTATACCTTTAGGAACCCTAGTGCACTATCCCAAGACGAACCAAGTCATCGTGAGCTGAAACAAAAAATTCTATTTAGTTTTCATGTAGCTCGATTGTTCATGAGGTGTTGATCCATGTATTGAGATCTAGTAATTCTCGATTGGTTGACCTCTTATTGAGGTGCAATTGAGATGCCAGATTCAACATTCTCGAGCAATTTCTTGAACAGTTTTTTAGGTCTTACAATAGATCTTCAATACACTTTTGGACACTAAAAACTTAGTGTTAGGTTATATATTGACCCCAGTTAATTAATCCAATTACCAAAGTTGATTAATTAGTCAAAATTAAATGCAAATCATATTAAGGCACAATCAAATCACCAAACTAAATTAAGTGCAACGGAAAATAAGTTTGACACGGTGATTTCATTATGATAGGGAAAACTCTCACAGAAAAAAACTCCATTAGGTGAATTTAAGGTCACCACTCCTGAAGAATCCACTAATTAAGAACAAGCAGTTACAAGTACAAAAAATCTTACCCTACAAGTCTATCTCAAAGTACCTATCTACAGTAGAACCTACTGAGCTATATCAGTTCCAACTCTAATTCTCAATTGGATTTGATCTTGTTGAAGACTTTTCCTTTGCAAGAATCTCCCTATTCGTGACTGACTCCACAACAACCTTTTTTTTTTTTTTTTTTTAATTGTTGTAATTTTGCACAGTTCTTCAATCCATGCTTGGAAGAACTAGAAATAGCTTGGTATAAAACCATAGGCACACAAAATGTCGTAGCAACTCCTATTATGTGTATCTCTTTGTCTACTTGATGATGACTATAAAATATGTCTTTTATATGTTTTGGAACCCTATTACACAAATCTCTAGAAATCCAAGTCATCATGGGCTAAAAACTGAACTTTAAATTCAATTTACCTGATGCTCTATAGATCGATAGGTGTTGAGAAGATATTAAGGTTCATTAACTCTCGATAGATCGACAAGTATTGAGCAGGTATTGGAATCTGGAGTTTTAGCTTTTCTTGAGTAGTCTTGTATCTTCAATAATACCACTTGTTTTCAAATTCAAAGACTTTTTGAACACACTAAAAAATAACCCTCAGTTACATATAAAGTGTGTTTGTCTATAAGACTTGCTAATCACATAAGTCACAAACAGTCAAACACAACACAAACTATGGTCGCAACTCACACTAGTCCCCCAAAAAGCAGAAGGCAGTGGCAGAGCGAGAGAGCAGAGAAAAAAAAACACAAATATGAACTTGAGAGAGGAGAGAAATTTTTTTAGATTCACCATATCTTAGCCGATTCAACTCATGTGTGAGTGTGAACAACAGCAGATGTAGATCGAGGATCTGAGGAACGGTAGCAGCCAACAGCAGCAGCAGCATGCTAGCAACTGTAGATCGAATCGGATTTGATCATAGGAACAACACAGTAGCAATAGCAGATGGCAGTGATGGAAGTTGTTAGGTTTTAGTCCCCTTAAAACAACAATTGGATTAACCTAGTGTATTAGTCAAGTGATTAACTTAGTCAAATTATGCAAATCTAGATTAACACAAGCATATAATCATATCAAATATAAAGCAGCGGAATTATAAAGAACACAAAGATATGATCACCCAGGAAAACTAAACTGGTAAAAAACCTGGGGAGGATTTAACCTAGTTATCCTCAAGGTAAACTTGAATCCACTATATGAAAGAATTGAAGTTCATACAATAAGACTTACAAGCACCCACGCTCAACTTCCTATTGCTACCCACCAGTAGAACTTACTGACACGACCATGTGCAAACTCCGAATCCACGGACTCTTTCTTTCTTGGATTCACCATAAGTACAAGCACTCCCGCTTGTGTATCTTTAAGCTCCTGCAACAACTGAATGATCATTAAGATGTTGAAGTAATCTCCTTCTTGATAACCCTAAGTTTATGTGAAGGAAAGCTCCTCAAGGATCTCACAAGAGATTCACACAAATAGCAATATGAGCAACAAAGACCCTAGAGAGGTTTGGGTACAAACCCCTAGATACAAAAGAGTCACTCTCTTCTCTCTCTTAAAAGTCTCTAAAACGTTTTAGGGTTTCCTTTATATATAGTAGTGTTTTACTTGATCCCCATGACGTTTAAGTAGAGTTTGGGCAGAGTTGGAATTCTGCAGAAAAAACATTCTGGCCGACTTTCGATCGATCGAGTTTAATTTTTGATCAATCGAGCCAGGCTGAAATGCACAATGAATTCTGCAACAACTCGATTCCAACTGTACATAAAATACCTACTTTGAGCAAGTCTAAATAAGACTAAACAACCTGTTTTGATCATGGTTTGCCAACATTATACATTAGAGTTCTAAATACATAAAATCCTAAGTCTTTAGAACCTAACATAAGCGTTGAGGTGTTTTTTTTTTTTTTAGAAGTGGAGGCGTTGAGGTTGAGTGAGGGAAGAATGAGGTAGAAATTTGGGACTTGTAATTTAGGTTTTCAGGAATTTATTGTTTTGTGCGTGATTTTTGTTTTGTCCATACTTATTTTTTTTATTTTGTAGTTAAAGGGGCATGAATTTTATTTATCTATTTATTTTTCTTGTAGGTCAATATCTAAATATTTTAGAGGAAGAGAGCCAAAAATATATATATATTTAAGGGCAAATCTTAATTTTTTAGATTATGTATGTATACTAGTTTATTTATTTATTTATATATATATATATATATTTGGGGGGAGGGGGGGGGGGGGCTATTAGGGCCAAAATTTAAATTTTCAACTTATATATATATACTAGTTTTTTTTTTGTTTTTTTTGGGGGGGGGGGGGGGGGGGCCTCTGCCCTACTATAGGTCCGTCTCTGGCTTTGACATTGCCCCTAGCTCTCTTTGTATACTACTTAATTATTCATTAGTAGCATTACATTTATTCAAACTTTCACAATTTGATTCCTAAACACTAACTCATCTTCATAATTATTGTGTTAATAAGAATTATTTTTAATCTCTTATAGATTTTTAATATTGCACTTGCTTTGAAACGGTATGGCTCTTGTCTGTACTAAATCTGATGTCTCTAGGTATTTAATTAATATTTAAATTCAGAATCAACAAAAATATCAACTGATAGTTGACATGTAGATCTCAGAATGGTTTCGTTTCATTTCATTCTCTGAAAAAAAAAATTCTCTGAAAAAATGAATAAATAATCAAATAAAGTTTGGCAGGAGAAAGTGACAAAAAGGGAAACATTGATGATGGCGTTGAGATTTATATGGACTTATACAAATCTTTGAAAATTGGTGATTGGAATGCTGCCAAGGAGTTCCTTAATCGCCATCCGCACGCAATAAGTGCAAAAATCACAGTTACGGGCCAGACCGCACTTCATGTTGCTGCTGAAGCTGGACATGTGCATATAGTGGAGGAGTTGGTAAAGCAAATGTCTGAAGAAAATTTGGAAATAAAAGATAATCAAGGTCTCACAACTCTACTTCTGTCAACTTTTTATGGAAACTACCGTATAGCAGAATGCATGCTTGGAAAGAATGAGAACTTGATCAGAATTGCAAGTAATCAAGGAAATATTCCAGTTGTTGGCTCTTTTCAGTGGGCATGTAGAATTGGCTCGTTATCTCTATTCGCTCACTCCGCCAGAAATTCTAATGCCAGAAAACGGCACCATGGGGGCTTCAGTTGTTTGCGAGGCAATATATAACAAAGCTTTGGGTAAGAATTACCTCTTCGTCTTAACTATCCATTTAGTATTATTTCCTGCTTGAAATTTTCGCAATATAATTTCTGTGTCCATATGGTACAACACAATATAGATATTGCTTTGGATTTAGTCAACCGTTGTCCGCGTTTGGTTGTTGCTCAAGACAGACATGGTAACTCCCCTTTTTATGCACTGGCTTGTATGCCTGACTATTTCCTAAGTGAAAATCGGCTTGTATTTTGGAAACGATGGATCTATTCCGGTTAGTACCATCCCTTTTACTCTTCACTCTTGTTTTTCGTTGACTTGTCTTAGTATTATGTAAATAATGGATGAATTTAATTATATAAATGTGAATTATGTGCTTATAGTGTGTCCACATAGTGAAAGTATATTTTATGACGTGTAACATTTACATCAAACCAAAATCATATTAGAAAGCTCGAAAACGTGTTGAAAAACACAAGAGCTGTTTAGACCCCCGATTAAAATTACGGCTCGATAGATTTTACACAACTTTAATACAAAGTGCAGAATAGTGTAAAAGCGAGCGGATGAACAATAAAGCTACTCTAATCCATAAACTAAACAACACAGCAGTATAATGGAATAAAACAAGAGTAGGGAAGAAATATGCAAACACAGAAAACACCGAGACGTGTTCTCGAAGAGGAAACCGAAGAACTCGGCGAAAAACCTCTCCACCGCCCTCCGAGCGGAAATCGATCCACTAGACAATCAGTTGGGATACATGAGTAAGCAAGAAACCCTCCAAGCCTAATCTACTCGATGTACCTAAGCCCTCCAAGCTCCTACTCCAACAAGGCTTCTCGGAACCGTGTCTTGTCTAATACCCCGGATCCCGCAACAAGCTCCATGTTGCATCTGCCATTCCAAGCTTCTTCCAATGCTTCCCAGCAGCACCAAAACGTCACTCAACACTCTCAAAAGGTGTGGTAAGTGTTTGGGCTATCAACCTCTCAATGGTGTGGAAAATGGAGAGGGAAGGGTTGAGGAGATACCACAAGCAAGTGTATAGAGAAAGGTGGGGATGACAATCTCTAATTGCAAATGTGTTTGGCTAGGGTTTTCTCTCTGAAGCATTCCTCAACATTTGTGGGTAATGGGGGTTTATATAGGATAGGTGCAAAATGTGTGAGTCAGTCAGTACAGGCTGGCAGAACAGCATGTCTCGCGGGTGTCTTGCGGGAAGGCCTTACCCGCGAGATACTCGCGAGAGACAGCTATCTCCACCTGTTCTGACTCTTCGCATTCCAGCATGTGCAAGGCACATGCTTCACTTCGCGGGAAGCTTAGTCGCGACATACCCGCGAGATTCCATCAGCTTCCAAATTGCTTGAGTCTTCACACACTCTCTATCACACACCCCTTACATCAATTCCCACAACAAATACAGGGTATAAACAATTGATAGTAATTACAATCAAATTTGGCACGGAATAAAAGCCAACAAAACACATAGTTGTAAATCACAACTTTACAATCTCCCCCTTTGGCTATTCCGTGACAAAACCCTAAAACAGACTCTAGACTTAAACGTGAGTTTAGGAACACAGGCAAAACTCACTCACACTTAATTCTAGATTCTGATAAGCTCTTGAAACATATGAACAAGTAACTCCTGAAACACAACAACAAAATATTATCATTGTATGCAGAAAACTTGAAAAGCATATGGAGCATTAAAAGCATGATCAAGCAAGATGAAATAGAAAACACTAGATCATAGCAAGATCAAACAAGTAATCACTATACAGAAGTAATTACTATGCTCATTCACACAAGGAATGAACATCCGGATATGCAAGATGATAAGCTCATATGAAGAGTACCATTTGCAAATCCAACACTCAACCAATGCAAAATACTTGAAGTATTTGCATCTAGGAACAATCCTACTAGGGCACAAGAGTGTTCATCACTCAACCAATGCATAGAACGTATATGCATCTAGGAACAGTCCTACACGGGCACAAGAGTGATGTAGTGAAGTAAATGTATGACATTAAACTTCAACAGCACACGCATAAAGGCTGCATAAGCAAAGTATTGCAAATACATGGCACAAACCATAAAAGCCTACAAAACATGCAATGAAACAAAACAACCCTTAAAGCTTACAAAAGCAACATGGGTACATGCAAAGTATGCTACAAAGCATAGAGAATATCACAAAAGAAACATCTGAAATAATACTTAAATAAAGCATAGTATCAAAGTCTTAAACCAAAAGCAGTAAAACAGTTATAACCACTAAAAATACTGAATAAAAACCGTCTTTAAAACCAATAACCAATGCTACTATGTTTCTAAGCTATGCTCCCCCTATCGCTGTGCAAGCTCTTCTCCAGCTCCCCCTCAGAAATTTCTCCCCCTTTTTGACCGGAATGGCCAAAGGACTAGAACGGTTCGGACTCCGAATCAGAGCCATGAGTGGAGGACAACTCCTGAACCTGTGATGCCAATGCGGTGATCTGTCCCTGAAGGTATGCAAACTGATCTGCTGTGTGCTGCACATGGGAGTCAAGCACTGTCGACATCTGGTCCATCTTAGCAAGCAACTGATCAAGTTTGCTTAAGCCTGGTGGTGGAGCAGAAGATGATGGCTGTGCAGATGGCTCTGAAGCTGAGGTGAACCTGTCAATCTCTTCCTCTGTATCTTCAGCTTCCTCCTGTTGAACTTGTCGTGGTGGTGGTATGGTATGCACACCAGTCTTGGATCCTCTAATGTGTGTCGTGCTCCTCGGAACAGCTGTGAGGCCACTGGGTAGCTTGAGCTTCGTCTTGGCAATCAAACCCATGATCAAAGAGGGGAACGGCATCACAGTCCGTGTATTCTGCTTTGTGATGCTCTTCTTCAAGACATGCATGATACGACCACAAATGTCAATCTCCTTATGTGTGAAGAGATCATACAGAAATCTTGTTCTCGGAGCAGATAGAGTGGTGAGATTGGTGACCGGATACAGATTGTGAATCATCACATAGCTTAGTGTCCTCATTTCTGGAGAGAACTTGAGAGTGTCCATGGATGATTTCTTCTGTACACCACCAAGGACAGTAATCATATCAGCAATACTACCCATTCTGTCCTCATAAGCAACTGTGATTTGCTGAGATGGAGGACGAGTCTCCAAAAAGTCTTGGATGCTGTCTCTTGTAATCTGAAACTCCTTGTGTCTTACCCAGCCCTCAATACAATCTCCGTTGACAATGGCATTAGAGAAGAACTCCTTGATAATCTCTGAATATACCACTCCAGTCGGGTTGAGCAGCTTGGTCCACGTTCTATCCTTGAACACTTCAGGGATGTAAGTGCCCTCTGGAGTCTCTAACTGGACTACCCGTTCCATGATGATCGTCTTGTCCTTGTAGCAGTCATTGTACTTCATATCAGCATCTATAGACCGGAAATGTTCAGAATCAGTTCGGGCTCTCTTTGAAGTCGATTTCTTCTTAGCCGCATGCTTGGTGGGAGACATCTGCACAATTTCACAAAGCAAAGAAGAAGAAAAAAATGCACAAGCACAAACCAGAAGACAAACTACATTAGATTCAAGTTAGTTCCAAATCAGACTTAATACTAACTGAAAACAGAGCATGGTAGACACTAAACATCATGCCAAAAGACTCCAAACAATAGAGCATAACAACACTGCAACAACATAAGAAACATTGCAAGAGTGTGTGTCTGTGTGCGTATGTTGATGAGTGTGTGCGGCATGAGATGCATGAGGGTGCCTAAGTGTGCCTAGTTGTGTGCCAAAAGTGTGCAACATGAACAAAGTGATTGAAACACAAAATTAATGACCAAACCAAGTAAAATAAGGTCAAACAAGTGAGAGTCCATGGATTGGAATCACTTGATTCCATTTTGGCACAAAAATGTCACTCGGACATTTTGACAAACACTTAGTGTGCATAAATGCAAAAAATACATGAATAATGCATGAACATGTGAAAATCTACTCTCAATACATGATAAAATGCCACAAGGGGCCAACACATATGCAGAAACAACAAATGGGACACAACACAATCAAAAAAAATGAAAAAGATTCACCCAATTTTGAAAACCAACCCAAAGTTTCGAAAATCCCCAATTATCAAAACCCTAACAAAAAATCTGCATAATCTAAGTAAAAACTTGAAAAGAAATGGTTAACAAACATACCTTGAAGAAGAAAATGCAGAAAAAATGCTTGGATTGAAGGGAAATGAATGGAATAGTGATTTTGGGTTGAAAAACTTTGAGAGAGGTTGAGCGAGGGAAGTTTGATAGTTTTGAAAAACTGTCACATCAGCTATATAAAAATTGAAAACACACGTTTTTCGCGGGTTAGAGAGTGGCGAGACAGTCGCGAGACAGTCGCGAGAAAGGCCACTGAAGCACAAAATTTTTCGCGAGAAGCATTAGGTCGCGAAACAGTCGCGGTAACTTCTGTCTGAAATTGGAAAAATCCAATTTTAGCCAAACAGCATTTCGCGAGTAGCTTTTGGTCGCGAGACAGTCGCGAAAGTTTCTGTGTTACAAGATAAAATAAAAATTTCCCTCAACTCCTTTTCGCGGGAAGCTCTAAGTCGCGAGCTTCTCGCGAAACTACCCCTGAACCAGTTTTTGAAAAAACACAAAAACATGCATTTTAATCAAAAACGAAAGACAAGAAAGTATAAAATCACTTTCAAAAACAAATAAAACACTCAAAAATCTTTTTGGGTTTGATCAACAAAGATTGAGCATGTGAAAACACATTTAATCAAGTACAATCACACAAATGAATAAGACATTCATTGAACATATACTTGTGTGTTGTGTGTGGATATCAAAAATGAGATAGTCCTTAGTCCAATGTGAAGCTTCAATGATCAATTCAATCAAGGCATACACAACTAGCACTAGATTATGTGATTTATCTCAATTTTAGAAACATGCATATATGACCTCCCACACGTACTTGACAACAATTCATTGAAGCTTTTCATTTGGCTCCATATTTAACATATCATTTGCAACTTTTGAGCAAAGAGAATCCTATTTGGAGAAAGATGCCTGAAATTTTTGATACTTCAATTGATGAGTTAGCCTTTGGCTTTTTGGGCATCATACATTTTATTTTTGGTCGCTTTCCCTTTTTCCTAGTCGAATACTAGTTTGTGCGACAGGCTTTTACAGCTCTATATCTCTTTTCATTTGGAGATTTACATTTAGAGAGCTCTTTTAAACAAAAAAAAAAAAAGTGGGAAGATATATAGGCATGAGTCTATGCATGTCTCAAGATCAACAAAACCATTCACTAATCATTCATGACAAGGTTGAAGATCTATTTACAACAGTCACATAGATTTCAGAATTTCTTCCACAATGATATGAGTGCATGAGAGACAAGCTAAGCTCGTTAAATGCACAAAGCCATAAGTACAAAGGTACAAGGCAAAACATGCTTTGAGACAAAACTCAACAAAGTGATCAAACTTTTTGGATTTTCTATTTTTTTATGTGTTTTTTGAATTTTTGAACACACCCAAAACATAACAGGAAAAAAAATTAACAAAGACAACCGGTACAAATCAACCAGACAAAATAACAACAGTAAAAATAGAGCAATGCATGAAAAGATGCAACAGCAAATGTCCTTATACATTGAAAGAATTTATGCGTGGACATGTTATAATGCTTATGCATGAGTACCCCTTTTCACCCACACGTCACGTGCGTTTGGGGTGATATCCTTAACGGATTGAGTACGAGAATTTGGACTATCAAACCTTCTGGTGAAACTCTCCAAGCAGGTGGTGAAGGCACCAATCATTTTCATCACGTCCATCATGCCAGGATCACGATTCTGACTTCTCGGTTGTTCACCACCCCAAGACCTCATGTCATTTCTCCTTCCTCGTGACCGAGGTGTGCTTGAATTGTTGTCTGATCTCAGCTTTTGACAGTTGGGTCTGGTATGTCCTTGCATTCCGCAGTAGTGACACACATAATCCGTTCTAGGACCCCGTTGTGATCTTAGGAGAGATCTTCCTCTGGCTTCATGTCTGCCCATAGATTGATTTCGGGGCTTATTCACCATCCGTTACTCACTCACATTCTTCTTCTCAGCCTTAACATTCTCAAGACTGGACTCTTCCACAATAGGCTCTATGGCCTTCACAAATTTCACTTCTTTAGTAGTTTTGGCTGATGAGCTGCTTCCTCCGGTGTATCCTAACCCGGACTTGTCTGAAGAAGGTTTTTGAGATGAGATAACATCATCTAACTTCTGGGAGGAGACTCTCTCTATCTTGGCATGAGCTTGCACTACCTCTTGCTCAAGAAACCTCACCTTCGTATAGGCTTCAGACAACTCGTCATTTAGTGTCTCAATCTCACACTTAGCCTCTTTATATCTGATCAAGAGACTTTTGTAATCTTCCTCAGCTTTCTTCATTTTCCTTACAGCCGCCTTGGCTACTCTGGTATACTCTCCCGACTTCTCAAGTAATAAGGAGTAATTTTCTTGAAGATTAGCTGTATTCTTTTCTTCTTCTTCAGCATCTGAGTCTTCCACATTCCCAATAGACTCTAAATCAGAATGCTCACCAAGCTCCTTCACAAGTGCACCCAAATCATCCGATGACTCCACATGAGCAATGGTCATGAATGCGGAGTAGTTTCCCTCTCCGTCACAGCTCTCTTCGAGTCAGAATCAGAGGAGTCTGAATCACTGAGTGTCGTGGCATAAGCTTTGCCTTTTCCCCTCAGAAAATTTGGACACTCCTTCTTTAGATGTCCGTGGCCATTGCACTCATAGCATATACTTTCTAAAGAAGGTTGAAACTCCCTCCCTTCTTTTCTTGTAAACTCTTTCCTATCACCTCTTGAAGATGAAAATTTTCCTTTGTTGAAAGGTTTCCCACTGTTCTTCATCTTTAGAAATTTTCGGAAGTTTTTCGCAAGAAATGCGACTTTCTTTTCCACCCCATCTTCTTCGGAGGAATCACCCATCCTTTCGGTGATGGTTTTAAGAGCAAGTGATTTACTCATCTTATGGGAAGGCAGTCCCATCTGATATGTTTGGAGAGACCCAACTAATTCTTGAATTTTAATCTCATCCAAATCCTTGCTTTCCTCTATGGCTGTAACTTTTGCTCTAAAACTTTCAGGCAAGGACCTCAATACTTTTCTCACCACCTTAGCATCTTCAATCTTCTCCCCAAGATTGAGTTTAGCAATTACAATTTCGTTGAGCTTCCCATAGAATGAATTAAACGGTTCATCATCACCTATCTTAAGCTCTTCAAATTTGGTGGTAAGCATCTGAAGCTTTGTGTCCTTAACTTTCTTTGTACCCTCATAAGTGGTCTCCAAAATCTCCCAAGCTTCTTTGGCTACTGTCATGTGAGAGATCCTGTGGAATTCATCAGGAGACACAGCACAAAATATAGCGTTTAAAGCTTTACTATTAGCATTGGCTGCTGCAAGAGCCGCCTTATCCCAATTAGCCTTAGGAGCTTCCGGCTTAGTCCAGCCGAGCTCTACCACATCCCAAACGGTATCTTCTATAGAACATAAAAATGCTCTCATTCTGACTTTCCAGAATGCGTAATTGTTCCCATCAAAAAATGGTGGAACATTGAGCGATTGAGATCGGTCCATCTCAAATAGGGTCAAGGATCACACTAAGGTATTTAAACCAAGCAAGTGTACCCGCTCTGATACCAATTGAAAGCTCGAAAACGTGTTGAAAAACACAAGAGCTGTTTAGACCCCCGATTAAAATTACGGCTCGATAGATTTTACACAACTTTAATACAAAGTGCGGAATAGTGTAAAAGCGAGCGGATGAACAATAAAGCTACTCTAATCCATAAACTAAACAACACAGCAGTATAATGGAATAAAACAAGAGTAGGGAAGAAAGATGCAAACACAGAAAACACCGAGACGTGTTCTCGAAGAGGAAACCGAAGAACTCGGCGAAAAACCTCTCCGCCGCCCTCCAAGCGGAAATCGATCCACTAGACAATCAGTTGGGATACATGAGTAAGCAAGAGACCCTCCAAGCCTAATCTACCCGATGTACCTAAGCCCTCCAAGCTCCTACTCCAACAAGGCTTCTCGGAACCGTGTCTTGTCTAGCACCCCGGATCCCGCAACAAGCTCCATGTTGCATCTGCCATCCTTGGCTTCTTCCAATGCTTCCCAGCAGCACCAAAACGTCACTCAACACTCTCAAAAGGTGTGGTAAGTGTTTGGGCTATCAACCTCTCAATGGTGTGAAAAATTGAGAGGGAAGGGTTGAGGAGATACCACAAGCAAGTGTATAGAGAAAGGTGGGGATGACAATCTCTAATTGCAAATGTGTTTGGCTAGGGTTTTCTCTCTGAAGCATTCCTCAACATTTGTGGGTAATGGGGGTTTATATAGGATAGGTGCAAAATGTGTGAGTCAGTCAGTACAGGCTGGCAGAACAGCATGTCTCGCGGGTGTCTCGCGGGAAGGCCTTACCCGCGAGATACTCGCGAGAGACAGCTGTCTCCACCTGTTCTGACTCTTCGCATTCCAGCATGTGCAAGGCACATGCTTCACTTCGCGGGAAGCTTAGTCGCGACATACCCGCGAGATTCCATCAGCTTCCAAATTGCTTGAGTCTTCACACACTCTCTATCACACACCCCTTACATCAATTCCCACAACAAATACAGGGTATAAACAATTGATAGTAATTACAATCAAATTTGGCACGGAATAAAAGCCAACAAAACACATAGTTGTAAATCACAACTTTACAATATTGCACAAGAATAATGTGTATGACCCAACTTAAATCAATGTTGAAAAGAAAATAAACTTCTACTCATATATAACATTCTAATAATTTACTATTTTTTGACATGAAAAAGAAAGTGACAGAAAATGTAAGTTAGCACATACAGAATATAACTAAGATTTATTATAAGCTTGTTTATATCTTAACCTTGTAATTATATTACTTAAAAAAAAAATTGGATAAATATATTACTTAAACAGTTGATTCTTAAAATAATAATAATAATAATAATCACTTAGAAAGTTATATTAATATGTTGGTTTGATTTGCTTATTCCTAGTAACTTATTTTCATAGTATTTATCAAAAAATATAATTTTTGGTAACTTTTATATTAAACTAGTATGGAATCTGTGCTTACGCACGGGAATGATGAATTGTAGTTGCGCTGTTGATGTTAGTTTGAGTTATTAAACATATAAGACATAGTTTGACCAAGACATTTGAAGGTACTAAAATAGTTTTTCCTTACAACTCTCATGATATTATTTACACCAATTTTCTCATTACATTGTTATTACGTATATGATTTTGAAAATCACTATTGGATATTACATATACAATATCAATTCATAATTATTGTTTGAAAAATTCTACTAAATATAACACAAAATAAAACAATAAACTGGTCAAGTAGTATCTCCTAAATTGAAAGGGTATATGCGTATGGGATTGTTCAGCATAATTATAGTTTGTTACGTTTAATATCTTTGAAAGTTCAATATGGGTATGAAACACCCTTGAACATTTAGACCCCAAAATATAAATAATCAATTCAAACTTATTATCAAACAATTAATGTGCGGAATATGAATATAAGCTAAACACAGAATTGATAACTAATCTAAGCCAAATATATACACATCCAAAGCAGTAAATATAAGGCAAAGATAAAGAGAAAGAAGATGCAAACACACGGACAACACACGATGTGTTATCGAAAAGGAAATCGAAACCCTCGGCATAAAACCTCTCCGCCGCCCTCCAAGCTTCTTGCTCCAACGAGGTTGCGCCAAACCTTTTTCTTCTTTAGCTTCCCGGATTCTGCTACTAGACCATAGCATCAACCAATGTGAATTGGTTCCTTCCTAACTGCTTCCCAAAAGCACCAAATAAACCTTCTCACAGACGTGGGTGTGGTGAGATAAGGATTTGGCAAAAGGCCACTCAAAGGTATGACAATGGAGAGGGAGAGAGTAGAGGAATTTGAAGAGTCTCTAAGGTAAAGATTGTGGATGAATCAATCTTGTTTTTCTTTAGGGTTTCTCTCTAAAATTCTCTCTGGAAGCTCTACTCATTTGGTGGGTATAAGGGTCTATATATAGTGGGGTGAGAAAGGAATGCGAAGAGTCAGTTTTTCCCAAACAGGGCTGATTGGCGGCTTGGCCTCGCGACCGGTTTGAGTCATGAGTTCAAGCCGCGAAATAACGGCCTGGCCAGCCTAGGACTTTTGTCCTGTAGTGCGACAGTTGGCATGACCCTTCAGCTCCCTGTGTGCTTCTCACGTGCCTGCAGTTGGCGGCTTGCAGTCGCGAGCCACCCGCGAGTCCTAGCCGCGAAACTCTGCTTCCTTGCACATTCTTGAGCTTTTCTTCACATCTTCTCACACACTACCCTTACAATAATCCCACCTAAATACAGGGTTACTAAGTGCTTAAATTACAAGCAAATTGGCACGGAATAAAGCCAACAAGATGGTTGATTAAATTCAACCTTACAATCTTCATATATAAAATATTTGCATAAAACTGGTATAAAAAATATGCTCATTAGTTCAGTAAAAAATTAAAAAAAAAAAAAAAAGCAAAAATCTAAACAATTTAATTTGTATGAAAAACTAACAAAAGCAAAATTCAATTTTGATTCTAATTGAATTTTCTCTAAACTTTAATTAATATATATATATATATATATATATATATATTACATAGTCATGATATATTACATAAATTAGCTTGTAACTTCATGCATATACATGGATATACTTACAAGATACATATTAAGATGCATAGTTCAATTCTTACAAATATAATTTAAACATTATTAATAGTCATTCTTATATATTTTTTTAACTCTTTAAAAAGTCTTGTAAGCATGTTATTAGGTAGAAAATGTAAAATTTTCATTTTTTAAATATTTTTATTTTTATTAATTCTAGACTTTTTGGTTTTTGTACACAATAACTCACTTGAATGGATATTTATGATATGGTCCCACATTCGATTCAAAAATTAAGAATTAAAACTCTCTTTAAAAATAAATAATTTAGAACATATGGTGCAAAATTGAACTTCAATGGTAGAATCTAAATGGATTTTCTCTAAACTTTATATGTGTGTGTGTGTGTGTGTGTGTGTGTGTGCGTGTGTGTGCGCGTGCATGACTTATAAATTTGAATTGTTTTTAGTTATAAAAAAAAAAAAGGCTCATAAATATAAAATCATTCAAACTTTCTCTTCGTCTAATTTTATATATAGTGTTAGATATATAATTTTTTTTTAATGATTTATTTATATTGAATTCCACGTTTTCTACTTTAAATTAACTCATTTGGTACAAAAATTAAAAAATTTCAATTAGATGGGACTCGTGCCATAAAATTAAACTTTACTTGAAATCCAAATTTTACATCGAACTAACTAACTTGGTACAAAAATTTTAAAATTTTAATTAGATGAGACACGTGGCGCAAAATTAAACTCTAATTAAATGTCAATTTGAAATCTAATTGGATTTTCTCTCAACTTTACCTATTAATTAATATATATATATATATATATATATATATATAGATGACTTATAAACTTGAATTGTTTTTAGTTATACAAAAAAAAAAAAAAAAGGCTCATAAATATAAAATCATTCAAAAATTATGTTTTTTATGGTTTACTTATATTGGACTCCTCGCTTTTTACACTAAATTAACTCATCTATATATTATATAATAATAGGTAAAGCAGAGAGAAGATCCAATTAAATTTCAAATTGGAATTCAATTAGTGTCTAATTTTACATCACGTATCTCATCTAATCTAAATTTTAGAATTTTGTGCCAAGAAAGTTAATTTAGGTAAAAATTGAATTTCAATTAGAGTTTAATTTTGCGCCACGTGTCTTATCTAATCTAAATTTTTAAATTTTTGTACCAAATTAGTTAATTTAATGTAGAATACAAGGAGTCCAATATAATAAACCATAAAAAACATAATCATATAACTAAAAAAATTCAAATTTATAAGTTATATAATATATATATAATATATTAATAGCTATAGCAAAGAGAAAATTTAATTATATTCTAAATTCGAGTCTAATTTTGTGTCACGTGTCATTTAATTTTTAAATTTTTGTGTCAAGTGAATTATTAAGTACAAAAATCAAAATGTCTAAATTCAATTAGATTTTAGATTGAATTTTAATTGGAGTTCAATTTTGCATCATGTGTCGTATCTAATTTTTTAATTTTTGTGGTAAGTGAATTATTGAGGGCAAAAACCGAAGAGTCTAGATCCAATTAGATTTCAAATTATATATATATATATATATATATTATATGTAATTGTGATTGTTTTTAAATGTACCCGTGCTTATGCACGGAGTTACACACTAGTTTAGTATAAAAATTAAAACAAACTTAGATTAGATGGGACACATGTCGCAAAATTAAACTCTAATTGAAATCCAATTTTTACATTGAATTAACTCACTTGGCACAAAAATTTAAAAACTTAGATTAGTTAGGATACGTGGCACAAAATTAAATTCTAATTGAATTCCAATTTGAAATCTAATTGAATTTTCTCCCAGCTTTACCTATTATTATATATATAAATGACTTACAAATTTGAATTGTTTTTAATTATACGATTAGGTTTTTCATGGTTTATTTATATTGGACTCTTCGTTTTCTACACTAAATTAACTCATTTAGCACAAAAATTGAAAAAAAATTAGATTAGATGAGATACATTGCACAAAATTAAACTCTAATTAAAATCCAATTTTTACATTGAATTAACATACTTGGCACAAAAATTTAAAATTTAGATTAGATGAGACACATGACACAAAATTAGACTCTAATTGAATTCCAATTTGGATTTTCTCTTAGCTTTATCTATTATTATATATATAGATATATAGATATACTGTAAAAGGCTAAAGCTGCTTTTAGCACCAGCTTTTTATTGGATTTTTGCTGAAACTTATTTACTGTTGTGGGCCCATGCAAGTCCCACAAAAAAACCCAAGCTTATTTTGGTTCAAGTTTAGGATTCCATGTTATATGTATTCTACTGCAAAGTTTTAGTCAAAAAGTTAGCTACAATCAACTATCTATGCGTCTCATTTTATAAATTTTGCTCAAAATACCAAGTCTTCTTTTGCTTATTGTGGGTCTAGTGTTCCACATTACCCTTTTACTATAGTACTTTCAACAAAAAATCAATCAGCCTTTTTTTTTTTTTTTTTCAGTGTTTTCAGCAAAAATCTTTCAACATCAACTTTTGTATTTTTTAGGTTTTAGCTTTTAGCTACAAAAATTTTAGCAAAAGTCTTTTAATAAAAAGCTAGATAAGTTGTTATTATAAAACAGACACTAAAAGCTTCTTTATGTCAAAAAAAGATAAAAGTTGGATTATTTGCAAAAAATTTGAGACAAAAAATAATTTGTCTATATTTGCCATATTCATAAATGGGTAACGTCATTGGACTTTATTAATTTTAACTGATTTTAAGAGATGTATGTCTTATCTATAAATTTATTGAATTAGTTCTATTCCAAAAACAATTCCAATAGTACATGTTAAAATGGGTAACATCTGGGCCAAAAGTTTTATAGTTTTGACTTGTATCTTCTTATAATTCCAAAAATGGCAATTAGGATTATAACTTCCCTTCAAACTATTAAATTATACAGAAAAAAATAAATAGATAAAAAAATTGGTAACACCTAACACCCCCACAAATGTTAATGGGATGTTCCTACCAGTACCATAACTATAACGTAAGTCCCTTACTTAAAGATTCTAATATTTTTTATGGTATTACTTTTGTTTCATAATTTCCAATATTTAAAGTGTGTCAATCAATTGTTTGAAGAAATCATTTCCCATTAATCCAATTCGTAGTTTTCTTGATTCTATATGTGTTGCCTTTTGAACGTCGCTAGTAATCTAAGATATGGGTTAAATTTGTTGTACACAAACTCAAGTCATGATTCTAGTTCATTTTGGGGGTGTATAAAACTGTGTAAAATAGTTTGTATGCAATAAACATTACTCTTAGATAAATCCAAATTGCAATAGTTAGTGAAGTTTGAATTATATAATTGTGCATGTGTATATTTTTTTTCCAGGTATTCATATTCAATCGGGTGGTCTCATCAATGATATTCATTTGAACATTCAAAAACTTGTTGGAAACGAAAGCCGAAGCAATGGTAAAGAAATTATTGAATTAGGTATGTCACTATACAAAGTTCCTTTTCTCAAGATTTGGGTTATAAGAGCATTCACAATAGTGGTGCTAAAATAGCTAAAAAAGCTATTTTAGCACCCAATACACTAAACTACCAACAACATCAAAGATATTATACTTAAAAAATTTTAACTCTCAGCTACAATAGACTGCCATCTTTGGCAGTTGACTGTAGCTAGAAGTTAAACACAAATAATGTTGTTTATTTGGTTCACACGTGCTACTGCTCTCTCCTTTCCTTTCTCTCTTTTTGCTTCTTCTCTGTTTCTAATTTTCTATCACCCACGCTTTCATGCCCAGCCTCTCCTCTTCTCCCTCTCGACTGAAATCAACTTTCTCACTCTATCTTGTCCCTCTCTCCTCTCTTAGGTTTGCTTATGGCAGTTGGGTTGGGTTCTAATCGGATTTACGGTGGTTCGATTTGTGCTTCGGTAGTCCGATTGGATTTATGGTGGTTTGATATGTGCTTCAATGGGGCTTTATGGGTCTGATTGATTTTCGTTTTTGTTTTTCTTTTCTTGGATGATGGTGGTGATGCAGTTGTGGGTTTGTGATTTGGTTGTGATTTTGGTAGTTGGGGTTGAGGTTCTGGGTGGTAGTGACAATGGCAGTGGTTGTTGTGGCTGTGGTGGTCTTTGAATGGGTTTTGTGTCTAATGAGTTGTGATTTTTTTTTTCAGTGCTGGTTGGTGGTTGAGTGGGTTTTATGGCTAGTGGGTTGGTGATTCGTGGTTGTGGGTTTTTTTTTTTTGGCTTTCGGTGGTGGTGACTAGTGGTGGCTAGCGGTGGGTGTGGTTGTGGGTTTGCTAGGTTGAGAGCATTTGTTCATCCCAACCCTTTTGTATAAGAGAGAGTGCCTTAGTTTAGAGCAAAAAAAATTTCTGCATCCTCTCTTCTCCATTTTTCTCACAAATGACATATCATTGAGAGAAATTTGTAACTTTCAACTCCATCACAAAACCTTGAGTTTCGTGAGTTAGTTGAAGGGCTGGAAACTTAATGAAGCCAAATCAAATCCAAATCCTTTGTTGTTTTTTGTTTGTGGCTCAATGGTGGTGACTCCAATAAGCTAGATGAAGAAAAGACTCAACGAAGTTGGTTGCTAGTTGGAACTTGGATGGCTCAAGTACACAGGGAGATATAGGTTTGGAGGGTTTATGGTCATCCTTGTACTGTACTGTGCATGCTAGTGGAGTTTTCCGACGGGTAGTCGGTGTGGGCACCCCAAAATTTCTTTTGGTAGGTTGCACATGGGGTCCTTGGCAATGTGACTCTTGTGTGCTTGTGTCTAAAACCAAAGACCATGGACTCAGAAGTTTGGTTACGTGTGGGGAAGGTGTTAGGCACCCCACAATGCCTATCCGAAGATAGTATCTTATTTTAATTTATTTTAAACGTCATCTTTTTGTGTAGAAATAGAATACTTGGCATTTTGATTTTTGAAAAAAGAGTTTTACAAACAATATGTACATATATACATGTGAGTAATTATTTACTTATAATTAGCATGTGGATATTAACTTCAATGAATATTTACAAACAAGCATGTGAGGTATATAGAGAGCGTGTGAGGATATACAAGAACAACCATATGAGTAGAATATTTAATACATAGGTAGCATGTGAGTACTAGCTATTATAAATAAACAAACTACAACACACACACGCATGCACACACACACACACACAAATGGAGTTGGAAGAGTAGCACCTTGCTATCATCCACCATTTTCTCATTTTTGTCATGCAAAAAAAGATGACAAATAAAATTCATTAGTGCCAAAGAAAGTGATAGGGTCAATGTAAGCTTAAAGGGTGTTCAAGGACTCAAGGGAACAAACCATGAACACAAATTTTTAATTACAACTATTCTGATAAAAGCTTGAGATTAGAATGTATGGAAAAAAGTTTACCACTTTTAACTTTTTACTGTTTTAAAAAAGCACATTTTTTTATGGAAAAGTTTTTATATAGGAGTTTTGAGGAAAAAAAAAAAAAAAACCCTTTTTATAGAAGGAATTCCAATGTGGTAAAGACTATTTATTAATTTTTTTTAGAAAAATTATCTCCTATTTTCATATTAAAAAAAAAAAAGGAAAGAAATTTTTTGAAAAATTCTATTTTTAAAAACATTTTCCAATGTGGTAAAAACGTATTTTTTTAGAAACCCATTTTTTAATTTATTATTATTTTTAATTATAGGGAGGGGAAACATTTTTTGAGGGGAAATCTAACGTGGTAAAAACATTTACTAACATGGTAAAAAAACGTTTTCCCTTTTTCTTGGCAAAAAAATCGGATTCCCTTTAGGAGGGAAGAGAAAAAAAAAATTGAGACAACTGTTTTGAAAACACCTATTTTTTTTAACGTGGTAAGAAATTTTTTTTTTTAAACAATTTTTTTTAGAGAAACATTTTTTTAGAACTCCTTCTTTAGATTTTTAAGAAAAGAATGAAGGGAAATTTTTTTTTTTGGAAACTTTTTTGAAAGGAAGAGATATTTTTTAGCAAAGCATTTTTTTTGAAAAAACTCTCTTTTTTTTTTTTTTTTTAAGAAAACTTCATCATTCTTTTTGAAAAGGGTGAAAAGGATTTTGAAAAGCACTTAATTAGAATAGTTGTGTAAAGAAGTTGTTTTACCCAAGCGTATTTATTTTATGGCAACATTATTGATGAGAAAAATAAAAGGACAACAATAATAAAGTGCAGAAATTAAATTGCAAGGAAAGTAAAGTGCAAAAATGTAAATGACATAAAAGTAAAGAGCTGAAATATTGTAAAGGTTGATTGAAAAGTTTCTTTTTTTGTCTCTCTTAAATAGATTAATCTCTTTCAAGCCTCATGGGTCCTTCATCATAAAGAAATGAGAGTTTTAAACCATCAACCATTCTTATTAGACACCCATATTGTGCTCTAATGTAGGTTTAAAAGCCATTTAAGAGAGAGGGAGTAGAATTTTTTTTTTTTTTTTTTTTTAATATTTAGGTGTCTAGATATAAGGAAATGGGATGGGTATAGTTATTAAGAAACTACCCCGTCCCTACAAGCTTACCCACAAAATTACAAGTGAAAAAAGGGAAGAGGATCTTTTTTTGTGGTGGGTTTCCTAGAGAGGGGGAAAAGAATTTTTTTTCAGAATTTCTGGGGTATTTTTCTTCGAATTTTTCTACTCTTACTCTATTTTTTCCTATTTTTCTCTCTTTTACTCCCTATTTTTTCTAAAAAATGAGGGGGTATTTATAGGGGATGAGAAAAATGGGGGGCTAGCTAGGTGTAACATGTTACACCTGAGCTAGGATGATATGTTGTCAATACAGTATATTTTTATTAGGGATTTTCTTTTCCTTCATCGTCACATCGTCATTTGCAATTTTCTTTGGAGTGAATGGAATTAAAAATTGTTTTAAGAGAAAGCCAAGAGGTGGTTGATTGAGCAAGAGTTTAAAAATTAGACTTTTATTTAGAAAAGAAAAGGAAAAGAGTATATATTGGAGACTAGGAGAAGAGAAATGATACTGGGCTTGAGAATAATGAGCAAAGAGTGGAATTTGGCTTGGAATGAGAGCTACCACCATCACGTCCACAATTGAGCCTCTTTCTTAAGGAATTATCTAATGATCAAAACTAAGGACAATGCTGATGATGATTAGCTGAATTCGCCATCTCTTTCTCTCTCAAAGTTTCTTTGAAACGGTGGTTTTAGTGAGAAAATGTGTCAATGTGGCAAAGTCCAGCTCCCACTTTCTCTCTTACATGGGTTTCTTCCTGGTTTTTACACACTTCTAACTTTTTGATCTTCATATATTCATCTTTTTATTTATTTTTATGTTTATAACGGTAAACTAACGAGGTGGGCTATGGAGGACTAACAAAAATAATCTTAGATAGGTAAAGTGATGAAGTCCAAACCACAAGTAGGCACTATTAAAATGAGCCTAACCACAAGTTAATTTACTATAATAACATTTTTTTTCATTTTGATTTTCCCAGAGGTGAAGGAAGATAGTAATAGTCGCTGTTATGTGTAAACAAAGAGAGAAACAATTAAAAAAGGTGAAAATACCATTTTAGTTCCTATATTTTTGACCCTATTCCCATTTTGGTCTTTACTTTTTAATTTTATTGCATTTAGTCTCTAAAATCAAAAAGTGAACTTGTTTTGGTCCCTACCATCATCTCACTAACAGAAATTGGTACAGTAAATGCTAACGTAACCATTAAAATATTATTTAAAAAAATTTATTTGGCATTTTAAAAATGCCATGTATACAATTTAATTTAAAAAAAAAACTTCTAATTTCTTAGTTTTAATTTAAATTGAATTTTTTTTTTTTTTTTTCAGTTTTAAAGATTAGGAAAAATTGTTTGCAGTAACTTTCACAATTTTTCTTAAACTTTCTTGGTAACCAAACACATTATTAGAACTCAAGCTCATATTAACTTTTAGTAAAAAATTTGACCCAACTCATATTTTCCCAGCTCTCTGTAAGGTTGAATTTATTCAACCATGCGTTGGCTTTATTCCGTGCCAAATTTGCTTATATTTCAGCAATTAGATACCCTTTTTTAGGCGGGAATTATGGAAGGGTTGTGTGAGTGTGAAGAATTCAAGTGTGTGAAAATTCAGAGAAGTTCTTGCGACAGGATCTCGCGAATGACTCGCAACTGGCGACTCGCCAAAATGCGACCCGTGTGAAGCATGTAGGAAGCTGAAGGGTCACGATAGCTGGAGCACTGCAGGACAAAAAGTACATTTTGGCCCGACAGTTATTTTGTGACTCAAACTCGCAACTCATCCCAATCGGGAGAGTGAGTCGCCAGAATGCCCTGTTTTGCAGAAAAATGACTTTTCATATTCCTCTTGTACCCTACTATAAATACCCTTATACCCATGAAATGTAGAGAGTTTCGAGAGAAAATTTTAAGAGAGAAACCCTAGAGAAAATCAAGATTGACTCATCCACAATCTTAGACATTTTATTCTCCAAATTCCTCTACTTTCACCCTCTCCTTATCTCACCATACCCATATCTGTGAGAAGGTTATTTGGTGCTTGGGAAGCAATTCAGAGAGGACCAATTTATTTGGTTGATGCAATGGGCTTATTGCGGGATCTGAAAAGCTAAAGAAGACACAATTAGGCTTAACCTTGTTGGAGCAAGAAGCTTGGAGGGCTTAGATGCATTGGGTAAATTAGGCTTGGAGGGTCTATTGCTATTCGTGTATCCCAACTTTATTCTTTAGTGGATCATTTCACCACTTGGAGGGCGGCAGAGAGGTTTTTGACTGAGTTCTTCGGTTTCCTCTTCGATAACGCGTGCTGATGTTATCTTTGTGTTTGCATCTCTCTAACCCTTACTCTTGCCTTTTAATTGCTGCTGTGTTGTGATTAATTATGGTTTAGAGTTGTTTATTTATTTGGGTATTGCTTGTACTTATCATTCTGCACATCTATTATTTGAGTATAAATTTGTGTTGGTTAATTTAAAATTGGGGTCTAAACATTCACTAGTGTTTTACACACCAAGTGAACTTTCACTCTCTCTTTCTCTCTACGGGCTGATTGAAGGTGATCTCTCTCTCTCTCTAAATCCATGGCAAAAAATCCTACTCTCTCTCTCTTTCTTTCCATCTCTCTAAATCCATGATTGAAAACCCAACTCTCTCTCTCTCTCTCTCTCTCTCTCTCTCTCTAAACCCAGGTCGAAAACCCAACTCTCTCTTTCTCGCTCTCTCTCTCTCTAAACTAATGGCCGAAAACCCAACTCTCTCTATCTAAATCCATGGCCAAAACCAACAATGGCTTTCTCTCTAAACCCATGGACTAAATTGGTGGTGGCTTTCAGACTAGGGGTTGGACGTGGTGTGGGTTGTCGTGTTTAAGGCTATGTGGCTATTTGTGGTTTCTAATCTGGGGCTTTGTTCATTGATTTGAGATTTGAGTTTTGTGTTTAATTTCTCAGAAAACATAGGAAAATATGGGTTGAGTTTTGTATTTGGTTGTGCATGGGGGCTGAAAATCTGGGTTTGAGTTTTGTATATTTGTGTTTGGTTTCAAAGTATAAGAAAATCTTGTTGAATGTCTTTGTGTTTTGTAAATTTTTGTGGGCATGTCTTTGTATTTTGTAAATCTGAGTAATTTTATGGGTTTGGTTGCTAAGAAAATGCAAGAAAAAAAAATCTATATTTTTTAACTTTATGGGCAAGGTTAATTGGGGAAGAAAATGAAGAACATATGTTCTGAGTTCTTCATGTTCTTCAGAAAAAAAAAAAAAAAAAAAAAGAATTTAATTCTTTTTTTTTTTTAAATAAGAAGCTTAGAATTTTTTTTTAATCAAATGTGGCTTTTTTTTTTATTAAATTGCTGACGAGACATTTTTAAAATTTTAAATAAATTTTTTAAATATTATTTTAATGGTCACATTAGTATTTACTGCACCAACAGTGGACTTCGTCTACTATGTAGATAATTTCCGTTAGTAAGATGGCGGTAGGGACCAAAACGAGATTATTTTTTATTTTATTTTAGGTGCTAAATACGGTAAAATTAAAAAGTAGGATTAAAATAATGAAATTTAAATTTTAGTACTAATTTGGAAATTAGGATTAAAATTTAGGGTTTTACATATATAATGCTTTCCTCACCTGATCTTTTTATAGTACGTAATAATTTTCAAATACATAATTAAGCAAGGTTTTTAAATTGCAGGGAGATATTCATTGAGCCAGCTAGTTTCAAATCTCCGAACTCTCTTGGGTATTCTACTTTACAACTCAGTTTATTATATTTCCTTAAGTTCAATAAATTAGATCATATAATTAAATTCAAACATATAATTATTTTGAATTATATTATTTTAAAAATAATAACATTATTTATGTTTTATCAGTTAACATAAATGGAAACCTATAAACCTAAAAAACTGGTATCTAAGTTTTTCACATTCAGTGTTTAACAATTCATATAATCACATCAACTAAGAATTGTTTTGTGTTTGTAGGTTTTTCTTTTGAAAACCCTACAAGGGTGAAACAACTTGTCTATCTCTTACACAAACCATCTTTTCCCCAGTTTTTGGTGGAATCTTTATTGTTTTTTTTTTCCTCTTAGTTTTTTGTCTACGCATGCTATGGACGACCTTCAAGGGAGATGGGCGAAGTTGTCACTCAATCGAAAGGAAACCCAGATGGTAACCCTTTCTACTAACGTTGTGGAAAATAGTAGGGTTTTGGTGGCTAAGTTCTTTACCAAACAGAGAATTAATCTAGAAGCTATTATGAGAACGCTAAAGATCATATGGAGGTATGGGGGAAGTTTTGATATACGCGACCTTGGGAACAATACAGTTATGCTTTTATTCGATGATGAAGATGACCCAAAGCATATATAGATGCAGGGACCATGGTCTTTCGATAAATACATGGTTGGCTTATTTCATCCAAGTGAAGCTGCAACAGTGGAGGATACTAGGTTTGATACAGCATCCTTTTGGGTACAGATTTATGGGCTACAGATTAGATGTATGACAAGGGAGAATGCAGAGGCCATTGGAAGCATTCTGGGCAATGTTGAATGCGTTGAGGAATCTGCCAAAGGTGATTGTCATGGACGTTGTATGCGAGTCGGGATCAATATCAATATTACACAACCACTGTGTAAAGGTCGACTAGTGAATATAGGAGGTCCTAAACCACAATGGATCTCATTTAAATATGAGCGCATGCCGATTTTATGCAATTGGTGTGGGATCATGAACCATGATGAGAAGGATTGAAGCTATGGGTGAGTAGTCTAGGTACTTTATAGAAGGAAGAACAACAATATGGGGCTTGGATGCATGCCACCATAGAGAGGTTTCAAGTACACCTTGTTGTGAAGAATAAGGAAGATTACAATCAAGAAACATCTGAATCTCATTGTACATGCAAGTTAGATTGTCAAACTTGTAAAGAAAGTGAGCTACAGATCTAATAGTACATTTTAGTGTAAAAGCTCATGAACAATAAAAATGAGAACTTTAACACTTTAACATCTAAAGATTGTAAAGGCAGAACAAGGAAAGTAAAGAAGGCGTGTGACATACATGGAAAACCCTTAGGAAGGAATGAAAAACCATGGTAAGTGAAGGACAAAATATCCTTCACTCTTTAAAGCTCTCTATAATGTGATGTTCTTCCCAAAGTTTAAGGTTTTACACATGGTGATGTTCTTCCCAAAAGCCTCTCTTTTCCTCACTTTACTACCCAGATTTCTACCTCTCTCTCTATCTTTTTGTCTCTTGCCCTAATTTCTCAACAACATGTTCCTCTTATAGTACGAGGAATGTTGTTAGGTACATGAAAACATGTTCCTCTTATACTATGAGTGTTTTTAAAATTCCGAATACTCTATGTGATGAGATGACGAACATGGTTCGAAATTTTTGGTGGGGGCAAATGGATGGAAAAACTAAGATGACATGGCTTAGTTGGGATAAGGTTTGTACACCAAAGGAGCAGGGTGGCTAAGGCTTTCGTGATCTTAAAGCTTTTAATCTTGCATTTTTAGCCAAATAGGTGTGGCGACTTCAGACAAATACGTCATCACTGGTCCATAGAGTTTTAAAAGCTTGTTATTTCCTAGATAGTGACTTCCTTGGGGCTGCACTAGGATCTCGACCTTTTGCTTGGAGGAGCATAATGGCAACGCAAAAAATTGTCAAACAAGTCTGTAGATGGTAGGTGGGGAATGGGGCCTTGGTTGGCATTTGGACTAATAAATGGTTACCTAAACCATCCACTTTCAAAGTGATCTCTCCGCCAAATAATACCTTTGAACTTTCCAGAGTTAGTGACCTCATTGATCCCCTAAAGTGTGAATGGCAAATAGATTTGGTGAGCCAAATTTTTCTCCCACCCAATGTCCAATCCATTCTAAGCATATTTTTAAGTTCCTGTTTGCCACGAGACCGGCTTAGTTGACATGGGGGCAAATTGATGGAAAAACTAAGATGACATTGCTTAGTTGGGATAAGGTTTGTACACCGAAGGAGGAGGGTGGCTTAGGCTTTAATGATCTTAAAGCTTTTAATCTTGCACTTTTAGCCAATCAGGGGTAGTGACTTCAGACAAATACATCATCACTGGTCCATAGAGTTTTAAAAGCTTGTTATTTCCTAGATAGTGACTTCCTTGGGGCTGCACTAGGATCTTGACCTTCTTTTGCTTGGAAGAGCATAATGGCAACGCAAAAAATTGTCAAACAAGGCTGTAGATGGCAGGTGGGGAATGGAGCATCGGTTGGCATTTGGACTAATAAATGGTTACCTAAACCATCGACTTTCAAAGTGATCTCTCCACCAAATAATACCTTTGAACTTTCCAGAGTTAGTGACCTCATTGATCCCTTGAAGTGTGAATGGTAAACAGCTTTGGTGAGGCAAATTTTTCTCCCACCCAATGTCCAATCCATTCTAAGCATATTTTTAAGTTCTTGTTTGCCACGATACTGGCTAGTGTGGGCATACACTCCAAAATAGAAATTCACGGTTCGCAGTGCTTATAAAATTGCTTTGGATGAAGCCATAAATAGCGGGGTGGGTGAACCTTCAAATGGTGATACACACAAAAAATTCTAGAGAAAAATTTGGAGCTTGAACATGCCGAATAAGGTGAAGTCCTTTGCCTGGAGAGCGTGCCGAAATATACTTCCCACAAAAGCAAACTTTTGCAGAATGTATGTGAAGCTTGTGGATTGGGTATAGAATCCAGTGGACATATTCTTTGGGAATGCGAGAAAGCTTGTGCAATATGGCTACTTTCAGGGATTAGTTTTGATACACAGGGGATACGGTATTTGGAGTTCATGGATTTAGTGTGGTATTTGATCTTTGTCCAGCATGTTGGCAATGACATTTTGGAGATACTTCTCATGATAGCTTGGCGGATGTGGTTTAATAGAAATGCCATAAGGCACGGTCACTCCCAACAATCTACCAAAGAAGTGGTCCAGTTAGCTCGATTTTTGCTAAATGAATTTCCGAGAGCAAACCATACTATTTCACAGGTAAAGGACAACTCGGATGATCCATGGACATTGCCTCTAGCTCCAAATTATAAGGTTAATGTAGACTGGTTTTTGCTTAGAGTCAGCAGGTTGGTGATTAGAGACCATGTTGGGAGGGTTACGACAGCACTAAGCAAAAATGGTCCACCAGCCACTAGGACCTTTAGAGATAGAGGCCAAGGCAATGGAGGAGGGAGTTACTTTTGCTTGGGATGTGGGTATAAGGGATGTGATTTTTGAAGGAGATTCAAAAATTATCTCTGATGCTCTTATGGGGTTGGGCTCTCCACTGGTGGCTGTATCAAATATCTTAACCGGAGTATCCCAAAGGCTTCAAGGTTTTAGGTTAGTCAAAGTTTTTCATGCGAAGTGACAAGGTAATAAGTCAGCACATATTTTGGCAAGTTATGCCAAAGAAGTTTTAAATAGTGATAACTATGTAACTTGAATAGAGGAAAATCCAACGCTGATTAAGTCGGCTTTAGCTTAAGATGTATTGAATTTATCTTCTTCTTAATAAAGTTACAATCTTCCCATAAAAAAAATTAGTATAACTTTATTCCAAAAAGAAAAACTAAGAATAATATAACTAATTTTTAAATTTTTTTTTTGGCTTGGTTTTTTTTTTTTTTTAATTAAAAATTGGTTTATAATGGGAATTGGGAACAAACATATTTTCTAAAATTTCTATTTTAAAATTGTTTTTGTTTTTTAAAGTTAAATTCCAGTCATAATCGAACCTTAAAATTTATTGTTTCAACTTTCATATTTCTATCTTAATCTAATTTTACATTTGAAAATTTCACATTACATTCCCTCCGATTGGTTCTTTTAAATTTACATTTCCTCCCATTTTAAAAATATCAATTGTTTCTTTATTACATTCCCCTCCAATTTTAAATTTTTTATATTTTCACTTGCTTTTTCTCACGTAATGACAATAAAGACAAGTTGATAGAATTTATAGGTAATTTTGTTAAAGCTCACCTCAAAAATAATACCCTTAAAGGCCTGATTGGTAGGAGGATTTTTATTTTTGTTTTCAAAATAGTATAAAAAACCATATTTAAATACTCTTACCAATCAAGCCCTAACTTATTAGGAAATTTTGTTTTTTTATTATAAGCACACATGCTTACTCGCTTCTTTATACTATTAAACTAAGTCCATGGGATCCGAAATTGTTTTCTTTTTTACCAATTAAATGAAGGAGACAAGTAAATGAGACTTTCAAACATTAATCTCAAGCCCACCTTAAATAGAATACGCTAATCTTTAAGGTAGCTTAGATAATTACAACTTTACAAAAAAAAAAAAAAGAGATTGTAAGTTATTTATTTATTTATTTATTTATTTTTGTTTTGTTTAATAATTATATGTTCATCTAGTTAAATTGTCAATGTTTTGATTATTAACCAAGGTATCGAGCATCTATATGAAATGAAGTTGGCCCATTTCCTATCCCGTGAACTCCTCAGTCGCATGAAGGACCAGATATTGATTCAAATGCTCAACAAAGGACTGGTGGGGTTTATGAAGCCATCCACCGTGCAATCAAGGAAGGGATTTTTGAGTTTGTTTTTGATATTGTGAAAGCGGATCCACAATTTGTGTTTACCCATAATATAGTATCAGACAACATTTTTGCGGTTGCAGTCCGATATCGTCATGCCAAAATCTTTAGCCTTATCTATGGTCTTGATCTGAAAAACGCTTTGGCATATTCTCCAGATCTCTTCTACCGTAATAACTTATTACATAAGGCAGCGATGTTAGCACCTTCTACTTCACTTAATCACATCGCAGGTGCAGCTTTACAGATGCAAAGAGAACTACAATGGTTTAAGGTTATCTCTCTCACTTTCAATTTCTCGGTCTTTTAAATATTGGCTATATGTTTACTTAAACAACTATTAGAGTCTTTAATCAAGCAGTATCAGTAGGCTACAAAATGTTACTGTGGCCCTCTTGAATATTTTTTGGTGTTTGGTTGTAGTACTTTCGCTGGTACTGAAATTTCCAAAAAATTTCTATATTTTTATGTAAATATTTTATAATAAGTTTTAATTCATTACTTTAAAATATTAATACAGAAAACTAAAATCAAAGTATTAAAACACAATTAAAATAAAAGTACAACAACAAATAAATGCTAGAACAATTAATAAAAACTATCAAATAAACTTATACACTCACATGCAAAATTACAAACACTTCAAACCTATGAAAGGACACTTGAAAGTTGTTTTTGTGCTACTTTTAAAATGACAAAATTTAGCTACAAAATTGGTTACAGCCTAAGGTTACAACCTTACTCAATAAAATAATATTACTACATATTTGAAAATTTAATCGTTGAATTGCATGTTATTTACGCTCTCAATACACATGTCAAATTTTGTATCAATCAGATATAATTTACTATATGATCTATAAATTTATATTTTATGTATAATTTTAAATTAGAAAAACATGCAATTAAAACAATTTATTGATGACATAGTTATTGTTTAATTTTCTAAAAAAATTTCAAGCAAGTTGGATATTAGAAGAATGTGTAATCCAATAGTGGATTTGTAAAAATTTGCCTCTAATAAAAAAAAAAATATTGAGTAAGGTTGTACTTTTAAGTTACAACCAATTTTGTAACTAAACTTTGTCCATTTTAAAATATTGGGGGCGATTCGTTAAGTTTTGAGGAATAGCGTGATCATTTTGAAGATTTCATGAGACATTTTTGTCATTCAATGGTCTTTCAGGTTTTTTTTTTTTGGTGGTTGTAGGGGAATTTAAGTGATTTTAGAGGTTTTTGAAGGTATTTTTTTGGCCATTTGGAGGCTTCAAGAATATTTTGGTCATATTTTGTAAGTTACTTTCATTATTTTGGATGCTTTTATTATTATTATTATTATTATTATTATTATTATTTGGTTATTTTGAAGATCTTAGACATATGTTTGTCATTTTAAAGGTCTTATTCTTGTTCTTATTCTAGAGGATCATTTCAATGGGTACTTTTTTTTTCCTCTTCATGTTAGTGGTTTTAAGAGTATTTTGGTTATCTTGAAGGTTTTAGGGGGATTTTGAAGGTTTTGAGAGGGTAAACAAATAATTTTGTAAAATTTAGAGGAATTTTGTCATTTTGGAGATTTTAAGGGGATATTTAGATCATTTAAAGGTTTTAGGGGTATTTTGATTATTTTGAAAATTAAAAGGGTATTTGGTGATTTTGAAAATTTTAGGCAATTGTCTAAGGCCCACAAGTAGAAAAAACCCCCAAATTTTATATCTCTTTACTTATGAGATTATTAATTAACTCATATCTTACTAAGTGACTGTTTGGGAAGCGCGTTTTGTGCATTTCCCAACGGTTACATTTTTAGTTTGTGGGTCTTGTGCATTGTTCATGGGACCCACAAGTACTTTTTCAGCAAAAACAACTTTAAAACTGGGTTCCACAGCACTATTCACACATTTAAAAATTATTTTGTTACAGTGCTTTCAGTTTTCAGTTTTCAGTTTTCAGCAATAAGCGGTATCCATACAGACCCTAAATCTTTAATTAATTGGAAGTTGAGACCATCGTCCAAGTCAGAAAGGGCTTAGTAATATTTTTAATATGGGTCTGATAATATACTTGTATTGGATCATGATCTCAAAAGCTTGAGTTTGAGTTTAAGCTCGGTTTGGTTAATGAATCAAGTCAAACCAAGCCTAGCTTAAGCTTTTGGATTTTCTGATGAGCTCAAGCTCAAACATGGTTTGTAGGCTTGGTTCAAGGTCAAGCCAAGTTTCAACATTTCATATTTTTTGTCAAGCTGAGCTTAAACATTCAATACTCGATAAAGCGTTGCTTGCGTGTTTACAACCCTACTTTCAAATAGTAGTACCAACTAATTAAAAAAAAAAGTACCAACAAGATACTAAAACAAAATATAATAAAAACAAAAATAAAATAAAATAAAGAGAAATTTTCTTATAAATAAAATTAGTAAGAGTTTGTTGCTAATCCCTAAGCCAAGTTTGAATATTTTATATTTGTTGCCAAGCTAAGCTTGAACACTCAACGCTTCAAAATCTGAGCTTGCACCTTTATAGCCCTACTTTCAAATATTAGTACCAACTAGTTAAAAAAAAAATAAAAAGTTAATACCAACTAGATACTAAAAAATAAAAATAAAAATAAAAAAGGAGAAATTTTCTTATATTAAAAAATTTTGTGTAGGAGTTTCTTGCTGATCCTGAATTAGTGAGAATTACCTAATCCAACCTAGGTAATGATTTAAACCCCAAATTTTAAATTTAGGCTTAATATAGGTTAAAATGCAAATTGTGCCCTCTAAGTTTGACCGAAATTTATTTCAATTTTCTAACTTTATTTTCATTCAATTGAGTCCTCTAATTTTTAATTTTATTCAATTCAAGTATTCCGTCCAATTTTGTTAAAAAATTTCCATTAAAGAATATTCTTCTCTCATGAAAATATTCTATAAAATTAATAACAAAATTTTAAAGATTTTTTATGTGAGTTTGTTTTTCAAAATTTTATTTCTCATTAGTTAATTGCATAATTAACAGCAATTTATTAATGGAATTAGATGAAAAGTCTAAATTGAATAAATTTAAAAATTAAAAAACTCAATTGAATGAGAGTAAATTTAGAAGCATGAAATAAATTTTAGTCAAACTTAGAAAGTGCAATTTGCATTTTATCCTTACATTTAAGCTAAATTAAAAATTAATGCCCAAAGCAATCGAACTTTGAAGTCCAAATTTGAGTTTTACAATGATAAGTTCAACTGTATATAATTTTTTTTCCCTTTTTAAGGGATGAATCATCATTTTTATCGTTGCTGAGAGAAGAAGGGAAGGAAGTGAGAGTGAGAAGAAGGGAAGGGCTTCAAACTTAAAACACAAAGAAATAAGTACAGAACAAAAGTATTGAGTACTACTAAGAATAAACTTTAAAATATTAATTAAAATATTGATGCAGATGTGGAAATTTGTGAGAGCTGCAAAACTTACATTTCAACATATTATGAGGTCAACAAAAAATCAAAGGTTTCGGTTTTATAGTGTGTGTCTGTGTGTGTATATATATGATTTATAGTTAATGATATTTAATTATGAAACTATTAAATATTAGTGTTAATATTTACTTTTCTTAAATTTTTGTCTTTTTTAATGTTGCGCTATTTTGGCTTCTAAGACTTTGTTTAACAAATGTAGGAGGTGGAGAGCATTGTCCCTCCCAAGGTTCATGCACATGTAAATAGAGAGGGTTTGACTCCCCAAGAATTGTTTACGAAAGACCACAAGGACTTAAGGAAAGATGGAGAGCAGTGGATGAAGGGCACAGCAACATCTTGTACTGTGGTGGGTGCTCTAATTGTTACCATTATGTTTGCTACAGTATTTACCGTTCCAGGTGGTAACGGCCAAAATAAGGGCTTCCCAATTTTCTTAAATAAAAAATTATTTATGGTCTTTATTGTTTCCGATGCTCTCTCACTCTTTTCTTCCTCAACTTCAGTCTTGATGTTTCTGGGAATCCTCACATCTCGTTATGCAAAAGAGGATTTCCTTGAGTCCTTGCCTAGAAAGATGATAATAGGCCTTTCCACCCTTTTCTTCTCTATTGCAGCCATGATGACAGCCTTTTCTGCTGCTCTTTTTCTTATGCTACATGAACAATCATGGATTTTCAAACCTATCATTTGTTTGGCTAGTGTTCCTATCACCCTCTTTGTATTGATGCAATTCCCTCTTCTTGCTGCCATGGCCATTTCAACTTACGGACCTAGCATCTTCAATAGGAAAATGAAGCGTTGGTTTTAACATATTCATTAATTGTGCTCTATGATGTACTGGTGTCTTGTTAATAATTGGCATATACAAGCCAAAGATAAAGTTTTTCTTTCTTTTTTCTTTTTTTCTTGGAAGGTAACTATTGAATGTTCAGCTCCAATTGCATACTTTTTTATTTTTTGGTTTTGGACATATAATAATTCCATTATATAAGTCATGCATCTATGTTGCTACTCTTTAATATATATATATATATATATATATATAGTTACTTTGGGGAAGGATAGAATAATGCCTAATATTTCAATAGATTACCCCCTCATTATTAGGACTTTATCTAGGTTACAAGGTTATCAATGTCCATCATTTAATAACTATTTATTTATTTATATAAAAGGAATCTTTGATATCATATGTTGCTTATGGTCGAATTTGATATGCTACTATTCTCAATTTTAAAAGGTATTTTTCGATAATGTAATAGTTATAAGGGGGAGGGAAAATTTGAACCCTAGAAGTGCCAACCAATTGAACTATAAGGCTCTTGGTAGGTCATTTACTAATATAGTGGCTAAAAATTCACTCATTTGTTTGCTTTGGTTCAATAAAGTTATTGAATTTAGTGATAAATCTTACATGATATGAATTAAACTACACTGATAAACAGTTAACCACATAAGCAACATAAGACACAAAATTTGATAACAAAGTGGAAAACTAAAGAACTTTTTTGATGGAAATACCACTTCGAGGACAAAATCTTGTAGAATATTCACTATAGGAATAGTAGTTAAAATAATCTACATGCAAAATATTTGAATTGCTAGACTCTTTATTACAAACTCTGCAAATTCCCTGCTTGCCTTTTTATCGTAGTAACCCTTAAACATCTACTATCTTGCTAAGCGAATCTTCTCCATGAACTCTTTTTTTGCACAAACCAGAAACTCTAGCACTCCAAAGAATCTCCTAAAAGATATTTGTAAGTTTTTAGACCCCTTAAAACACAACCAGATTAACCTAGTTAATTAGCCAAGTGATTACTTAGTCAAATTATCAGATCTAGGTTAAGACAAATATATCATATCAATGTAAAGTGCGGAATATAAAGAACACAAAGATATGATGACACAGCAAAACCAAACTGATAAAAAACCTGGGGAGGATTTAACCTAGCTATCCTTAAGGTAAAAAAAAAAATCCACTATGAAAGAATTGAAGTTTACACAATAGGGACTTAGACCACTAACACCCTATTGCTACCTCGAGTAGGAAACTTACCACCACGACCATGTGACAGCTTCGAGTCCACGAACTACTTCTTTCTTGGATTTCCAGTAAGCACAAGCACTCCTGCTTATGTATCTTTAAGCTCTTGAATCTGCAACTGAAATGATCACCAAGTTCTTAACATAGTCTTGATTCTTGATAACCCTAAGTATGTGTGAAAGCAAACACCTCTAGATCTCACAAAAGATTCACAAATATAGCATAAAGAGCAACTTCAAAACGTGGCTAGTGTTTACCCTTTTATACCTAGGGCAAAACATAAAACCCACACGTCAAACGGGCTTGCGCTGAGTTGGAAAATTCTGTAGAAAAACAATCTGCACAATTTTCGATCGATCGAGCCAGGCAGATTTACACAATAAATCCTGCAGAATACTTGATTCCAACTTTACATATAAATACACTTTGAGCAAGTCTAAACAAGACTAAAACGTTTTGATCATGATTTGCCAACATTACAAATTGAAATTCTAATACATTAGTTCCTAATTCTTTAGAACCTAACAAACTCTCCCTTTGGCAATCCGTAACAAAACACAAACTTAACAAAATGCTCAAAGTTTACATTAAAACAGCCCAACATAACAATCAGTACAAGAAATCTGGGTTTAGGCGACGTTTTAAAAATGTCACTATAGTATATAGCAACCCCTTTTTTTTTGGCGACGTTCCAAAACGTCGCAATAGAGTGGATCTATTGCAACGTTTTGAAAAACGTCGCCATATGTTACTCTTTAGTGGCGTTCGAAAACTTTTAGTGAAGTTTTATAAAACGTCACTAAATAATACAACATTTTCATATATAATGTAGGAAAATACATTTAGCAACATTTTGAAAACGCTGCAAATAGTCACACCTATAGCGACATTTCAAAAACGTCGCAAAAGTATTTATCCTCTTGTTTTGTAGTGATATTTTTAAAACGTCGCTATAGGATTGATTATTTGCAACATTTTAAAGGTGTCGCTAAAAAGGATTTCCTCTTATTTGTTAGTGACATTTTTAAAACGTCGCAAAAACCTGCTCTTTTTTTTTTTTTTTTTTATTGCAATATAAACCTGCTTAAAATTCAACAATAACTAACACAAGCTTGTAATAGATCAAATATACCTATTGATCATCAATATTCCACAATAACACATTAACCATAGATTCAATATATATATATATATATATATTTATATGTTTAATACCAATACATGTATCATCTTTAATTGAACAAAATACTTGTCTATCTACAAAAAAAAAAAACAAAAAAAAAAAAAAACCACCTAAACTATGACAATATCAAACAAAGTACAATGCTTCCAAAATAAATGTGGTTGTAACAAAACACTTGTCTACCTATAAATAAATAAAAAAACAACCACCCAAACTATGGCAATATTATAAACAAAGTACAATAGTTCCAAAATAATTGTGGTTGTTCAAAACAACTATGTAATAGCCCATGGAGTCCTTAAAACACTGCATGTACCGCTATATGCTAGTTTCTTGATGGGATGAAGCCTGCGATCTATAAGGAGTTGGAGATTGATGATCTAAACTGAAACCACCCTGAATACAAATTAAGAGTATCTAATAAGTTCATAAAGAAATCATTTCGAGTAACAAAATAATAGTTGCTATACTTAAAAAATTTAAACACCAAATACATTCTAAAAACATTAAAATTTAATACTCGACTAGCTTCTGAAGAATGATTTTGCTGATTTTGCACTAGTTGCATCAATTGGGTCATTCGCTCCTCCAAGTTTTCATAACGATTCACTTTCTCCGTCAAAGAAGCCACTTGATTCTCCAATTGAGTCACTTTAGCATCCCTTTCTTGGCTTTTTACTTGAGCAATTACAAGAGTGCTCTTGGCAGGATGCATACTTGGGGTTGGGCCAAATCCCACACCTTGAACACGATCATTGCACTCATTACCAAACACTTGAGCATATACATCATCTGGTGCCCATGCAATACTTCCAGTAAGGTCGGATGACTGCACATGATTTGAGGACTCACTCAACAGTTCGTTGATTTTTGCCTAATATTCAAAAGTTGAACACAATAACACATTAGAAATTAACAATGTTAATAGATTCAATATTACACTTAGCAAATCATGATATTACTTACAATGTTGCTTTCTGCTTCGGTGTTAACAGGAGTACCATCTTTACGAAGATGGAGTTTTACATATACCTTGGCACGCTCTACAGGATGCCCAAGTGTTGTTATCACAATACAATTGTAGTAATCACAAATATAGAATGCTTACAAGTATTAAAGTCCAAAAAGTAATCAACAAATATAACTCAAAAAATATCCATCCAAAATTTCAAAAAATAGTAAACACTTCCAATATGAATGTAAACCACCTTATAGCACCATGCAAGCCACCCGCTTGCTCCAACTCAACAATCCACCCCAACGCAATTATCATAATCACAAATATAGAATGCTTACAAGTATTAAAGTTCAAAAAGTAATCAACAAATATAACTCAACTATATACATCCAAATTTCCAAATTTAATAAACACTCCCAATATCAATTGTAATGACCTTATAACACTGTGCAAGCCACCCGCTTGCTCCAACACAACAATTCACCCAATACAATTATCAATATAATAATATAGAATGCTTACAAGTATTGAAGTCCAAAAAGTAATCAACAAACATAACTCAACAACATCCAAATTTTCAAAAAGAAGTAAACATTTCCAATATGAATGTAAACCAACTTATAGCACCATGCAAGCCACCCGCTTGCTTAAACTCAACAATCCACCCCGACACAATTATTAACATTTCAAGTACAAAGTTTTAAGCAAAAATTACTTACTATGCTCAAGCCAAGCAATCACCTTTCTAAAAAAAGTCCAAGCTTATCACAATAAATGAGTACTTAGCCTACAAAATAAAAGAGGACAATTAAATGATGTGGAAGGAAAATAAAGGTGCCATTGTAGAAAATTTTTATGAGTTAGGACTTGGAACAATAAGGCAAAAAAATTAAGGACCACTTTGCAGAAAATATTTGAAGTTTAATTGTATCCAAACTTTGTCATTTGGTACATATAAGGAAACTTACCCATTATGCCTAAATGTCTCAACTGAAAAAGATACTCCAAATCATCCAAATTTTGCATATGAGAATGCTATTGCAGGAAATTTTAATTCCTCATGGTGCATGAAAATTTAGTAACAATATACATATATATATATAATGAGTCAATAGTTCCAGCTCATTAAAAATAATGCAAGACTTCAGAAGTCAATAAATTGCCATGAGTCCATGCAACATTTAATGCAAGATTCAGATTTCTTCACGCATGCTTACATGCTGAATTGCATGTCTTTGGCTTTGTTGATCAAGTCAAACTTTCTAACATATGCATGCATTTATTGCCAAGCTTGCATGTCAGAATTTTTTCCTTGCTTTTTGACAATTCATGAATGCCAATGGAGTTATACATTTCAGCTATGAAGAAAAATGCATGAATTTAGTTTATGTCGGTGTTGTTCCTTGCCTCTTTCTTTGACAATTCATAAAGAGCATTTAATGCTTGCTTGTAATGTCAATCCACTGACATTACAATTCAAGCCATTTCAATAGAATGAATTCAAGCCATTTAGCCAATGAACAACACAAGATTAATTTGTCACAGTTAAGAGAACATCCAACAATCAAACAAACAAATTCGACACAAATTTTAACAGTGGAAATCACAATATATTTAAAAAAAAAAAAAAAAAAAAAAAAAAAAAAAAAAAAAAAAAAAAAAAAAAAAAAAAAACCTAAAGGATCCCAATGAAATCATTTTCTCCAATGACATATTCGGTATTCCATAGCGGAAGTTCACCAAACTGATGGTTAGCAATGTCAATCAATTTTTCCTGCTGAATTTCTTTAGATATTGTATTCTATTACACCATTGAGATTAAAAAGTTATTGCTTTATGTGCCTAATTCCCAGTGGGAGTGATATGGGATGGGTTCATAGAGGTTTGGACCTTTAGTATTTTGCATTAAATGCTTGAGAAATTAGAATATTTAACATTTTGACATAGAGAATTTGATCTAGGTAAATTATTGAGATAGTCAGCCAAGTGTTTGAAGTCTATTGCTTTCTATTCTTTATTTGGAACAAAAAGGTTTCCTAACACTCCTTAAAAACATGAAAGTTTAAGAATAACTTGATAAAAGTTCTCATAAAACTTCAACTTAGGTTATCCCCATCAAGAAAACTAGCCAGACAATACCAATGGTATAAGCCGCATGACTTTTTGGACAAAATTATATTGATGAAATAATGTATATGAACAATATAATATAAAGCCATTCAATTTCAATCCCACTGACTTCATATTTGGTCTTCTTTCCTTCTTTCTTTTTCTTTTTTCCTTTTCCTTTTTCAAATGATTGTTCTTTTTTAATATTTTCTTCTTTCACATAGCATTAAAGTTTTCTGTAATTTTTGAATTTGTTGTATTATTTTGAAGTGCTTAAATGTTATATACTTTCCATGGCATTTAGTTTACAAAGAAGAGATAAGAGTTTACACGAAGAAATAAAGCCAAAAAAGAAAAAAGAAGAAACTAATTATAGCCAAGCAGAACCCAAACCACAACATCCAAAAGTCAAACACCCTACCCACACAAATCCATAGCCAAACTCCAAAAATCTACCAAGAACAAACCACAACCTCAACAAAAACCCAAACACCTTAACTACACAAACCCACAGGCCAAAACAAAATCCCACCAAACCATCTCTTCCAAAAAATACAGATCCCCATTCAAACTCAAACTCAAATGCCTTGCCCAAGTTTCAAAGCACAAGGGCCAAACCCACCAAGCCAAGACCCATGACACCATAGCCATGGCTGAATCAACTTCTATCCACACAAATCCATAGCCAAACTCCAAAAATCTACCAAGAACAAACCACAACCTCAGCAAAAACCCAAACACCTTAACTAAAAAAAAAAAAAAACAAGAGAGTACCTAAACCTGAAGGAAGGCAAGCTTAGGAAGTGTGACAAGAATGGAAGAGTAAATGAAGCATCAAATGTGAGGAGCAAAGTGGTGGTGGGTGGTGGTGGAGGTCAATGACGGCCGCGGTGGCTTTGAACGTGGCGGTGGGTGGTGGCTAGAGCAGGTTGGCGATCTAGCGTCGCCGGCGATCTAGGGAAAGAGTGATCTGAACAGTGGCTAGACTAGGGTGGAGAGTGAGAAGAGAAGTTATGAAGGAGAGGGAGAAGTGGGTACACGAATGGTCAAAGAAAAGAAAGAAAAGGAAAAAAAAAAAAAAAATGTAGGGAAAAAAAAAAAAAAAGGAAAAAAAAAAAAAAGTGGGAAATGAAAAAATGGGGAGAGTTTGTACGGGAAGACTAAAAATTATGGAGGGAAAATATAGCGACGTTTTTAGGGAACATATAGCAACGTTTTCAAAACGTCGCTATAGAGGGTTATTTCTTTTTTTTCCTTTTCGCCAATAAAGGTATAGAGTTTTGTTAATAACTATAGCGATGTTTTCTTAAAATGTCGCTATAAGAAAAATAAACGCAGCTATTTCTCCGTGTTACAGCAATGTTTTGTAAAAAACGTCGCAAAAGGAACATGCTTTAGCGGCGCTAGTCAGAAATGTCGCAATATACTACTTATAGCAGCGGGTTTAAAAACATCGCTAAAAAAAAGCGGCCTAAACCCGGATTTCTTGTAGTGCAAATTCAACCTAACTACTATCTATCAGTTGCAAGTGTAAACAGCAACACAACTGAATCAACCTGTATATTTCTTGAAACACTCAACAAACGCATAAAAACATGTGTGGAAAATACAAGTGAAACAAAATAACTTCTTGATTTCACATAACACAAAATAAAGACATATATCATGAATAACCTCATAAATATAAATCAATAAGCAATGTGAAACAAGAAACATATACAATCAATGTATCTCCCCCTATCATGGACAACCCAAAAAAAAAATATCATGAGCCAAAAAAATAAATACATACTGAAGCACCTAGATACAATCTAAAGCTCCACAGCTCCAAAACACAAAAAATCTCCCCCTAACAACAAAATTTCCTCTGCACATGTACTCCCCCTTTTTGTGACGAATTGCCAAAGGGCACTTACTCATCATCAAAAGGAGGTGGCAGAGGCGACTATCTAATATGCTCTAAATTCGCTCGCAAAGCATGAAGCTCATCAAGCATGTCCACCAAAATCTGTCCACGAGCCGCCTAAATGGTCATGATAGTCTCCAACATACGACGAATGTCTGAACCATCTGAAGTAGATGGTGGAGGAACAGCAGCAGCAATAGCAGTCGGACCTATAGACGCCTCAGCTGAAGTATCACCTGTAGAAGAGAGAGGAGGAGGACGAAGAGGAAGAGGAGGTGCGACACTAGAAGGCTCAACCTAAGACGTTTAGAGCTTGCTCTCATCTGAGCAGCCCTCTGCCTAAGAGAGGTGATACCTATAGGAGCAACTATATAAACAGGTTCAAACGCAGGATAGTCCTCTAACCCTAAATGCAAAAGAATTCGACGAATGAAAACCAGAAAGAAAAGAGCATGAAAAGTAGAACTACTCCTATGAACCTTGTTCAAAGAATGAAGAAAAAGATGAGGAAAACTCATAGGAGCATCAGTAACAAGGGCATACAAAAACACATATCGCTCGATAGGGATAGTGTGCAGATGAGAGATAGGCCATAAAGAATGACAAGCAATCTGAAAGAAAAGATAATGAATCTCAGTTAACTCAACAAAAGTGATCCGAGGATCAGAACCCCACTGGACAGAAGTACCAGTGATGTATAACATGATATCATCGAGAGGAGGAGACTCATCATAGGGATAGATAGGATGCTGGACCACAGGCACCCCAAGAGCATCAACCACTACTGAAGTAGTAATGGTGTACCCTACACCCTATATCCAACTCTTAACTTGAGTGTTGGAATCATAGGTGTGGATAGAGAGATTCGAGTAGAACTCTCTAATCAGGGTAGTTGGAGATGGATGAGAAATATCCATCAATGTTAACTAGCCCCGGCGCTCAAAGTTTCTCCTAATCTCAAGGTCAAGCTCATCTAAAAGAACCTTTCTCTCAGCCCAAATATTCCTAACAAGGTTCAACTTCTCATAGGTCTCTTGATGTTTCACACTCAGAAATCTACCACTCTCAAAGGAAGAAGCAGAGGATGAAGAGGCTGTCTTATTAGCTCTAGTCTTCCTAGGCATGATTCTGAGGATCAAAAAGGATAGACAGAAGAGACAGAGAAATAAAAAAGAAAAACCAAAGGCAGACTACAAGTTAGCACAAAAATATAGAAAATAACAATTCTATATGATGCATGAACAATATCAACATATGATGCATGCTCTTATGCAGTGAGAAGAAGTTCAATTTTACTTAGAAAACATAAAATTGGCTTGAGCATAGAGTTTATACCCAAAAACCCCAATTTTTGAAAACCCACTTTCAAAAATCCAACAAATTGACCAAATTGATCATTACACAAGATAGATAACATAAAATAATGATCAAAACAATCAATCTACCAAGCCAATTTCATCAAATTAAGCTCAATTGAACAAAATCCCCAATTCGGGTAGATACAAGCCCTAGAATTTCAAAATTTTCCCAAATCATCAAATTGATCAAATTAAACCACAAATATCAGTTTTATAGTGCCCCACAACAAAAACCCTTTGATCAATTTCCAAAGAAAAGGCTTAAATCAACCAAATCCCAAATTCCCTTATGTTCGAAAATATCCCCAAATGCATGACAAAAATGCATGAAAACTGAAAATAAATGAAAAAGGAGGGGCAATTAGGTCTTGCGGGCTTTACATGACAAAAACCTTGCAAAAGATTGGAGGGAAAACGACAAAAAACTTGATTGGAAGCCTTGACCGATCGAATGAGAGAGAAAGAGTTTTGAAAGTTTTGAAATAGTGTTTGAACATGTGAAAACTAAAGATTTTAAAAAACTCTCCACGCGAGATTCGATCGATCAAAAATGCCTTTGATTAATCCAACAGCGATTGAGCACTGATCGAAACAGACAAAACCAAACCAAATTTTTAATCGCAATTTTGATCGGTCGAGAAACAGGTTCAATCGATCGAAATTCTGGAAAAATCAATTTTTTGAAAAACAAAGCAATTTTATGCAGAAACTCCTCAAAGCATAGTATTTTATGAATAAAATGCATGAGTATGAGATGAAATGCTTTTCAAAAACACTTGTTTTGAACCCAATTTTCCCAAAATTATGATTTTCCATCAATTCACCTTAAATTCTCGAACTTCAAACACATTTTGCATAAATATCAAGGAATTCTTCAATCTTGGTTGGCCAAACCAAAATCACACACAATAACATGTACAAAGTTTAGCAAAGAGTAACTTGTGTAGTGTGTGCAACTAGCAAAAGCTTGAGATACATGTGAGGTGATATGTGAATAGAAATCAAGCACAATTTCTACAAAATTCATCACATAGAATTTGAAAGAGACTATCACCTAAAGAGTTACATCATATAACTCCCACATCTCCTAGAAAACAAGCTTGCAATCATGTAAGTTTCTTGATTTGCCTCATAATGTACACACCAATTTTATTTGATCAGAAACTTATTAAAAATAGCCGGGATAATGTACACACCAATTTTATTTGATTTAAAGTTATTATAGCCCAATAATGTACACACCAATTTTAGCATTTAAACCGAGGCTACACCTTATGTTCTTTTTGTGCATGTCCGACACTTTCTCGAGCACAAAATCTTACGATATGCACTAAGGTGTTCATGATTGGCTAGTAAAGTTCAAGTCTGTCAATCAAAGGCATGTGACTTCAAGATCAAGATCATGTGATCAAAAACTATAAACATCTTCCCACACAACATGCACTACAAAGCTTCAACTAGTAAAGTGCAATAAGTAAGCTCATCCAAGCTAAACAAGGTACATAAACATGTTATGTAAAAATAAATTGGCCAACCTTGATTTCAAATCCAAGAAAAAATAATGTAAAACACTTTTTTGTTTTTTTTATTTAAAAAAAAATAACAAAAACAAACCTAGAATGAAATGCATGAATGTTATGCAATGCAAATCCTAGAAAAACAAAGAAAACAAAACAGCAAGAAAAATGGTCACAAAGAGTAGAGCGATGAAGCACAAGGACCATGTCAGAAAGACTCAATTAGATCGAGCCTTTTGCATCCAAAACTTTTTAGATGCAACTCTAGCATTGGAGTTGTTCTTCACATTAGAATTCTGAACAACTCTAGGATTGGAATAAAGGTTTAAAGCCTTTACCAACTCACCAATAAGTACCATAGGATCTTGTGCTTGAGGCACAGGTACTTTTGGCTTATTTGCTCGCTTAGCAGCTTGCAACTTGAAACAGTTTGGACGAATGTGCCCAGACTTTCCACAAAAATGACAAACCCATGCAGGCTTATCATGCAACTTGCCCTTAGGAGGATTAGGAGCCTTAGGTTTAGACTCTTGAAGATCAACCCTAATCTTCCTAGGAGGTGTAACTTCTACAGATTTAGCAGCCTCACTCACAGAGGGTTTGACAACCTCACTCATAGGGGGTTCAGAAGAAAGAACAAAGTTTATGGAATGGGGTTCAGGCACAGAGATGCTTTCTACAAAACCTAAGCCAGTTTTGTCAGAGGGAGACTTTTGAACACTCAGCATGTGATCAAGTTTGGAGCTTGCAGACCTATTAGTTTGTTCTCTAGCAACAGATAATTCAAGTTCCAAATTCTTAACTTTATCCAGCAAAAGCATGTTCTCAGTTTTCACATTATTCAACAATTCATTAGCATCAAACAGTTTTACAAGCAAATTTTTCTTTTCAAGTTCAAGAGAAGTAATTTTCTTTAAGCCTAGATCAACACTCATAGCATCCTTTGTAGCAACTTTGCAAAGTTTATTGTAGGCTTCTTGTAAATCTACATCCTCAAAGAGTTCCTCATCAGAAGGGTTCTCCTCAACAGCAACACTTTCATCAACTACAGCAGTAGCAGTAAAAGCAATGAAGTTTCCATCCTCATCACTACCAGACTCATTGTCAGAAACTTCATCATCACTAAGAGTTATAGCCATAGCCTTACCCTTAGACCTCAAGAATGTAGGACATTCAGATTTCACATGACCATACCCTTGACACCCAAAACATTGTTGACGCATAGAATTATTAGAAGGTTGACCTACTTTCTCTTTAAGTTTTTCAGTGTTTTTCACCTTAGTGGGATCATTCCTCCTAAAATTTCTAGGTTCAACATTGTTTTTACCTCTTATCCTTCTGTTGTTATTCCTAAGAAAGTTTCTAAAGTTCTTGGCAAGATAGGCAATCTCTGTAGCAGAGAGCTCATCATCAAATCTATTCACATCAACATCATCAACAGACTTAAGAGCCATTGATTTGGATTTGCTAATCTTAGGTAGGTCCAACTCATAGGACTGAAGAGATCCTACAAGTTCATCAACAGGGATAGAGTCCACATCCTTACTTTCAGTGATGACAATTACTTTGGGTCTAAAATCCTCAGTCAAAGATCTAAGAATCTTCCTAACAATTTTAGGTTGATCATAAATTTCACCAAAATTATATGCAAAATTAACAATATCATTAAGCTTAGCATAGAATTCATCAAAAGATTCATCATCAGACATCCTAATGCTTTCAAATCTAGTTGTTAATTGCTGCAACTTATTGATTTTAAATGCCTTTGTGCCTTCATGCACAGTCTGGAGGATATTCCAAGCAGTATGAGCAATCTCAACATTAGAAATTCTCTTAAATTCCTCAATAGAAACAGCATTAAAGATAGCATTTATAGCTTTGCTATTAAAAGCAACTGCTTCTTTCTGAGAAGTTTGCCATTCACTCACAGGAGTAGTGGGCTTCTCCCATCCATATTCAACGGAGTTCCAAACTCTCTCATCAATAGATTTCAGGAATGCTTTCATCCTTACTTTCCAATAAGCATAATTATTCCCATCAAAGTAAGGTGGAATAACAAGAGAGTGTATGTGTTCCATGACAACCGGGGTCAAGGATCAGCTCTTAGATTAAACGATCTACAACAAGAAAGCTACCTACTCTGATACCACTTGTACGCTTTTTATACCCCTTAAAACACAACTAGATTAACCTCTAATTAGCCAAGTGATTACTTAGTCAAATTATCAATCTAGGTTAACACAAATATATCATATCAATGTAAAGTGTGGAAAATAAAGAACACAAAGATATGATGACCCTGGAAAACTAAACCGGTAAAAAACCTGGGGAGGATTTAACCTAGCTATCCTCAAGGTAAATTGAATTCACTATGAAAGAATTGAAGTTTACACAATAGCGACTTAGACCACTAACATCTTATTGCTACCTCGAGTAGGAAACTTACTACCACGACCACGTGACAGCTCCGAGTCTTTATGCATTAAATTGATAGGTGGCACCTAAGTGTAAAATGTTGCAAACACGGGTTCAGACCAAAAAATTGTGACACAGACACACCCCAAATAAAGCTACATGTTTTTAAAGATAAGGTGATAAACTTATCTTTCCAGAAACAGATCCATGCAACACCAGACAACGTGACATATCTAAAGACGATTCAGATGTGGTTTCGTTCGGTAGAATGCTACCTTTCCCCAAGCATTCCTTTTGTATTGATTTGCATGTTGCTGCACAATCCTCCTATCTCTTTGCACCAAATCATCCCCTAACAAATCCTTGGCTTCTGACCTAAAAACAGATATTAAAGAAGCACCCAGAATTCACAATCAAGAAAATCATTCAGGCTTTAAAAAAGAATTATGATAATATATACATGGCATACCTGTGGCACAGATCTGAGCATATAATGAATATTATTCATGAGAAATAAATGGGTCAAAGCAGGATCTTTATACTGTTTAGATTTTCCATCCAAATTGGTTTGAAAAGCCTACATTATTCTCATTGTTACAGAGGCCAACTGTGAACCCGTTTCATCTTTGTTATCAAATTCAAGGAAAAGCTACTTCAAGGTTGATTGATAGTTGTAAAAATTTGGGGCATAATCTTAAGTCAATCATTTGATCGACATTAGTAGTTAAATCAGACAGACAAACAAATAAATTGCTCAATTCTCCAAAGGCATAATAATAATAATAACCTAACATATACGATTATGGCTAGATGAAATCTCATAAAAATATGTGCCAATTTGACATATCTAAATTCTTTGTGGGCTATAGTTCTAGGTAGGAGTGGCAAAGTAAGCCTAAACCCATTTGCTCATCCAAACTCACCCACTCTAATTGAACTCAAACCCACCCAATTATTAGTTGGGTTAAATGGGCATCAACCCAATTAGACCCAGTGATTATTGGGTTTTAACTAAAAACCCATTGAGGTCCATTTAACCCAAAAACAATATACCCAAATTCAACCCAGCCCTTCCCATAAAATTTTTTTTTTTTTTAAATTAAAAAAAAAAAAACCTAGTGTTTTAGGGTTTTCATTTTCCTTCATTTTCTCGCCCTTCAAACACTTCTCTTAAATTGCCAATGCTGCTGCTGCTCTCTCTCTCTCTCTCTCTCTCTCTCTCTGTGTGTGCCAAAAACTCAAGCAATGAATCAATTTCACAACAAATGCATTATTTCAAATTGTACAATTCCAATCCAAAATGTTAAAAACTGAATTTTCAAAATCAGTATTAGTGCCATTGTTGTGCACAATGATAATGCTAAACCTCGAAACCCTAAAAACATTCACAAAATTATAAACAAGGCAATTTGAGTCTGATTCTAAGGAATGCATACAGATTTGGAAAAACAACGAAAGGTTTTGAAGAAGAGAAGAGAGAGAAAGTGACCTTAGGCTCTTCGTCGATGGTGGAGATGAGATCGGAGAGGAGATCGAAGCAGAGGAGAGTGTCCGAAGGCTGCTAAGTGGCGGAGGCAACTATGGACTCCAATTGCGTAACCAGCATGCCGAACCGTGAGAGAGGCACGTTCTCTCTCACGTACTTCTTCTCCATTTCTACAACGATGAAGACAAAATGCTATAGAGAGAAACAGAGAAATTTCTCTGTAAAAGAAGAAGATTCAAGATTCAAGATTGAGGAGAGAGCTTTGGTGTAAAAAAAAAGAAAAAAATGATAGTAGTACAGAGTGAGAGAAATGAGCCAAAGGAAATACAGAATTGATTAGTGTTCCAGGGTTTGGGAGTTTGTATGAGATTGAATGCGAAAGTAGTGATTCTAAGGAGGCCAAAAAAATTTCTCTGGAAAGATAGAGAGGGAAAAGGGAATCCAAAAAAGTGTTGGGGTTTTCACTTTAATGGCATTTTGGTAATTTTGATAATTGGGTAATTGGGTGAGTTGGGGTTTACCCATAATAATTAGGTTAGGTTGGATTTGGGTTAGAAACAATTAGTTAAATGGGTTTTATATACCCAACCCAATTATGCCCACCCCAAACCCACCCAAACGCACCCATTTGACGCCCTTAGTTCTAGGCCATGGGTCTTTAGTCTAATAGTATGTAAGCTCAGTAAATGAGCTTTCATCTAGCATTGTTTAGTTTCTCAAAGTTAAATAATTTTTTAATTAGAATCCTAATGTCTTCTCTCTCTCTCTCTCTCTCTCTCTCTCTCTTTCTATATATATATATATATATATATATAAATATATATATATTTTCTTTTCTTTCTTTTTCCCTACCCACTTAGTCCCCCTTTAGGATCTGTTTGGTTGGAGGGGTAGAAAAGTGGGAAGATAGAAAATGGTTGGAGGATGGAAAAGTGGAAAGGATAGAAAAGATTTTAATTTCCCTCGTTTTTGTTTAGTTGGGAGTAAAAAAGTGGAGGGATGGAATAAGTGAGTTTATAAATTTACTCATGTATCCTTGTTAAAAAATGAGGACCAATTAAAACAAAATAGTGACAAACAACCAAAACAAAATACAATCACTCAAATTTATTAAAAAATAAAAATCATGCCAGAAAAAAAAAATCACTTCTAAACAAAGAAAAAAAAGAAAAAGAAAAACAAAACAAACGTTGTCACGTCCACGACCCAGGAAAAAAAGAAGAAGAAGAAGGAAAAGGCAACGTCCAGGAAAAAAAAAAAAAAAAAAAAAAAGAGCAACGTACAAAAGCCCATAAGCTACTTGCACATGTTCATTTTTGTCATTCAGCCATCAGATTTCCCTCCACCAAGTTTTCTCCCCATTGGGAAGAAAACGTTTTGGTGGGCCCAGGGAGAAAACGCTCGAGCCCCACCATCATTTTCCCGTCTCCTCCTCCCAACCAAACTGTTAGGATATATGTGATTCAATGTTAGGAACATATGTCACTATTTTATGTAATTGGCTAATCCTTTGACAAAACGTGTTTTACTTGTATTTGGGTAGATCTATGATTTGTTTAATACTTCAAGGAACAAGGTTTCAAGTTCAAGTGTTAAAATCATGCAAGTTTGTCCAAGAATCAAGTGTGAAAGTGCTGGATTTTAAAACTCGACAGCTAGCATCTATCGAGGTTTAAAAGTTGTTGAAGCCCGTGGCTCGACAACTAGCTCGATAGATGGCTATCTATCGAGGTTTATGAAATTCAGATTTTCTGTTCTGTTTTTCATCCAATTCGTGGGTATATATTTGGGCTTTCTTTTCTCACAACCCTAAACATATATAAGGATTATTTTAAGGGCCGTCAAGGGTTACACAAGTTGCACGAGTGTGGAGCAAAATCTTGTTCATGCAAATTGTGACCGGAGACAAAATTTTCCCTAGTTCATCTTTCTTTTGATGAAGCTACTGTGTTGTACACCATAGGGTTTTGTGACAAAAGAGATTCTTGATCTTCATCGTGTAATGAAATGAAGAATTTTGTAGCCGACATCTTTCTCAAGTTGGTGATTAAGTCGTGTACTGGGAGTCGTGCATTAAAATGAGAGATTGTCGCTACAAAACAAGTCCAATTAGGTAGTGGGGTAAGGGTTCAACTGTAGGTTGGTATAAGGTATTGAGATTCTTTTACTTGTAAACACTTGTTGTGATAATAGTGAATTCTCGGGAATGGTGACCTTAAAATCACCCGGTGGGATTTTTGCCGTGTTGGTTTTCCCCATTCTAAAACAAATCACCCGTTTCAAATTTAATTTCCGCTGCATTTAGTATAATTGATGATTTGTTTGTGCTACCACGCTATTGCATGTTAAATTGACTTAATTAATTCACTCGGCTAATTAATTAGTTAATTTATCACAAGGAGTCAATACATTCTTAGCCTATCAAGTGGTATCAGAGCAGGCACACTCTGATTAGGATTAATCTTTGCTATATGATCCATTGACCCCTGTTTGTCATGGATAGAGGACAGTATCTTATTATACCTCCTTTATTTGATGACACTAACTATGCATACTGGAAAGTACGCATGACAGCTTTTTTGCAGTCTTTAAATGAGAAAGTGTGGCAAGCTGTGGAGATAGGCTGGACTAAGCCTACAGAAGCGCCGGCCAACTGGGATGATGCAAAGATTAAGGCGGCAAACTTCAACAGCAGGGCATTGAATGCTTTGTTCAGTGCAGTCACAAATGAGGAGTTCAAGAAAATATCCTCCACTGAAACAACAAAAGAAGCATGGACTATCCTCCAGACAACCTATGAGGGAACCAAGGCTGTCAAGGATTCAAAGTTTCAGAGGCTCACTATAAGCTTTGAAGAGATCAAGATGGAGGAGGATGAGTCGTTTGATGAGTTCTATGCCAAGCTCAAAGACATAATGAACTCAGCCTTTAATCTTGGGAAAACCATTCCTGAACCCAAAATTGTGAGAAAGGTGCTTAGATCTCTACCCGAGAGATTCCATGCCAAAATCACCGTGATTGAGGAATCAAAGGATATTGACAAAATTCCTTTGACAGAGTTGATTGGAAATTTGCAGACCTATAAGTTGGGTCTAACAAGGATTAGGAAATCGAGCAAGAGCAAAATTCCATGCCAAAATCACTTTTCATTTTGTGGCATCTTCTTCTTCTACTCCTTCTGACCCCATTCCCTCTCACATCCGGTTCCGTGATGAAAAGGCCAAATCGGACTTCTTGGAGAATTTTTAACGACACGGCATTCATTTGGAATGCCAAGTTGTTCTGTCAAACTTCTCTGATATTGACCTACCCACTGTCATTCACAATAGGGGTTGGGAATCACTTTGTGGCGTCCCGATCACGTGCCCTTCCGTGATCATACAGGAGTTCTACTCCAATATGCACGGATTTGATTACTCTACACCCCAGTTTATCACTCACGTTCGAGGTATGCGCATGGTAGTTACTCTGGATATTGTATCCAAGGTACTACACGTCCCTAGGGTAGCGCTTCCTGACTACCTTGGTTGTGATCGTCTTAAAACTATGTCTAAAGACGAGCTCGTGTCTCTATTTTGTGAGACACCATCTTCTTGGGGTAAGCGTCAAAACACCCCTTGCTCAGCCTTTGCTAAAGGTCCGAGGTTCCTTAATATGGTGATAACATTTATCCTTCATCCTTTGTCACACTATCACACTATCATAAAGCCTCGAACTCACTTTTTGTTGTCCCTCTTAGAGGATATCACTATTGACTTCCCTTCTCACTTTATACTCTCCCTTATAGATGTCTATAAGGATACAGTGACCCGTGATAAGCTCATTTTTCTTTCGGCTATCACACGGCTCCTTCGCCATTTCTTTGTCTCCTATCCCGAGTCTCCCTATTTCACCTATATGTGTGCCATTGACGCGGCTACCGTTCGACGGAGCACAACACAGTTGAGACAACGGCAGCCCCAAATAGAGACGACAGCTCCTCCGGCTTCTACCACCCCATCCACCACCGCTCCTTCTTCTTCAGCGGGTGGAGTGACACTTGAGGCCATCATGGCACAGCTTGTGCGCATGGATGCTTGCCTTGACACTCTCAACGATGAGTTGTGTCAGGTGAACACCCGTGTCGATTGTATGCGTGATGACAGGTTGTGATGGATAGTTTCACAGTGGCTTCCTCTCCTTCTCCCAAGACGTTTGAGGATGAGAGTGATGATGGTTCCGACAGTGCTGATGATGCTGAGGATGATAATGATGGCTCACCCAATAATGATGAGATGTCTACTTGATGTACTTTCCCTTTATCACCCGTGAGAAAAAGGGGGGGGGGGAGTTTTGAGATGAGAGTAGTCATACTCATAGGGGGAGGGTTAGTACAGGAGATAGGGGGAGTGTTGATATGAGGGATGTAGTGAGGATTTTTGTATCTTTTCTTTTCTTTTTATTTTAGATACATTATCTCTTGTACATGGGTCTTGTGACCATTTTGATACATTGTACTTATATTTGATTTTTAGATATATTGATGTATGTTATTGTTGAAAAATTTGGTTTTGTATTTCATACTAAACACACAGCAGAAGCAACAAACATGGATCTATTTCATTCATGATTGATAACATGCACTACGTAAATTTCAGAATTTAAAAACAAGATAGCGTACCATGGTGTGGTGAAATTCAAAACAAAAGATTATAAGTACTTGGGAACACTTTTAATCTTTACTCCAATTCCACTTTACGACCTTGAAGTGTGGTCTCTCAATTAGTTTTCAAGGGAGAATAATCGAGTGGCTTCACTCACACATATACACCATTTCACAATGATGTCTCTCTTTTTCTGTATGTTTCTCCCTTTATAACTAACTGATTATTTAATTAGGCTGGCCTATTGGGCCTTTCCAATTGGGCTTTAGTGTGTGGCTTGGAGTGGGACCAAAAGGGACCAATAAGACACTAGCTCCAATGGGCCTTAGGCTTTTCTGTCAACTCCTGATAAGTTCAAAGTTGCCATTAATTATATTTAATACCACTATATAAATATAATTGCACTCTAGGTCATATTAATAAATTATATCCCAAGACTTTATTATACATGCAACCCCCTTCACAAAAATATTCGTAGTAATACAAAGTCATGAATATAGACTGTCACTTTGAAGATTACTACATCTTAATCCTTGAGTACCTGGTTTAATTCTTTAAAGTTATTCATCATATATTTATGAAATCTAATTTCATAAATATATACTTTAGTAATTTCTTACCAAAGTGGCTAGGCCCAACTCTCTAAATAACTGAACTCATTAAACTTATCTTAAGGGAATATTTTATATCTCCATTAAGAGATTATGAATTCCATCTTGAGAATATATGTTCCATCAACACCAAATGTGGCTGCCCAAAATGCTGAGGTTTTGACCATTACTTTAGATCTTGAAAGCTTGAAAATGTGTTGAAAACACAAGAGTTGTTTAGACCCCCAAATTAAAATTACGGCTCGATAGATTTTACACTAACTTAATACTAAGTGCGGAATAGTGTAAATGCGAGCGGATAAACAAATAAGCTACTCTAATCCATAAACTAAGCAACACAGCAGTATAATGGAATATAAAAGAGTAGGGAAGAAGGATGCAAACACAAGATAACACGCCGATGTGTTATCGAAGAGGAAACCGAAGAACTCGGCGAAAAACCTCTCCGCCGCCCTCCAAGCGGTAATCGATCCACTAGACAATCAGTTGGGATACATGGGTTAGCAAGAGACCCTCCAAGCCTAATCTACCCGATGTACCTAAGCCCTCCAAGCTCCTACTCCAACAAGGCTTCTCGGAACCGTGTCTTGTCTAGCTCTCCGGATCCCGCAACAAGCTCCATGTTGCATCTGCCATCCTTGGCTTCTTCCAATTGCTTCCTAGCAGCACCAAAACGTCACTTGACACTCTCAAAGGGTGTGGTAAGTGTTTGGGCTATCAACCTCTCAATGGTATGGAAATGGAGAGGTAGGAGTTGAGGAAATACCACAAGCAAGTGTGTAGAGAATTGTGGGGATGACAATCTCTAATTCTCAATGTGTTTGGCTAGGGTTTTCTCTCAGAAGCACTCCTCAACATTTGTGGGTAATGTGGGTATAAATAGTGTAGGCATAGAAAGTGTGTATCAGACTGGACAGGTTGACAGAACAGAATGCCTCGCGGGTGTCTCGCTGGAAAGCCTTACCCGCGAGATACTCGCGAGACACAGCTGTCTCCATCTATCCTGACTCTTCGCATTCCAGCATATGCAGGGCACATGTGTCACTTCGCGGGAAGCTAAGTTGCGACATACCCGCGAGAAATCTTCAGTCTTTAAATGCTTGAGTCTTCACACTTTCTCTCTATCACACAATCTTTACAATCAAATCCCACAGTAAATACAGGGTATAAATGATTGAATAAGATTACAATCAAATTTGGCACAGAATAAAAGCCAACAAAATACATAGTTGTAAATAACAACTTTACAATCTCCCCCTTTGGCTATTCCGTGACAAAACCCCTAAAACAGACTCTAGACTTAAACGTGAGTTTGGGAACAATGGTAAAACTCACTCACACCTAATCTAGAAGCTGTGAAGCACTTGCACGTATATACCTGTAACCTGAAACACTCGTACACAAACAAAACTTTAATTAAGCTTATGACAAGTTGAACACAAGGTACGTACATGAACAAGTAAAATGCAATCAAGTTTGAAAAACACTATACATATGTAAGCATATCTTGATCAAACAAAAACAGTCATTAAGGAATGACTACAATGAACATTTAGCAAGTAAATGCTCACCCGGACATGCAATGCAATTAAGACCAATCCAAAGGATCAATTGCATGTCCCACACTCAACCAATGCATAATACACGAAGTATTTGCATCTAGGAAAAAATCCTACAAGGGCACAAGAGTGAGGTACTTAAGACATATTAGCAACATCTTAAAAGTACAAACAAGTATGCTACAAAGCATAGAGAGAATCACAAAATACTGAAATTAAAAACAGAGTATCAAAGCTTTAAACAAAAGCAGTAAAAACAGTAAACAGTTATAAAAACTGAAAGTAAAACCATCTGAGAAACCAATAACCAATGTTTCTAAGCCTAAGCCTACGCTCCCCCTAATGCTGTGCAAGCTCTTCTTCAGCTCCCCCTCAAAATTTTCTCCCCCTTTTTTACCGGAATGGGCAAAGAGGCTAGAACTGATCTGACTCTGAATCTGATCCCTACGCCATGGACAAGTCTTGTATCTGTGAAGACAATGCAGTGATCTGTCCTTGAAGGTATGCAAACTGGTTCGCGGTGTGTTGCACATGGGAATCAAGCACTGTAGACATCTGATCCATTTTAGCTAGTAATTGATCAAGTTTGCTTAAACCTTGTGTTGGAGCAGAAGACGATGGCTGTGCTGTAGTCTCTGGAGCAGAAGTGAATCTATCAATCTCTTCCTCTGTATCTCCACCTTCATCCTGCTCAACCCGTGGTTGTGGTATGGTATGCATCTATCAATCTCTTACTCTAACTGAACTACCTGTTCCATGACAATGGTTGCTCTCTTGTAGCAATCATTGTACTTCATGTCAGCTTTAGCGGACTTGAAGTGATCAAAATCAGTACGAGCTCGCTTTGAGGATGATTTCTTCTTAACTGCATGCTTGGTGGAAGACATCTGCACAATTTCACAAAGCAGGCAAGATAGGGAACATGTGCACAAACACAGAAACAAAACACAAAAACATGATTAGATACATGTTAGTTCAAAACAAAAGTAATAACTTAAAACAGAGCATAATCAACTCTAAACAACATGCTAAACACACAAAAACTGGAAAACATAAACTCAATGCATGAAACTAAGTAACTGTGCATGTGTGTGCGTCCGTGTGCATGTGCAGATACATGATTGTGCAGCACCAGATGCATGAGGGGTGCCTAGGTGTGTGCCTAGTGGGGGCAACATAGGCAAAGTGTATGAAACACATGAACAATGACCAAAACAAGTTAAACAAGGTCAAACAAAAGTAAACCCATAAATTGAAATCACTTGATTCCAATTTAGCACATAAATATCACTCAGACATTTTGTCAAACACCTGGCATGCACAAATGCACTCTAAGTATGAACAATGCATGAACATGGAAAATTCAACCCTCAATACATGTTAAAACGCCACAAGGGCCAACACAGATGCACAAACACCAAATGGGACTCAATCCAATCAAAGATTTTGAAAAATATGCACACAAATTAGAGAAACACTCAAAGTTTCGAAAATCCCCAATTTTCAAACCCTAAGCACATATTCTGCATAATCCAAAAGTAAAAGATGAAAATAGTGTTAGAAACACATACCTTGAAAGGATTTTGCAGAGATTTTGCTTGAAAATGATGAGGTTTTGACAGAAATTGAATTTGGGTTGAAAGGGGTTCGAAAGAGGTTGAGCGAGGGAAATGTGTGTGGTTTGAAAAACTGTCACATCTGCTATATAAAACTTAAAACACACGTTTTTCGTGGGTTAGAGAGTAGCGATTCAGTTGCGAGACAGTCGCGATACCCTCAGTCTAAATTTGGAAAAATCCAGTTTTTGCCAAATAGCATTTCGCGAGAAGCTGTTGGTCGCGAAATAGTCACGATATAGTCGCGAGAGTATCTATGTGACACAATGAAAAAATTAATTCCCTCAAGCTCATTTCGCAGGAAGCTCTAAGTCGCGAGCTTCTCACAAGAACACCTCTGAACCAGATTTTGATGAAAAACACAAAAATGCATTTTGACCAAAAATAAACACATGAAAGTATAAAATCACTTCCAAAAACATATAAAACACTCAAAAATATTTTTGGGTTTGATCAACAAGTTCTTGAGCATACACATCACATTTGAACATATACAATCACACAAATGAGATAGGCATTAATTGAATCAAAGTCTTGTGTGTTGTGTGTGAGTATCAAATGTAGAATAGTCCTTAGACCAGAGTGAAGCTTCAATGATCAATTCAATCGAGTCATACACAACTGATACGAAATCAGGTGGACTATCTCCATTATAGAAATGAGTATATATGACCTCCCACAAGAGAATGATAACATATCTTAGAAGCTTTTTATTTGACTTCTGCATAAAGCATAACAATTGATCAATTTTTGGACAAAACATCTCTTTTTGAGATTGGTGCTTGAAATTTTTGATATTTCAACATTGATGATTAGCCTTTGGTTTTTTTTTTTTTTTTGAGCACCATACAAATTACATTAAAAGAGTCACTTTCCCTTTTTCCTAGTCGAATACTAGTGTGTGCGACAGGTTTTTGCAGCTCAATATCTCTTTTCATTTGGAGATTTACATTTGGTGAGCTCTTTTTGCAAAAACATAAAAATAAAGTGGGAAGAGATATAGACACAAGTCTATGCAAGTATCAAGACCAACAAGACTATTGAACAATCATTCATGACAAGCTTGAAGATCTATTTACAACAATCACACATAGTTTTCAAGATTTCTTCCACATAGAAATAAGTGCAAACATAACAAGCCAAGATCGTAAATGCACTACGCCATTAGTACGAAGGTACTAGGCCAAACTCACATGTGACATACACAAAACAATTGATCAAACTTTTTGAGATTTTTCAATTTTTATGGGTTTTTGAAATTTTTTTTTGAAACACACCCAAAACAGAACAAGAAAAGTAAGATCAACAAAAACTGATACAAACCAAAACAGGTAAAAGAAACATGCTAAAAGCAGATTTCAATGCATGATATGATGCAACAGCAAATGTCCCTAAACATCGGAAGAATTAATGCATGGACATGTTATAATGCTTATGCGTGAGTACCCCTTTTCACCCACACGTTACGTGCGTTTGGGGTGATATCCCTATGGGATTGGGTACTGGAGTTTGGACTTTCAAACCTCCTAGAGAAGCTTTCCAAGCACGTGGTGAATGCGCCTATCATTTTCATCATGTCCATCACACTTGGATCTCCGTTTTGACCTCTTATTGAGTTAGCAGTCCAAGTTCCCTTGTCATTCCTTGGTCCTCTTGACCTTTGATTATTTGCATTCTTTAGAGCTCTTAACTAATGACAATTGGGTCAAGTATGTCCTTGAAGACTACAATGATGACAAAAGTGGTTCGTTCTAGGTCCTCGTTGTGACCGTGGAAGAGATCTCCCTCTTGCTTCATTCCTAACCACAGATTGATTCTGGGGCTTATTCACCATCCTTAGGTCAACCACAGTCTTCTTCTTTTCAACCTTCGTCTTCTCCACAGTGGGAGCGACTGTAACCGGCTCTTTGGCCTTCACAAATTTTACTTCTTTGGAAATATTCACAGCAGCTGCACTGCATTCTCCAAAGTATCCAAGTCCGGATTTATCTGAGAATTGCTTTTGGGAGGAAAGTACATCATTCAACTTCTTGGTGGAGACCCTTTCTACCTTGGCATTGGCTTGAACCACCTTAAGCTCCAAGAATCTGATCTTTAAGTAAGCTTCTAACAGCTCACCATTCAGCTTTTCTATTTCACATTTGGCCCCCTTATGTCTGACCAAGAGACTCCAGTAATCTTCCTCTGCTTTCTTCATTTTCCTCACAGCCGCCTTGGCTACCCTTGCATACTCTCCCGACTTTTCAAGGAGTAAGGTATAATTTTCTTAAAGATCAGTTGTATTCTCATCCTCTTCAGCATTTGATTCTTCCACAATCCCCATGGATTCTTCATCGCTGTGCTCTCCAAGTTCTTGTACAAGTTGGTGCAAGTCCTCGGATGATTCAACATGTTCAATGGCCATAAAGGCGGAGTAGTTTTCCTCTCCGTCACAGCTTTCTTTCGAGTCAGAATTAGAAGAATCTGAATCACTGAGCGTTGTGGCATAAGCCTTGCCTTTTCCTGTTAGAAAATTTGGACACTCCTTCTTTAGATGTCCATGGCCATTGCACTTATAGCATATAATGCCTTGAGGTAATTGAGATTCCTTCTCTTCTTTCTTCTTATGCTTTTTTCTATCACCTTTTGAGGATGAGAACTTCCCTTTACTGAACTATCTTCCGTTGTTCTTCATTCTCAGGAATTTTCTGAAGTTTTTCGCAAGAAATGCAACCTCCTCCATACCATCTTCTTCAGAAGAATCATCCATTCTTTCAGCGATGGTTTTAAGTGCAAGGGATTTACTCGACTTATGAGAAGGAAGTCCCAGCTCATATGTTTGGAGAGACCCTATCAGCTCTTGGATTTTTATCTCATCCAAGTTTTTACTTTCTTCTATGGCTGTAACTTTTGCTCTAAAACTTTCTGGTAAGGACCTCAGTATTTTTCTCACGACCTTAGTATCTTTAATCTTCTCACCAAGATTGAGTTTAGCAATTACAATTTCGTTGAGCTTCCCATAGAATGAATCAAAAGGTTCATCATCACCTATCTTGAGCTCTTCAAATTTGGTTGTAAGCATCTGAAGCTTTGTGTCCTTAACTTTCTTTGTACCCTCATAGGTAGTCTCCAAAATCTCCCAAGCTTCTTTGGCTACTGTCATGTGAAAGATCCTGTGGAATTCATATGGAGACACACCACAAAAAAATAGCATTTAAAGCTTTACAATTAGCATTGGCTGCCGCAAGAGCTGCCTTATCCCAAGTGGATTTAGGAGCCTCCGGCCTAGTCCAACCAACTTAAACCACATCCCAAACGGTATCATCAATAGAGCGTAAAAATGCTCTCATTCTGACTTTCCAGAAAGCATAATTGTTACCATCAAAAAATGGTGGAACATTAAGTGATTGAGACCGGTCCATCTCAGATAGGGTCAAGGAATACACTCAGGTATTTAAACCACAGCGAGCGTATCCGCTCTAATACCAATTGAAAGCTCGAAAATGTGTTGAAAACACAAGAGCTGTTTAGACCCCCAAATAAAAAATTACGGCTCGATAGATTTTACACTAACTTAATACTAAGTGCGGAATAGTATAAATGCGAGCGGATAAACAAACAAACTACTCTAATCCATAATCTAAGCAACACAGCAGTATAATGAAATATAAAAGAGTAGTGAAGAAGGATGCAAACACAAGATAACACGCTGATGTGTTATCGAAGAGGAAACTGAAGAACTCGGCGAAAAACCTCTCAGCCGCCCTCCAAGTGGTAATCGATCCATTAGACAATCAGTTGGGATACATAGGTTAGCAAGAGACCCTCCAAGCCTAATCTACCTGATGTACCTAAGCCCTCCAAGCTCCTACTCCAACAAGGTTTCTCGGAACCGTGTCTTGTCTAGCTCTCTCGATCTCGCAACAAACTCCATGTTGCATTTGCCATCCTTGGCTTCTTCCAATTGCTTCCCAGCAACACCAAAACGTCACTTGACACTCAAAGGGTGTGGTAAGTGTTTGGGCTATCAACCTCTCAAATGATATGGAAATGGAGAGGTAGGAGTTGAGGAAATACCACAAGCAAGTGTATACAGAAATGTGGGTATGACAATTTCTAATTCTCAATGTGTTTGGCTAGGGTTTTCTCTCAAAAGCACTCTTCAACATTTGTGGGTAATGTGGGTATAAATAGTGTAGGCACAAAAAGTGTGAATCAGACTGAACAGGCTGGTAGAACAGAATGCCTCGCGGGTGTCTCGCGGGAAGGCCTTACTCGTGAGATACTCGCGAGACACAGCTGTCTCCATCCTGGCCTGACTCTTTGCATTCCAACATGTGCAGGGCACATGTATTACTTCGCGGGAAGCTAAGTCGCGACATACCCGCGAGAAATCTTCAATCTTTAAAATGCTTGAGTCTTCACACTCTCTCTCTATAGCACACAACCCTTACAATGAAATCCCACAATAATAAAGGGTATAAAAGATTGAAACCAATTACAATTAAATTTGGCACGGAATAAAAGCCAATAAAAATACATAGTTGTAAATCACAACTTTACAGATCTCACTCCTGATATATCAAAGAAACCTACACTCCATGATCAAGTCCATTATTCTCTCAGGATTAAGAGTTAATATAAATAGAAGTCGTAAGATTTATTATTCATTTGACAGTCGTTAGGAGAATATCTTCTGTGACTTTTTACATAAATCACATACTATGCATCTCATGGACTATATGATAATGTTTGAATATTCATGTTACCATTATTTTAGATAATAACAACTTTATTAATCACAACATTAAGTCATACATAATGTCATATATAATAACATACACAGCATCATATAATAGGATTTAAGGGCACTAATCCTAACAATCTCTCACTTGCCCTAAAGATTATTGTGCACTAATTTAACTCCCATTCCTTCCAAATGTGACTCGAAAGTCCTTTGTGGTAAAGGCTTTGGTAAAGTCCTTTGAGTGTGCAATTCTGATTGGCTCGATCAATCGAAAGTCGGGCAGAATGTTTTTTCTGCAGAATTTTCAACTCAGCCCTAAGCCCATATGACGTGTAGAGTTTTATGTTTTACCCTAGGTATAAAAGGGAAACCCTAGCCACGTTTTTGAGGTTGCTCTGCTTCCTGTGTGTGTGAATCTCTTGTGAGATCTGAGAGGTGGTTGCCTTCACACATGCTTAGGATTATCAAGAAGAATATTTGATTGAGAGCTTGATGATCATTCAGTTGCTTCACTAAAGAGCTTAAAGATACACAAGCAGGTGTGCTTGTACTTGCTAGAGAATCCAAGAAAGAAGGAGCCCATGATCTCAAAGCTTGCATGTGGTTGTGTCAGTAAGTTTTCTACTGGTACCCAGCAATAGAATGTTAGTGGTCTAAGTCGCTATTGTAAAACTTCGATTCTTTCATTAGTGGATTCAGTTTTACCTTAAGGATAGCTAGGTTAAATTCTCCCTAGGTTTTTTAGCAGTTTGGTTTTCCTGGGTTATCATATCTTTATGTTCTTTATATTCCGCACTTTACATTGATATGATTATATGATTGTGTTAACCTAGATTTGTTTAATTTGGACTAAGTTAATCACTTGGCTAATTAACTAGGTTAATCTGATTGTGTTTTAAGGGGTCTAAAAACAAACAAGTGGTATCAGAGCAGGTTACTCTCTTGTTGTAGATCTTTTGATCTATGAGCTAATCCTTGACCCCTGTTGTTATGGAACACGGACACTCTCTTGTTATTCCTCCTCACTTTGATGGGAATAATTATTCTTATTAGAAAGTAAGGATGAAAGCATTCCTGAAATCTATTGATGAAAGAGTCTGGAACTCTGTTGAGTACGGATGGGAGAAGCCCACTACTCCTGTTAGTGAGTGGCAAACTTCTCAAAAAGAAGCAGCCGCGTTCAATAGCAAAGCTATGTCAATCTCATTATGTTGAGAAAATGCTTCAAAGATTTGACCATCTTAATATAAAGGAAGCAAATACACCTTTTGATCAGAGCATAAAGTTGGGTGAAAACACTAGAAGAGCAATAGCACAGTTGAGTATGCTAGTGCTATTGGTAGCATGATGTATGCTATGCATTGTACAAGATTAGACATATCATTTTCAATGGGCAAACTTTCTAGATTTACAAGTAATCCAAGTGTGGATCACTAGAAAGCAATTGGTATAGTTCTTGGTTATTTAAAGAAAACCATAAGTTTGGGACTCTTTTATTTAGAATTTCTAGCTGTGGTGGAAGGTTATTCAGATGTTAGTTGGATTACTAGTATGAGTGATAACGAATCCACATCTGGTTGGATATTCACTCTTGGTGAGGGTGCCATCTCTTGGGCATCAAAGAAACAAATGTGTATTTCTTACTCCACTATGGAATCAAAATTTATAGCCTTGGCGGCTGCAGCCAAGGAAGCAGAACGGCTAAGAAATATGTTGTTAGACATACAGTTGTGGCCACAACCAATACCAGCCATTTCGGTGTACTGCAATAGTGAAGTCACCTTGGGCAGAGCATACAATAAAATGTATAATGGTAAGTCTAGACATGATTACATAAAGACAATTAATAGAATCTGGTACCATTCCAATTGTCTATGTAAGGTCAAATAATAATTTGGCAGACCTTTTAACCAAAGCAGTGTTTCGAGATATTGTTGGGGTAACATCCATTAGAATGGGATAAAAACCCTTCTTTTAAGAGAATCACCAATAGTGGGAACCCAACCTTGAATTGATTTAATCTAAAGACGTTTAAAGGGTAACAACAAGCTATTGATATGTGGTAAGTAAGAGCAATAATTTTGTGTCTCATTCAGGATGGATTAGTGCAGACTGTTATGATGTAATTGAGGATGAGTTTTACACTCTTTAATGAAGTTCATAAATAATAAATGTGTGTGTAACAGGGACATAAGAAGAAACTTCATCTTTGTGAACATAGAAGTGGTGCCACTTCTAGCAAGAGTAAACGGTTTTCACTAAACCAAGAAGAGCACAAGGCCATAATAGTGCTAACAACAGTCGATTTCTAAATGTGTTGTGGGTGTTCTCATGTGTGTGTTGTTTCCGATTTCAATACATAAGAGTTTTGATTTAAGCACCAAGCCACCATTAACTCTGTTGATTTCTTGAACAATTACACTAAAGGGAGGTTTAAGTTGAAAGACACCTTCCATTATGCATGATAGGATATCAATCAAGTGAGATATATATTATTACAACTTAGTGGGGGATTGTTGTATATATAGATATATACAAGGATAGGTTGTAATAATGATGTTTGAGTTTAGAGAATATGATTTCATAAAGTAAAAATTCAAGTTCTGGAATTTTCTAAGTGAAAATTTAAAAATCTGAATTTTTTGGAATTTTCTAGAATTTTCTGGTGACTATTCAAAAAGGTTGAAGAGGTTTCAATCTTTGTTAACCATTTTATGAAAAAATAACTAACTCTCCATACGTGCCTTTTCATGAAACAGGCTTATGTTCACTTAAAAAATAACTAACTCTCTATATGTGCCTTTTCATGAGACAAGCTTATGTTCACTTGAAAAATAACTAACTCTCCATATATGCCTTTTCATGAAACATAGCCCTATGGGTATAAATAGAGGCTTATGTTCTCTTTAAAAAAAAATCCACAAAATAGTAAGTTTGAGAGAAACATAAGAAATCTTGTGGTCATTCTCCAGAATTGCTATCTGAAGAACCCAACATCTTGGTTGTATCCTAGAGACAAATTTGCGATAACCCTTTAGCAACAAAAGTGTTGGGGGGGGGGGGGGGGGGGGGGCAAATATTGTCTAAGGAAAATGATATAGTGCTTCCAAGTTATCTATTTTTTGTTTGTCTTTTCTATTAATCTTGTCCTTCCATTATTACTTTGTGTAATATTCCCAACAGTTCCATCTTGGTTCAAATTAGAACTATAAATTCCAAATCAAAACCAAAAAGAATAAAAATTTAAAATTTCTTATGAATTTCGAATTTATATCTAGAAGAGAAACTATACCCTAAAATCATGTTTCTAACTGGTAGCCACATGAACCCAGATAATAATTTACAAAATTAAATATTATAAAAATAAAAAAATAAAAAAAAAACCTAACAAAAGTAGCATTAACAATACCCAACAACAGTATCAGCATAAACCTAACAAAAGTAGGACTAACAATACTGGGCTGCTTGTCATGACATTGGAGATTTTGTGATGGGCTGATGGCTACGATGGGTAATGGTTGGTTTTAGAGATATAGAGAGAACAGTTGTTTTGAGAATTAAGAGAGGCAGAAAGAACGGCTAAGAGGGTAAAAGAAGAAGGTAAAAAACATAGAAAGAACGGCTGTTTGAGAACGGCTTATATTTAAAACCTTATTTAGAAACTGTGAATTAAAAGAACACAAATTAGTAAATCAAAGTGCCAAATTGGACCCAAAAACCACAATTTCACTCCTACTAACAAATAAATAAAGAGAACAGGTTAGGGTGGAAATCCTAAAATTAAATTAAATACATCACTAACCATTCCTCAAAATGCCAAGAGACAAAGCCTAGGTAGAATTTGATCTTCTATGGTGTTTCCTTAGGAAAAACAAAAAAGAACAGAAAGGAAAACATATTAGCAATTGAAATCTATAATTGCAGCAAACCCTATTTAAGAACCCCCAAATCCCAAAACTAATAAAAACCCCAAATCAAACCTGAAAGTCATTTTGATTTTGTCCTAATTCAAGAATGTTTAGAAACCATGGAAACAAAAATCACAAATTATTCATAAGCAAATAGATTAGGACAACAACAACAAAAAAGGAAGAAGATATGGAAGATTGAGGATTCAAGGTGATCTGATATGTACCCGAAAGATTCAAAGCTGGTGGAATCATCTTGAGAAATTGAATCGGGAGATTTTGGGGCAACACTCACTTTTGGGTAGCGAATCAGGGAGAATGCCTTTACACACATTGGGGCTTGGGTGTGCAAACTGTACCGGTGAGAGTTGGTGGTGGTCAGTTCTTAAAGAGGTTTAGGGTTTTATCAGGTTTGATTTTCACCTCTTTGTGATACGGTGTATTGAATTGAAAAAAAAAAAAAAAAATAGAGGAAGCTAAAAGGGTAGAGAAGAGAGATGAGAGGAAGAAATAGAGAAGAGAGAGGAGAAGGAGAATGGTGTTCAGAGTTGGGTTTTGGGGAAGGAGAAGAAAAATTTTTGGGAGCTTTGTTTTTTTTCTTGAAATTTTTAGGTATCGAGGGTTTGATTTTCAACTATTGTGGAAAATAAAAAGTTTTAAATATGATTTTTTTATTAATAAAAATAAATTTATTTTCATTGACATTATGCAAATCTCTAATCAAACTACCATAGTTGTCAGATTCTTTGGGAATGGATATGGCACATGTAGTTTCTTTGTAAGGTATTCAGAAAAAAAAAAAAAAAAAAAAAAAAGTCTTTGTCAGGTTTTTTTTTTTTTTTCTAACTTGTCAGGTTGTTACATTCTTTAACCGAGTATGGAGAAAAGAATTGTAAAAGTACAGCTAAGCTAGTAATTGCTACCTCCTTTAAAGTATGGAAAAGTTTAGAGCATCTTTCGAATGGGTATTATGCTTTTTTCTTTGTTGCTAGTTTGTTAACTTTAATACCACCGCGTTCCCTTGGTGTGGTGGTCACTTCATAAGTATAATTACGTGTTTGTGAGGTGTGGGAGGCAATTGCCCAAATTCAAGTCTCTAAGAGAGAGCTTTACACACATGTACACTTAGATTAGGAATTTTAAAAGCGTACATCTAATAGTTCTTCCTCTATCAATAAATTTTTAGAAAAATTCAATACTATTTTAATTACTCATAGTCGGTGAGTAGCATATATATATATATATATATACAGTGACGGCTCTATGAATTTTTCTCAGGGTGGTCATTAAAAAACTTAAATTAAAAAAAAATTAATAAAATAAAATTTGAATATATTGATATCACAAAAAAGAGCAAATACAAAAATCTTTAAAATTTTATTCTACCAGTTTTTATATTTTGAAATTGATGTATGATAGTTGCATTATCAATTATATCAATTGCATTATTTTGAATGTATACAACCAAACAATCATTAAACTATAGATATCCCATCCAATTACAAACATCTTGCCTAATAAGTAACAATATAAACAAAATACATCATCTTTTTTTATGATCTATTCCAACCAATTTTTGTATTCTTTAAACTAATTAGTATTAAATCAACACAATGCTCCATTAATTTCTTTTTTAGGGAAATCATGGCCAAGAAGTTGACAAAAACCTCTTTGTAAATATGCTCTTCTTATTTAACTTGATCATTAGGATGAAAAGATGAGACATGTTCTCATAGCCTCTGATCTAAAAGAAAATTATTAAAGTCAACACAGTTTTGTTTAAAATATTAATCTTGCAATACAAATGATTTTTTTATAAGAAATTTATTCATTGTGCAAAATAATAAAAAATAAACTATAAGTTCATTCAATATATTTAATTTAGACATTCAACTATTATATTAATCATATTCAATAAAGTATTCAAACATTACTTAATTTAGTGCGTATGCTTATGTACAAAATATATTACATAAATTCAACAAATTCAGTTAAAGACTAAAATAAACACTAATAATAGACTAGCCATTTGAAAAAGTGTGTCTTTTGAGAACACAATTTAAAAATCACAATTAAACATTTTATTTGGGCTTTTGGGCTAAATTGTATTTGTTTGGGCAATTTTTGAGAAGTGTTACGTTCGCAACATTTTCACGACATTTATACAACAAATTATAAATGAGCAATTTTTACTAGTTCTAATTTGAACCTATCATAGAAATCACTTTTTTGTCCACCAATAACAGCTAGTAACAACTTAGTACTTAAGATTTATTTGTAAAACTGTTATGAAAATGTTGTAAAAATTGCATTTTTTGAAATTCTTTGGTTCAATCTTCAATGGACCAAAATTTTGGAGAGATCAAATTTTACTTTTAATGGACTCAAATTTTTATTTAGGGTGTTCAAGTTTTTTTCAGGGTGGTCAAGATTTAGATTTTTTCTAGGGTGGTCAACAACCCATATTAATTTGAAATTCAAAAATTTTAAGGTATTAACAAAAAATAATAATAATAATAATAATTATTCAGGGTGGTCATGTGACCACCCTGAGTAACATGTAGAGTCGCCAGTGTGTGTGTGTATATATATATATATATATATATATATAAAAGGAGGCCCGTCAAGGAATTTGTAGCATGTATGAGATGACCAAATCTTCATTTTTATTTTCTTTCTGACGCAATTTGGTTATATTGACAGATCAAACATGGAAACAAAACCTGCCTTGAGTGCAACAGTTCTTAATTAACCAAGACATATATTTTGATTGGATTGTTTCTTATTTCATTGATATTATGAAAATCGCAAATCAAACTACAGTAGTGGTCACGTTGTTTCTTTGTAAGGTTCTTAAATTCTTTGACTGAGTAACAAGAAAAGAATTGGAAAGGTACAGCTAGCTAAGCTAATTGTTCCTTCTTCCCCAAAGTTTTAAAAAAAAAAAAGGTTTAGAATTACTTTCAAAAATGCTTTGTTGCTATGTTATATTATTTAACCGAGTATGAAGAAAAGAATTGAAAGGGTACATCTAAACTTTAAGTTTAGAACTATTTCAATCACTTAATAGTCAGTGAGTAGCATATATAAGAAAACCCATCAAGGAGCTCGTACGTAGCATATATGATATAACCAAATCTTCATTTTATTGTCTTTCGGACACAATTTGAATATTTGAAAGATCAAACATGGAAACAAAGCCTGCCTTCAGTGCAGCTGTTCTTGAAGTTCTTAAGCAAGACAATTACTTGGATTGGAGTGTTCGAGTGAAGACATATTTGATGGCTCAAGATCTTTGGGACATTGTCGAATCAAGGAGCGAACCTCCTGCACAAGAAAATGAAACTGCTTTTAAGGCCTGGAGCAAGACGAATGCCATGGCATTACATGTGATCCAGATGTTATGCGGGCCGGACACATTTTCTGATATTAGGGAAATCAGCTCGGCCAGAATTGCTTGGGATACCTTGGCAGAGAAGTACAAAACTAAACGTCCTGACCCAAGTAGCAGGTAATTTAGATCATTCAAATATTCAATACCCTTAAAAGTCAAGTATCTCTCTCTCTCTCTCTCATGATTTTAAAAACCGGCTTTCTCTTTACTCTGGACAGTACTGCTCCAGTTCCTGTGAGAAAAGACAAGCTTCCTGACTCAAGTACTAAGCCAGGTACCTCTCTCTACCTACTTTTTTCTGTGCGTATATGTTTGTGTGTAAAGTAGGCTAAAAGACTAACAAGTCGACAACAAACTTGCAAAAAAAAAAAAATCAGCTTGAAAGCATTTGTAATAACTAAAATGTAGGAGGTGTTATATGCTGTACCCGGCATATATGGCGGGTATCTCACAGGGAGGTGGGTCCCACACACTGTGGGGCCCCCCACTATGTGAGGTACCCGGCATATATGCCAGGTACAGCATATACAAAATCAAAATGTAGGCCCCTAGAGTGGGAAAAAGACAGTCGTCACCTAAAAACTATCTTATGATCCGGTGTTATGTACTATCTACGGATCTAACATTTTATGATAGAGGTTTTATGAGATACATTTTCGTTGTCGCGTTAGAGCGTTGAGGTCACGTTTTAGGAGGACAATCTCCCACCCAAAGAATTGGAAGAAGATGGTGATGGGCCACAATGGAATTAAGCTCCAATCATTTCCACCGCCACCATTCTTCATTGTTTGTTCATTTGTTTGTTCTGTTTAGAATAAATCTTACAAATTACACTTTGCAATTAATATTGAAACTTAGTAAATAGAGAGTCTCATATTTATGGGCAAAATTTTAATTTTTAAAAAATAAATTAGTTTATGAATTATCATGTCATTTAAAATTTTAAATAACTAGCCATTAGATATATTCTAAAATTTGTAATATTTAATGTATGAACCATGAAATTGATCCATTTTAAATGATGAAATTATGTGATTTACATAAGTTAAATTTATTGACGTAAAAATTCAACTAATTGAAAGATTAAAATAACCTTATTAATTTTTCATATATACTAAAATAACCTTATTTCTTTTTCAAGTTTAAGTTATTGAGGACATTAATGCTAATCATGGACATTTGGAAGACAAAATAATCATGGAACATTTGGAAGACAAAATAGTCGAGCGAGCTCATGCAATTTTAGGAGGTGTAGCTTTAGTGATCTAGGTAGAGGCAAAAAAAAAGTATCACATTGTCTAGCTAGACAGCATGCATTGAATAGAAAACCAGTGGACCGGCTAAGTTTAACAGCAAACCTTTAGTCCTTTACTCCTAGCTCAATTGCAGGATAATCTAATAAACATGAGATTATCTTGAATGAATGAAAGCATTTTCCTTATTAATTTATTTATATAAAAAAAAAAGTACAGGGGCATTTTTCTCCACTAAAATTTGTTAAAATTTCAAGTGTATTAAAATATTGGGAGATTTAATATTCAATATTTTAGTGAAAGTAGTATCACCCGTTTAAAAGACAAATCCGACAATACTCTTTCTATTATCCATATCTTTAGCCCACTCATTGTTGTTAAATCCCAAAAGTTCAAATTCTTTAGAAAATGAATAAGGCAATCTAACTAAGTTCAAGTGTGCCTTGCACATAGTAGGAATGGCAAAATTTGCCTGACCTGCAATATCCGACCCGCTAAGTAAATGGGGCGGGTTTGGGTTTTAAAAACCCAACCCGAAGTAGGTTCAGGTATTATGCATACCCGACCCGCATATATGTTATAATTACTAAAATACCCTAAGTATATATATACCCTAACTATTCTATTCCTCTCTAAACCCTAACCTGATTTCACTCTCAATCTCTCTCAGACTTAGCCTGCCGCCCCTCTCACCCTCAAGCTCTCATTCTCACTCTCACCCATCCTCACAGTCACAACCGCCGCCTCCCTCTAGCCATCACTCACGATCTCATGATCTCACCCACCCGCATGGTCGCCGCCCCCCTTAAGCACTCACTCTCACCCACCCTCATGGCCTTACTCTCACTTAGCTGCTCCTCCTCCATGCGTTTCCACATCCACCTCGCTGTCAACGCCAAGCCAACATTCCTCCTTCTCTGATCTGTCACCGCTAACCGTAAGATCGTAAGAGTGAAATTTCTTGGGTTTGCCAAGCCAACGTCCACCTCTCTGGGTTTGTTCCCCAAATTTTTTTTTTGGGTTAATTTCCTAATTCTTACATGAATATTTCTGTTATTGGGTTGGGTTGTATTGTTTTTGGTTTGTTAATTGATAAATTCTGTATATATGTATATATATATATATATATATTTTTTAGGTGATATGTGATGTGAAGTGTGGAAAATTAAAGCATGGGTCTTGTGATTTGTTACTAGCTTACCACGCATTAATGAAAATGGCTTGGCTATGATTTGTGATTTTGTGATTTTTGATGTGAAGCCTGGAAATTTTTTTTTTTTTTTTTAATTTGTTTTTTTAATTGGGTCAGGGCTTAGGGCCTAGGTCCTGAAGGGAGATGGCTGGACGAGGCCCGTGGGGCCCGACGGGGTGGGTTTGGGGCCTGAATAAAAAAACCAGTTTATTAAATGGGCCATGTTGGGGTAACTGGTATAGGCTTGTGGGGCGAGTTCTAGTATAAAGAAACTCAGCCTGAACTCGACCCATTGCCATTCCTAGCACATAGTATTAATTCTATTAGCAATCTTCAATGAGTCCTAATAAATACTCTCCATGACTCTCTATCACCATAATCTCTCTTCACCAACACAGATTTATCCTTCCTCCAATAGAAACTAAACCGCAAGATCCATTGATAGTAGAGCAAGATCCAGTGATGGTGGAGCATTTTGTCTAAACGAGATATCAGGCTCTGGCTTAGGTGAAGAAACACAAGATGGACCATCACATATTATTTTTCAAAGTATTTGTTATCCAACCGGTAAAGCCGTGTTCAGTCTTGCAAATTGGGAGGTTTGATCACGGTTCAAGCGGTTCACTGCAAATTAAAAAAAATTGGTTTTATAATTTTAAAAAGCCAAATTGATGGCCGATTTTTGGTTACCCCAATTCGACCAAACGGTTTGGTCCTAAATGTTCAAAATGGGTATAAAACACCCTTGAACGTTTAGACCCCAAATTACAAATTATCAATTCAAGCTTAATATCAAACAATTAATGTGCGGGACATGAACATAAGCTAAACATAGAATTGATAAACAATCTAAGCCAAATATAATCACATCCACAACAGAAAATAAATGGCAAAGATAAAGGGAAGAGAGATGCAAACACAAGGACAACACTCGATGTGTTATCAAAAAGTAAACCGAAGCCCTCGGCGTAAAACCTCTCTGCCGCCCTCCAAGCGATCAATAATCCACTAGAAAATGTAGTTGGGATACATGAACAACAATAGACCCTCCAAGCCTAATCTACCCAGTGTACCTAAGCCCTCTAAGCTTCCTGCTCCAACGAGGTTGCGCCAAACCTTTTTCTTTTCTAGCTTACTGGATTCCATTATATCCCATAGCATCAACCAATAACCATTGGTCCCTTCCTAACTGCTTCCCAAAGCACCAAATAAACCTTCTCACAGATATGGGTATGGTGAGAAAAGGATTTGGCTAAGAACCTCTCAAGGATATAACAATGGAGAGGGTGAGAGTAGAGGAATTTGAAGAGTCTCTTAGATGAAGATTGTGGATGAATCAATCTTGTTTTTCTCTAGGGTTTCTCTCTCAAAATTCTCTTTGGAAGCTCTCTACATTTCGTGGGTATAAGGGTCTAGATATAGTGGTGTGTGCTTGGAATGCGAAGAGTCAGTTTTTCCAAAACAGAGCTGGCTGGCGGCTTGGCCTCGCGACTTGACTGAGTCGCGAGGTAACTGCATTGCCAGTCTGGACTTTTTGTCCTGTAGTGCAACAGCTGGCATAACGCTTCAGCTTCCCGCATGCTTGACACGTGACCTTCTTCTGGCGGCTTGCCAGTCGCGAGCCACCCGCGAGTTCTAGTCGCGAGTCCCTGCTTCTTTGCACAATCTTGAACATTTCTTCACACTCTCTCACACACTACCCTTACATGAATCCCACCTAAATACAGGGTTACTAATTGCTAAAATACAAGCAAATTTGGCACGGAATAAAGCCAACAAGATGGTTGATTAAATTCAACCTTACAATCTCCCCCTTTGGCTATTCCGTGACAAAACCCTACAACAAACTCTAGACTTAACACGTGAGTTGGGAACAGTTGAACAAAACTCGCTCACACCTAACTCTAGAATCTGATAAGCTCTTGAATCATACGAACAAGTGTCTCCTGAAATACAACAACACAATTTGATCACTGTATGCAGAAAACTTGTAATGCATATGAAGCAAGCACAATGCGATCAAGCAAAATGGGATAAATCAATAAACCATGACTTGACCAAACAATCAATCACTATATAATAGCAATCACAATGCTCATTCACACAAGGAATGAACATCTGGACATGCAAACTGATAAACTCATTTGCAGAGTATCATTTGTATGTCCAACACTCAACCAATGCACAAAACATATATGCATTTAGGAACAAAATCCTACAAAGGCACAAGAGTAATGTACTTAAAGAAAATGCATGACATTTAGCAACAAATACATGAGCTACAAAGCATGGGTACAAAAACCTAAAAGCTTACAAAAACAAACGGTTACAAATTGTACCATACAAAACAAATCTGAATAACATCATATTATATACTAAACCAAAGTTTCACAAGTTTTTCCAAACATATCCATGAGTAAGAAAAAGCAGAATAGCCAACTTGTTTAACTAAATGTATCAAACCCATTGAAAGCTCGGAAATGTGTTGAAAACACAAGAGCAATTTAGACCCCCCAATTAAAGTTACGGCTCGATAGATTTTACACTAACTAAATACAAAGTGCAGAATAGTGTAAATGTGAGCGGATGAATAAATAAGCTACTCTAATCTATAAACTAAGCAACACAGCAATATAATGGAATATAAAAGAGTAGGGAAGAAAGATGCAAACACAGAAAACACCAAGACGTGTTTTCGAAAAGGAAACCGAAGAACTCGGCGAAAAACCTCTCCGCCGCCCTCCAAGCAGAAATCGATCCACTAGACAATCAGTTGGGATACATGAGTTAGCAAGAGACCCTCCAAGCCTAATCTACCCGATGCACCTAAGCCCTTCAAGCTCCTACTCCAACAAGGCTTCTCGGAACCGTGTCTTGTGTAGCTCTCCGGATCCCGCAACAAGCTCCATGTTGCATCTGCCATTCCAGGCTTCTTCCAATGCTTCCCAGCAGCACCAAAACGTCACTCAGCACTCTCAAAGGATATGGTAAGTGTTTGGGCTATCAACCTCTCAATGGTATGGAAATGGAGAGGGAAGAGTTGAGGAAATACCACAAGCAAGTGTATAGAGAAAGGTGGCGATGAAAATCTCTAATTCCCAATGTGTTTGGCTAGGGTTTTCTCTCTGAATCATTCCTCAACATTTGTGGGTAATGAGGGTATATATAGGATAGGTACAGAAAGTGTGAGTCAGTCAGTACAGGCTAGCAAAACAGATTGCCTCGCAGGTGTTTCGCGGGAAGGCCTTACCCGCGAGACACAGCTGTCTCCACCTGGCCTGACTCTTCGCATTCCAACATGTGCATGGCACATGATTCACTTCGCGGGAAGCTAGGTCGCGACATACCCGCGAGAATTCTTTATTCTTCAAATGCCTGAGTCTTCACACTCTCTCTCTATCACACATCTCTTACAACAAATCCCACACTAGATACAGGGTATAATCGATTGGAAATGATTACAATCAAATTTGGTACGGAATAAAAGCCAACAAAAAACATAGTTGTAAATAACAACTTTACAATCTCCCCATTTGGCTATTCCGTGACAAAACCCTAAAACAGACTTTAGACTTAAACGTGAGTTTGGGAACAAAGGCAAAACTCACTCACACCTAATTCTAGATTCTGATAAGCTCTTGAAACATATGAACAAGTATCTCCTGAAACACAACAACACAATAACATCATTGTATGCAGAAAAACTTGAAAAGCATATGGAGCAATAATAGTATGATCAAGCAAAATGAAATAGAAATACTAGATCATGGCAAGATCAAACAAGCAATTACTATACAAAAGCGATCACTATGCTCATTCACACAAGGAATGAACTTTCGGATATGCAAGATGATAAGCTCATTTTAAAAGTATCATTTACAAATCCAACACTCAACCAATGCGAAATATATGAAGTATTTGCATCTAGGAACAATCCTACAAGGGCACAAGAGTGTTGTACTGAAGTAAAATGTATGACATTAAACATCAAGTACACAAGCATAAAGGCTGCATAAGCAAGGCACTGCATATGCATGGCACAAACCATAACAGCCTACAAGCCTGCAATTAAACAAACCCTAAAAGCTTACAAAAGCAACATGGGCACAAACCAAGATATGCTACAAAGCATAGAGAATAACACAAAAGAACTATAAAACCATCTGTAAGACCAATAACCAATGTTACTATGTTTCTAAGCTATGCTCCCCCCAACGCTATGCAAGCTCTTCTCCAGCTCCCTCTCAAAATTTTCTCCCCCTTTTTGACTGGAATGGCCAAAGGGCTAGAACTGATCTGACTCTGAATCCGAGCCTTGCTCCATGGACAAGTCTTGTATCTGTGAAGATAGCGCGGTGATCTGTCCTTGAAGATATGCAAACTGGTCTGCGGTGTGCTGTACATGAGAATCTAGCACTGTAGACATTTGATCCATTTTAGCTAGTAATAGATCAAGTTTACTCAAGCCTTGTGGTGGAGCCGAAGATGATGGCTGTGCAGAAGGCTCTGGAGTCAAGGTGAACCTATCAATCTCCCCCTCTGTATCTCCACCCTCATCTTGCTGAACACGAGGCTGTGGGATGGTATGCACACCAGTCTTGGAGCCCTTGATGTGTGCAGTGCTCCTAGTTAGTGTATGACCACCAATGGGGTAGTCCCTCTGAACAACTGTGAGGCCACTGGGTAGCTTGAGCTTTGCCTTGGCAATCAATCCCATGATCAAAGAGGGGAACGACATCACAGTTCGTGTATTCTGCTTTGTGATGCTCTTCTTCAGGACATGTATGATATGGCCATAAATGTCAATCTCCTTATGAGTAAAGAGATCATACAGGAATCTTGTTCTCGGAGCAGATAGTGTGGTGAGATTGGTGACCGGATACAGATTATGAATCATCACATAATTTAGTGTCCTCATTTCCGGAGAGAATTTGATGGTGTTCATGGATGATTCTTCGGTTCACCACCAAGAGCTGTAATCATCTCAGCAGTAGAGCCCAATCTGTCCTCATATGCAACTGTAATTGGCTGAGATGGAGGCCGTATTTCCAAAAAGTCTTGGATGATCTCTCTCGTAATCACAAATTCCTTGTGTCGTACCCAGCACTCAATACAGTCTCCGTTGACAGTGGCATTTGAGAAGAACTCCCTGATTATCTCTGAATAAACAACCCCGGTTGGGTTCAACAGCTTGGTCCAGGTTCTATCTTTGAACACTTCAGGGATGAGAGTGTCCTCAAGAGTTTCTAAATGGACCACTCTCTCCATGATGATCGTCTTGTCCTTATAGCAGTCATTGTACTTCATATCTGCTTCCGCGGACTTAAAATGATCAGAATCAGTGCGTGCACGCTTTGAAGTTGGTTTCTTCTTAGCTGCATGCTTGGTGGGAGACATCTGCACAATTTCACAAAGCAGAAAGGGAACAAGTGCACAAACACCAAAACAGAGCACACAAACAAACAAAAATTTTGATTAGAATCAAGTTAGTCCCAAAGCACAAGAAAACTATCCTAAAGCAGATCAAAACCAACTCAAGGAATATGGAAAAAGCATATAAAACGAAAATAAAATACACAATGCATGAAAGTAACTGTGCATGTGTGTGCATGTGTGTGCATATGCTGATGCATGTGTGTGCAGCATGAGATGCATGGGGGTGTGCCTAGAGGGTGCCTAGGTGTGTGCCAAGTGAGTGCATCATGAGCAGAGTGTAGGAAACACTTGATCAAAAACCAAACCAAGTAAAGTAAGGATAAACATATGGAAACCCATAAATTGGAACTCACATGAATCCAATTAAACACAAAAATGTTACTCGGACATTTTATCAAACACCTAACATGCACATATGAACTCTAAGCATGAACAATGCATGAACATGAGAAAATCTACCCTCAATACATGTCAAAATGCCACAAGGGGCCAACACAGATACACAGAAAACAAAAGGGACACAACCCAAACAAAAGATATGACCAATAATCACCCAATTTGGAAAACCAACCCAAATTTTTGAAAATCCCCAATTAACAAAACCCTAAAAAAAATTCTGCAAAATTTAAGTAGAAACTTAAAAAGGAATAGTTTGTAAGACATACCTTGAAGAAAAAATGCAGAAAAGAAGCTTGGATTGAAAGGGGTTGAATGGAATAGTAATTTTGGAAGAAAAGGGTTCGAAGGAGTTTGAGCGAGGGAAGAGGTTTTGATTTGAAAAACTGTCGCATTAGCAATATAAAACTAAAAACACGCGTTTTTCGCGGGTTAGAGAGTGGCGACATAGTCGCGATACAGTCGCGAAAATGACTACTGAAGCACAAAAGCTTTCGCGAGAAGCTTTAAGTCGCGAGACAGTCGCGATACCTTCTGTCTGAATTTTGAAAAAATCCAATTTTTGGCCAAACAACATTTCGCGAGAAGCTGTTGGTCGCGAGAAAGTCGCGAGAGTTTCTTTGTGACATGATGAACAATTATTTCCCTCAAGCCCTTTTCGCGGGAAGCTCTAAGTCGCGAGCTTCTCGCAAAACAGCCCCTGAACCAGTTTTTGAAGAAAAACACAACAATGCATTTTGAACAAAAACAAAAGACACGAAAGTAGAAAATCACTTCTAAAAACAAATAAAACACTCAAAAATCTTTTTGGGTTTGATCAACCAGTTCTTGAGCATACACATCACATTTGAACATGTACAATCACACAAATGAGATAGGCATTGATTGAATCAAAGTCTTGTGTGTTGTGTGTGATTATGAAATGTGGAATAGTCTATAGACCAGAGCGAAGCTTCAATGATCAATTCAATCGAGTCATACACAACTGTTACGAAATCAAGTGGACAATCTCCATTATAGAAATGAGTATTTATGACTTCCCACACATTGAATACAAAACAAAAAAGCTTTTCATTTGGCTTCCGCATAAGGCATAACAATTGGTCCAATTTATTTTGTTTGGACAAAAACATCTCATTTTGAGATTGGTGCTTGAAATTTATGATATTTCAACATTGATGATTAGCCTTTGGCTTTTTGAGCACCATATAAAACATATTAAGAAGAGTCGCTTTCCCTTTTTCCTAGTCGAATACTAGTGTGTGTGACAGGCTTTTGCAGCTCAATATCTCTTTTCATTTGGAGATTTACATTTGGTGAGCTCTTTTCGCAAAAAAAACATAAAAATAAAGTGGGAAGAGATATAGACACAAGTCTATGCAAGTATCAAGACCAACAAGACTATTGACCAATCATTCATAACAAGCTTGAAGATCTATTTACAACAGTCACACATAGTATTCAAGATTTCTCCCACGAAGAAATGAGTGCATACAAGACAAGCCAAGATCGTAAATGTACTACGCCATAAGTACGAAGGTACTAGGCCAAACTCACATGTGACATACACAAAACAAGTGATCAAACTTTTGAGATTTTTCAATTTTTTATGGGTTTTTGAATTTTTGAACACACTCAAAACAGAACAAGAAAAGTATGATCAACAAAAATAGCTGGTACAAACCAACCGGAAAAAAAACAACAGCAAAAAGAAAGCAATGCATGAAATGATGCAACAGCAAATGTCCCTAAACATTGAAAGAATTTATGCATGGACATGTTATAATGCTTATGCATGAGTACCCCTCTTCACCCACACGTCACGTGCGTTTGGGGTGATATCCTTGACGGATTGGGTATGAGAGTTTGGACTTCCAAACCTTCTGGTGAAACTCTCCAAGCAAGTGGTGAAGGCACAGATCATTTTCATCACGTCCGTCATACCGGGATCACGATTTTGACTTCTTGGTTGCTCACCACCCCAAGACCTCATGTCATTTCTCCTTCCTCGTGACCGAGGTGCGCTTGCATTGTTATCTGCTCTCAGCTTTTGACAGTTGGGTCTAGTGTGTCCCTGCAATCCGCAATAATAACACACATAATCCGTCCTAGGACCCCTTTGTGATCTTGGGAGAGATCTTCCTCTTGTTTCATGTTTAACCACAAATTGATTTCGGGGCTTACTCACCATTCGATGCTCAGCCACATTCTTCTTCTTTACATCCTCAACTTTCTCAAGAATTGGCTCTTCAACAACCGTCTCGTTTGCCTTCACAAACTTTACTTTTTTGATGACTTTGGCTGATGAGCAGCTTCCTCCGGTGTATCCCAGCCCGGACTTGTCTGAAGAAGGTTTTTGAGATGATATAACATCTTCTAACTTCTGAGATGAGACTCTCTCTATCTTAGCATGAGCTTGCACAACCTCTTGCTCAAGAAATCTCACCTTTGTATATGCTTCAGACAGCTCACCATTTAGTGTCTCAATCTCACACTTAGCCTCTTTATATCTGATCAAGAGACTTCTGTAATCTTCCTCAGCTTTTTTCATTTTCCTTACAGCTGCCTTGGCTACTCTGGAATGCTCTCTCGACTTCTCAAGTAGCAAGGAGTAATTTTCTTGAAGATTAGCTGTATTTTCTTCCTCTTCAGCATCTGATTCTTCCATAATCCCCATAGACTCTGAATCAGAATGCTCACCAAGTTCCTTCACAAGTGCACCCAAATCATCCGATGACTCCACATGAGCAATGGTTATGAAGGCGGAGTAGTTTCCCTCTCCGTCACAACTCTCTTCCGAGTCAGACTCAGAAGATTCTGAATCACTGAGCGTCGTGGCGTAAGCCTTGCCTTTTCCCCTCAAAAAATTTGGACACTTCTTCTTTAGATGTCCGTGGCCATTGCACTCATAGCACACAATGTCTGAAGAAGGTTGAGAATCCTTCCCTTCTTTCCTCATAAACTCTTTCCTATCACCTCTTGAAGATGAAAATTTCTCTCTGTTGAATGGTTTTCCACTGTTCTTCATCTTCAGAAATTTTCGGAAGTTTTTCGCAAGATATACTACTTCCTTCTCCACTCCATCTTTTGCGGAAGGATCATCCATTCGTTCGGTGATGGTTTTAAGAGCAAGTGATTTACTCATCTTGTGCGAAGGTAGTCCAAGCTCATACGTTTGAAGTGATCCAATGAGCTCTTGGATCTTAATTTCATCCAAATCCTTGCTTTCCTCTATGGCTGTGACTTTTGCTCGAAAGCTCTCCGGTGAGAACCTCAAAATTTTTCTCACCACCTTAGTATCTTCAATCTTCTCCCCAAGATTGAGTTTAGCAATTACAATTTCATTGAGCTTCCCATAGAATGAATTAAATGGTTCATCATCCCCCCATCTTGAGCTCTTCAAATTTGGTGGTAAGCATTTGAAGCTTTGTGTCCTTAACTTTCTTCGTACCTTCATATGTCGTCTCCAAAATCTCCCAAGCTTCCTTGGCTACTGTCATATGAGAGATCCTGTGGAATTCATCAGGAGACACACCACAAAAAATAGCATTTAACGCTTTACTATTAGCATTGGCTGCTGCGAGAGCTGCCTTATCCCAAGTGGACTTAGGATCCGTCGGCTTAGTCCAACCTATCTCAACTGCAGCCCAAACGGTATCATCTATAAAGCATAAGAATGCTCTCATTCTGACTTTCCAGAAAGCATAATTGTTCCCATCAAAAAATGGTGGAACATTAAGCGATTGAGACTGGTCCATCTCAAATAGGGTCAAGGATCACACTCAGGTATTTAAACCACAGTGAGTGTACCCGCTCTGATACCAATTGAAAGCTCGAAAATGTGTTGAAAACACAAGAGCAATTTAGACCCCCCAATTAAAATTACGGCTCGATAGATTTTACACTAACTTACTACAAAGTGCGGAATAGTGTAAATGCGAGCGGATGAATAAATAAGCTACTCTAATCCATAAACTAAGCAACACAGCAGTATAATGGAATATAAAAGAGTAGGGAAGAAAGATGCAAACACAGAAAACACCAAGACGTGTTTTCGAAGAGGAAACCGAAGAACTCGGCGAAAAACCTCTTCGCCGCCCTCCAAGCGGAAATCGATCCACTAGACAATCAGTTGGGATACATGGGTTAGCAAGAGACCCTCCAAGCTTAATCTACCCGATGCACCTAAGCCCTCCAAGCTCCTACTCCAACAAGGCTTCTCGGAACCGTGTCTTGTCTAACTTTCCGGATCCCGCAACAAGCTCCATGTTGCATCTGCCAAGCTTCTTCCAATGCTTCCCAGCAGCACCAAAACGTCACTCAACACTCTCAAAGGGTGAGGTAAGTGTTTGGGATATCAACCTCTCAAAGGTATGGAAATGGAGAGGGAAGAGTTGAGGAAATACCACAAGCAAGTGTATAGAGAAAGGTGGGGATTACAATCTCTAATTCCCAATGTGTTTGGCTAGGGTTTTCTCTCTGAAGCGTTTCTCAACATTTGTGGGTAATAAGGGTATATATAGGATAGGTACAAAAAGTGTGAGTCATTCAGTACAGGCTGGCAGAACAAATTGCCTCGCGGGTGTCTCGCGAGAAGGCCTTATCCGCGAGATACTAGCGAGACATAGCTGTCTCCACCTGGCCTGACTCTTCGCATTCCAGCATGTGCATGGCACATGGTTCACTTCGCGGGAAGCTAGGTCGCGACATACCTGCGAGAATTCTTCATCCTTCAAATGCATGAGTCTTCACACTCTCTCTCTATCACACATCCCTTACAACAAATCCCACAAAAGATACAGGGTATAAACGATTGAAAATGATTACAATCAAATTTGGCACGGAATAAAAGCCAACAAAATACATAGTTGTAAATAACAACTTTACACACATAATGAAAACAATGTTCAAAAACTTAATATCATAACCAACACCATAAACATAATATAACATAATATAAGACTGAAATATAAACAAGATAAACATTGTTTTTGATTGCTCCCCCTCAAAATAGCACTCCCCCTCAAGAGCTAGCACTAAAAAATTCTCCCCCGTTTTGAGCAGAATGGCCAAAGGGTCATTGCTGGGTGTTGATGCTGTCAAACTTGGTTGAAAGTATGTTGAGCTACTCTTGAATTGCTGCCATCTTGTCAGTATGCTCATTCTGGACCTCTTGGAGTCCATCAATCCTCTCCAGGATGATCTTAAATGCATCTAGTGGTACAGCTGATGAGGTTGAAGCCTTGCTCCTTTTGCTTCTGCTTCTGGGTGTGGACGTCTGTCCAGCAGCCTCTGCTTCAGTTTCCATGGGATCACCTTCTCCTTGGTTACCCTCCTCTTCATCTCCAAGAAGATGAACTTGAATCTTGATGATGGTAATTTTGTTGATGGCTGAAGGTGTAGACATGGGGCTGATATCTTGAGCGATTGCAACACCTTTTGCTCTGAAAACTCTCATGAGAAGAGTAGGAAAGATTAGCTTGGGCCTAGAAGTGGTTCTGGTTTCATCCATAATTGTGTCAAATATGTGAGAGCTGATGTCAATGAAGGTTTTCTCCTTGAGCTTCATGAGGAAAATTGCTCTGGCATTGTTGATTGTAGTCAGCTTCATCACTGGATATAAGTTGAACATCATGATAGTGGTGAGGCACCTCATGTCAACTGGAAATGCTGTAGTGTCGAGGCACCTCCCCTCTCTTTGTCCACCAATGCGATTCTTGACAGTTTCTATAAACATCATCCTGTCCTTGTAGTTGGTGAAATCATGATCCTTTAAACCCTCAAGCCCTAGTACCTCATCAATGTCATGTGCATCTAGGGTGAACTCATGTCCTCTGATCCAGCAATTCAGCTTATCCTCCTTTATAACAGCATTTGCATAGAATTCTTGTATTAAAGGCTCACAAACTGGAGGAAGGTCACTCAACAACTTATCCCATCCTTTGCCCTCAAAGCATTCTAGAATGAAGGTGTCCTTCAAGTCCCCTAAGTCTACAAATCTTTCTTGTATAATAGTTCCCTTCAAGAAAGAATCTCTGTATCTTTCAAAATGTTGAACAGACCTAAATAGGTTATGGTCTGTTTTCAGCCTTTTATCTGCCTTCTTAGCAGGAGTCTTCTTCTTTGTAGGTGTGGGAGCCATTTGTGATCAAGCAGAAAAGGCCATAACAAGAGCAGAGCATAATAGGAGGAAATAAACACATATTAGTGACAAGTTAGTTACAAGAGGAGTAATAAATCTAAAAACCATAGAAGGATAGCACAAATTAGAACTCAGTAACTCAAATAAGAATAGTATGTACCATAAACATCTATATTAAGACAGAGACAACCACATTAAGTCAAAAGTAAGCCTATGTCAATGAGATATATCTTAAGGAATATGAAATGTTCAAGATATACCCACAAGACAAAAGCACACACATGATATAACAACCAAAAAAATATTAGCCACACAATCAAAAACCTCAGTCAAACTGAAACAACCATACTCGCACTCAGAGCAAATCACAGAAAACCCAAACACATAAATCTTATGGGTATGAGAGCTTTCAAATAACAAATCTTAGATTACAGACTAGCTTAATCATAAAGGCAAGCATATTTGGCATTCAATCAACAAGACCAACTATTCCCCAAACAGCCAAACATAACATTTTAAGCAAAACCCATGTTCGATCAAAGCAAAGATCAAAAACTCACCAAAAATCTCACAAAATGAAGAAATACACTTATAAACATGTAAAAAAGAGTGAGAAAATAAAAACCCAAACCTTTTTCTTGAAGATTGGAGTAGAAAAAGTGCAAAAGTTGAGGTTTTTCGAAGAGAGACACGGTGAGCTTGAGAGAGTAGAAATGGGGAAGACAATGAACAATCACAGAAGTTCGAGGAAAAAACTGAAAAGTTTTAAAAACTGACTTTAAAACGCAAAACACTCGTTTTTCGAGACTGGAACAAGTCGCATCCAAGCCGCCAGGGTTAGCCGCCAGAACACTTAAAAGAGAAAATTTGGAAAATTTTTCTAAGTGTTTTTCGCGACTGGAAGGTCTACCCGTGAGAGAGTCACGAGGTGAGCCACGAAAATCTCTGTGTACCCCTCGCGACTAGACCTTCCACCCGCGAACAAGTCACCACACTGAGCCGCGAGAAACATAAACACCCAAGTTTTGAAAAATATTCTAAGTATTTTTTGCGACTGAGACATTGACTTGCGAGTGAGCCGCGAAAAATCTCAAAGTGGGCTCGCGACTAGGACATGCGACTGGCCCAACCCACGACTGAGTCGCCAAAACAAGGCAACACTGTTTTTGAAATTTTGACATTTTTGTAAAAACAAAATACTTTCCAAAAACAAACAAAACACTCAAAAATCTTTTTGTGTTTGATTAACAAAGATTGAGCATGTGAAAACACATTTAATCAAGTACACTCACACAAATGAATATGGCATTCATTGAACATAGACATGTGTGATGTGAGTGGATATCAAAAATGAGATAGTCCTTAGTCTAATGTGAAGTTTCAATGATCAATTCAACCAAGGCATACATAACTAGCACTAGATAAAGTGACCCATCTCAATTATAGAAATATGCATATATGACCTCTCACATAAACTTGATAACATTACTCTGAAGCTTTTCATTTGGCTCCATATACATCATATCATTTGATTTTTTGAATCAATACATCTCATTTTGAAATCGATGCCTGAAATTTTCGATATTTCAATTTGATGAGCAAGCCTTTGGCTTTTTGGGCATCATACATTTTATTTCAAGTCTCTTTCCCTTTTTCTTAGTCAAATACTAGTATGTGCGACAAGCTTTTGCAGCTCAATATCTCTTTTCATTTGGAGATTTACATTTAATGATCTCTATAAGCAAAAACAATAAAATAAAAGATTGGGAAGATATATAGGCACAAGTCTATGCATGTCTCAAGATCAACAAAATCATTCACTAATCATTCATGACAAGGTTGAAGATCTATTTACAACAGTCACATAGATTTCAAAATTTCTCCCACAATGATATGAGTGCATAGGAAACAAGCTAAGCTCGTAGATGCACAAAGCCATTAGTACAAAGGTACAAGGCAAAACATGCTTTGAGACAAAACTCAACAAAGTTGATTAAACTTTTTGGATTTTCTACTTTTTATGTGTTTTTGGATTTTTGACACAAAAGCAGTAAAAGGTTGATCAGAAACAGGACAACAATGTAAAAACATTTTAAAACAAAAACAAACAAACAAACAATATTTCAACTCAAACTCGCAAGAAGCACACAACCAAGCATATACACAAAACATGGGAAGTATTAATGCATGGACATGTTGTAATGCTTATGCATTAGTACCCTTCGTCACCCACACGTCACGTGCGTTTAGGGTGATATCCTTGACGGATTGGGTATGAGAGTTAGGACTTTCAAACCTTCTTGTGAAGCTTTCCAAGCAATTGGTGAAGGCACCGGTCATCTTCATTACGTCCATCATTCCGGGATCACCGTTTTGACTTCTTGGTTGCTCACCACCCCAAGACCTCTTGTCATTTCTTCTTCCTCGTGACCGAGGAGCGCTTGCATTGTTCAATGCTCTCAACTTATGACAGTTGGGTCTAGTATGTCCTTGCAGTCCGCAATGGTGACAAAAATGATTCGTTCTAGGACCCCATTGTGATCTTGGAAGAGATCTTCCTTTAGCTTCAAATCTAGCTTCTGATTGATTACAGGACTTATTAAACACCCGTTGTTTAGCCACCTTCTTCTTTTTCTCAACCTTAACTTTCTCAGGAATAGACTCTTCTACAACCGTCTCTTTGGCCTTCACAAACTTCACTTCTTTGGTGACATTGGCCGATGAGCTACTCCCTCCGGTGTATCCCAACCCGGACTTATCTAAAAAATGTTTTTGAGATGAAATAACATCTTCTAGCTTCTTGGAGGAGACCCTCTCTATCTTGGCATGTGCTTGCACTACCTCTTGCTCAAGAAATCTCACTTTTGTGTAAACTTTTGATAGCTCACCATTTAGTGTCTCAATCTCACACTTTGCTTCCTTATATCTGACCAGGAGACTTTTGTAGTCCTCCTCTACTTTCTTCATCTTCTTCATAGCCGCCTTCGCCATCCTTGCATACTCTCCCGATTTCTCAAGAAGTAAGGTGTAATTCTCTTGAAGACTAGCTGTATCTTTATCCTCTTCAGCATTTGATTCCTCAACAATCGCTATGGATTCTTCATCACTATGTTCTCCAAGTTCTTGTACAAGTTTATTCAAGTCCTCCGAGGACTCAACATGTTCAATAGCCATAAATGCGGAGTAATTTCCTTCTCCGTCATAGCTATCCTTAGAGTCAGAATTTGATGAGTCCGAGTCACTTAGAGTAGTGGCATAGACCATGCCCTTCGACTTCAAATAGTTGGGACATTCCTTTTTGAAGTGTCCATGTCCATTACACTCGAAGCACGTGATTCCTTGTGAAGATTGGGAATCTCTACCATCTTTCCTTCTGAATTCTTTCTTCTCCTTCCCGGAACTCTGAAATTTCACTTTGTCACTAGATTTCCCACTATTCTTGAGTTTTAAGAATTTCAGGAAGTTTTTTACAAGATACGCCATATCTTTATCTACACCATCCTCCTCCGAAGAGTCATGAGATACTACCCTCTCATCAATTGTCTTAAGAGCAAGATATTTGCTCTTCCTCTGCATGGGCAGTGACAATTCATACGTCTGCAATGAACCAATCAACTCTTGGACTTTGATGTCGTCAAGATCCTTACTCTCTTCAATGGCTGTTACTTTAGCACGGAAGCTTTCCGGCAGTGACCGAAGGATCTTCCTTACTATTTTAGAATCCTCCGTCTTTTCCCCCAAATTGAATTTCTCCTCGCTCATCTTGAGCTCCTCAAAGCGAGTAGTCAACATCTGTAGTTTGGTGTCTTTACTTTCTTTGTTCCTTCATAAGTAGTCTCCAAAATCTCTCATGCTTCCTTAGCAATAGTGATATGTGAAATCCTGTGAAATTCTTTTGGAGAGACACCACAGAAAATAGCATTCAAGGCTTTACTATTAGCATTAGCCGCCGCAAGAGCTGCCTTATCCCAAGTGGATTTGGTAGCCTCTGGCCTAGTCCAGCCTACTTCAAATGCATCCCACATAGCATCATCAATAGAACACAAAAGTGCCCTCATTCGGACTTTCCAAAATGCATAATTATTACCATAAAAAAATGGTGGCACATTTAGAGATTGAGACCTATCCATCTCAATACGGGGTCAGGGATCGCACTAAGGTGTTTAAACCACAATAAGTGCACCCACTCTGATACCAATTGAATGTTCAAAATGTGTGTAAAACACCCTTGAACGTTTAGACCCCAAATTACAAATTATCAATTCAAGCTTAATATCAAACAATTAATGTGCGGAACATGAACATAAGCTAAATACAGAATTGATAAACAATCTAAGCCAAATATAATCACATCCACAATAGAAAATAAATGGCAAAGATAAAGGGAAGAAAGATGCAAACACAAGGACAACACGCGATATGTTATCGAAAAGGAAACTGAAGCCCTCGGCATAAAACCTCTCCGCCGCTCTCCAAGCGGTCAATAATCCACTAAAAAATGTAGTTGGGATACATGAACAGTAATAGACCCTCCAAGCCTAATCTACCCAGTGTACCTAAGCCCTCTAAGTTTCCTGCTCCAACGAGGTTGCGCTGAACCTTTTTCTTTTCTAGCATACCGGATTCCGCTATAACCCATAGCATTAACCAATAACCATTGGTCCCTTCTTAACTGCTTCATAAAGCACCAAATAAACCTTCTCACAGATGTGGGTATGGTGAGATAAGGATTTGGTCAAGAACCTCTCAAGGATTTAACAATGGATAGGGTGAGAGTAGAGGAATTTGAAGAGTCTCTTAGATGAAGATTATTGATGAATCAATCTTGTTTTTCTCTAGGGTTTCTCTCTCAAAATTCTCTCTGGAAGCTCTCTACATTTCGTGGGTATAAGGGTCTATATAGTGGTGTGTACTTGGAATGCAAAGAGTCAGTTTTTTTCCAAAACAGAGCTAGCTAGCGGCTTAGCCTCGCGACTGGACTGAGTCGCGAGTTCAAGCCGCGAGGTAACTGCATTGCCAATCTGGATCTTTTGTCCTGTAGTGCAACAGCTGGCATAACGCTTTAGCTTCCCGCATGCTTGACACGTGACCATCTTCTGGCGGCTTGCCAGTCGCGAGCCACCCGCGAGTTCCAGTCGCGAGTCCCTGCTTCTTTGCACAATCTTGAACATTTCTTCACACTCTCTCACACACTACCCTTACATGAATCCCACCTAAATACAGGGTTACTAATTGCTAAAATACAAGCAATTTTGGCACGGAATAAAGCCAACAAGATGGTTGATTAAATTCAACCTTACAGGTCCAATTTTCAAAACCACCACAAATGACGAAGTTGTAATTTGCCCTTTACTTTATCTTCATCATTGTGCTTATGGCAAATTATCTCTACATTCCACAGGGTATATTAACATAATCCTTCTTGAGAAATTAAAAAAAATAAAAAATAAAAACTTTATTCTGTATTTGCTTCATATCAATGACAGGCTATAAGCCCAATTGCTATTACATAAACCATTGCTCTTATTTATTTATTTATTTATTTTTATGAATAATTCAATCATATTTGGATTGTTTCTTGTTAAAATCAAACCATTTACATACAAACAAACAATCAAGATATCTCAATTCATATGACTTACAATAAAAAGTATGTTCATGTGGGTATTAGAGGACCCGATGTTTTGTAAGCATCTATCAATTATGTTGTTCTAAAGCTATATTGAGCCTTTTCAACCTTAAAACTTTGTCTTAATTCCTTTTGAGAGTATAGCTCATGGCAACAAAAACTTCTTCTGCCAGATAAGCAATCAAAAATCATATTTATCATATATTTGATATCTATATATTTATTCTATACTATTCTAGCAATTATTAGAGCACTAGCATCAGGCATGCTATGTCAACTGCCATTTTACCATATCAAAACTTATTTTATCAATTTTAACACCTCATGAACCTTGTTTTTTGGTGTTTGGTGTGTCAAATGCTAAAATTTTAGCATTTGACACTTTTTAGCATTTGATACACCTGATGCTAGTGCTCTTTGTGGTATAATTTCCAAAGGAGAAATTAAGGCAAATGTATCATCATAATTAAGGCATAACATTTAGATTAGGATAGAGCAGAGTTTCTATCTTTTATATATATATATATATATATATATATATATAAACCCCTATGTTGGCTATAAACCTTAACCATCATTCTTTCTTTGTATCTATCTACCTCATTTTTTACTCTTTTTCATCTTGTACACCATTGTACATCAATAGCCTTTCTTCCATACACTAAATTTGTTACCCCTATTTATCATTCTTTTTCTATTGCCTTGATCTCTTTGTTGATAACATTTCTTTATATTTTATAGGTTTTCAATCCTCAAACAAGCAAAAAAAAAAAAGTTTAGATCATACATATTCTCAATTGAATCATTGAAATCTTGTAGACTTCCCATTCACCATAGCCTTTCACTAGAACTTCTTTCTAGTGTTGATAATAACAATACTTTTATGAATAAGAGGTGTTGGTGATGGAGGTGGATAGGAAAGTTCTTCCAAACTTAATTAACATTGTTCTCCACTAGGCAATGAAAAAAAAAAGATATTTCTCATCTTTTTGGGTACCCTTATTTCATACGTCGGGTTTAAATTGACCCTAATTAAATAAACCAATTACCCAAGTTGATTAATTGGTCTAATTACATGCAATGTCCAATAAATTAGGTACAACCACATTGCCAGTCTAGGGTTGATTGCAGTGGAAAATAAATTTGACATAGGTGATATAGTCACGATAGGAAATTCTTTAAAGGAAAAACCCTAATGAGTGTTATTTAGGTCACAACTCTCTAAAGAATCCACTAACAAAGATTGAGTTTACAAGTACAGGGAATTACCCAATCCCGAAATACCTACTTACAGTAGAACGTATTGACTTATGCCTAGCTCTAACCCAATTGGACTACTCCTTTTAGCAGACTTCTTCAATGTGCACATATCTACCAATCTATGGCTGAATCTTACAACAATCCTTGATTGATGCACTTGATTTGTGCAAAGTTTTTCACAGTAACATGCTCTAATACAAACAGTAGCAGCTTAGTATAAAACCCTAGGCATACAAAATTGCAGCAACCCCTTAGTATGCATGTCTCTTCTCTCTCTCTATGATGAGGATTGTAAAATATGGTTTTTATACCTTCAGGAACCCTAGTGCACTATCCCAAGACGAACCAAGTCATTGTGAGCTAAAACAAAAAATTCTATTTAGTTTTCATGTAGCTCGATTGTTTGTGAGGTGTTGATCCATGTATTGAGATCAAGTAATTCTCGATTGGGTGCGGGTGTGGGTGCGGGTGTAGGACTCGGTAATTTTTGAAAAATGTGGGTGCGGGTGCGGCGGGACTCGGCGATTAAAAAATTATTAAAAATATTTTTATATAGTGAATTTAATATTTTCATATAAAAAAAATCAAATAAATGGTAGAATTTATTATTAAAAAATAATTATTTATGATTTGTTTTTAATAAAATTAATATTTTTGGTAATTGTAAACAAAAAACCATCCTTCACTCATTTTTTCAATTCCCAAGCCCACCCACATTAAATATTTGACTTTTCCACCTCCTTAATTTATATTCTTTTGTTACTCTTTTGTTACGTATTCTTCTTCCATCTTTTTTTTTTTTTTCTGGTGTCTTCTCATCTTCTTCTTCCTTCTCTTTTTTTTTTTTTTTTTCCTCTCACAAGGCCACATGAAGCAGAAGAATGGCAGCCACTGCCCATTTCGTCCTGTTTCGGCCGTATCGGCCTGTTTCGGTTGCCATTTCGGCCGGAATCGGCATGTTTCGGTGGTCGTATCGGCCGTATCGGATTCCATTTCCGCCGGAATCGGCCCGTTTTGGCCCGAATCTGGCCGAGTCGGGGCGAATCGGCTCGAATCTGGCCGAGTCGGCGCGAATCCAAAAAAAAAAGGGAAGAGTCGGCGAGTCGGACACCGGACACCGCGTCGGGCCGCGTCGGACTCCGGTGCGGCGACCTTGGAGCCGCGTCGGTGCTTTCTAGGGTACAACACAATATAGATATTGCTTTGAATTTAGTCAACCGTTGTCCGCGTTTGGTTGTTGCTCAAGACAGACATGGTAACTCCCCTTTTTATGCACTGGCTTGTATGCCTGACCATTTCCTAAGTGGAAATCGGCTCGTATTTTGGAAACAATAGATCTATTCCGGTTAGTACCATCCCTTTTACTCTTCACTCTAGTTTTTCGTTGACTTGTCTTAGTATTATGTAAAGAGAAAACATTGCATCAAGAGCTGGCGTAAAACCATTGTTTTACGCCAGCCAATTAAAAACAGACACGTGGAAAAAATAAATTCACACTTAAAACCCCTCTCCAAAACATACTCCAAACAGAACGAAGAAAGAAGAGAAAGAAACCCAGCCCTCCCTCAGACAAAAGCTCACGCCGAACCTCCACCACCGCCACACAGATCGCCGGAGCAGAACGATTTCGAAGAAGAAGAGTTCGCCGGAGCTTGGAAACAAACCGGAGCTACCGTGAGCCACGATCCAAAGGTTTGTTTTCCATGATTTTCCCTTTTCCCCAAGCTGGATTTCGAATTGGGTGTTCGGATTTTTGGTTTGCTTCATCGGAAAGTTTCAAATTTTGAGCATTTGCTTTTTGATGAGAACGGAGGGTGAGTGTTTGTTCACATCTTGTATTGTTCTAATGGAAGATGCTGTGTTGGGTTTTGATGTGATCTGGGGTTTGTTTGGTTTTTGAATTGTGGATGTTTGATTGATTTGATTAAGTTAGATTGACTGTTAGATAAATTGGCTTTAGATGTACAATGTGATGGAATCGAGTTTGGAAATGATAATTGAATACTGAAATGGAACTTGCTGTGAAGAATCTGACAATTGTGTTGAAAGTTTGAAAATTTGTTTTACTTTTTCACAAGTGGGTTTTTATTGGGTTGCTATAGCTATATTATGCTTATAAGATTGATATTGTGTTTTTTCTGATTTCTTTTGTTGTGGTTTGAACTGGGTAAATTTTGGTTTTTGAAGTTTATGTTGGGTTTCTGGAGTATTTTTTTGTATGTATATTCATGTGTATGTGGGTTTTACTTGGTGCAATATTAATATGTGTATGTTGGGTTGCTGGAGCTTTTGTATTTGTTTGCTGGAGATTAAGGGCACTTATTAGTCATTGGTATCCACAAAAAAATTTTGTTTAGTGTTTATTAATCTATGCTTGATGCTACTTGGGAAGTCTTGCTAGCTTGCTATTTTGGAAGCAAACAAATTAGCATTGTCTTCTATATATGAACTTTGCTATTGTGGTTCTGTTTTGGTTCTGCAAATTTGTAGGTTGTGTTGCTTTGTCTGGCTGGGGCTTATTTGAGGTTCCTTTTGGTTTGTTTTTGTTGGTCTCCCTTTTAAGAGCCTTGTCTTTATTATTGCTGGTTTGGGCTGTGTGGTTCTGTTTTGTTGCTGGTTCTCCAGCTCTTTCAATAATGATTCTTGATTAAATAATATAAAAAAATAAAAAATAAAACACACACACACACACACAATGTTAATAGATTAGGAGGAGGGTTTGTTAAATTTGTGCTTCGATGTGTGTGTTTATATTTTTATCTTTTGAAATTCATCAAACACTAGTTGGTTTTTCAAATCTTTTTACAGCCCCACGTGTTCTAACATTGAGAATAAGAATCACCTCAGTATGGAGGATTCCAGTGCTACATAGCCATGAGAATCAATTACGTATTTAGTTTTTGGTGACTTTGGTGGCAGGGTGGTGAAGCAAGAAATGGGGAATATTGGAAAGGATGTAACTGAGCCGCTATCACACCAAGAAACAAGCCAAAGTCTTACATCATCTTCAAGTATCTGCTCAAGAGCATTTTCCTCTTCTTTCCTTTGTTTGAATCTGGCATTATCGGAAGGCAGTCGAAAAAGAGGCATAGTTTTGCTCTTCAGGATTGTTTTTGGAGTGTCTGGAAGGAGAATGGCTGCCTATTTGTTTTTTTTTCTTTGGGGCTTGTAGGGCAGGGGTTAGTAGGCATCAAAGAATTAACTAGAAAATCAAAAAGTAATGATTTGTCATTGAAGATGGAGCATTGATCCCATCTGAAATTTGTACTCACAGCTTTGTTTTCCACAATATCTGTGCTAGAGACTATACAAGTGAATACATCAAGTTATAGTTATATATTGTTAATACTTCTCATTTCTGTAGTTATTTCTTCTTTGGTGCTTATACATGTACAGCACAGCGAATCAAGTTATAAGTTTGTCAAACATTGGAAAGACCTAAGACTAATCATGCTTATTTGACTTATGGTGTTTTAGGACACACTCGTTTCAATTATTTCAAATTATCTGAACGTAGACTAAACACATTTTCCACATTTTGAAGAGTATACATCATAATAACATAAAGCTTATTTTTCCAGGGAGAAACAAAATAGAAAATGCACCTATTGCCTTTAAAATTGATCAAACTCCTTCATCAAAAATGAAAAAAACCTCCATGCTTGCACATGTTTTTTTTTTTTTTGGCGGTTTTTTTATTTTATTTTTTTATTTTGAAGTTTTATGCAAAAATTAAACTTGAGAATACATTCACCTAAAATAAAACCTATCACAATTTTTTTTTATAAAAGTTTCTAATTGAGATTACATTTACTTGAAATAAAATCTGTCACAATTTTTTCTATAATAAACCTGTCACAATTTTCTCTATAAGAGTTTCTAATTGAGAATACATTCACCTGAAATAAAACTTGTCACAATTTTTTCTATAAGAGTTCACCTGAAATAAAACCTGTCACAAATTTTCTTATAAAAGTTTCTAATTGAGAATACATTCACCTGAAATAAAACCTGTCACAATTCAATTCATAAAAGATCATATGATTGACCATACATCTTGAAATAAAATTTGTCACAATTCTTTTGGGAAATTTCTAATTGAGAATACATTCATTTAGAATAAAACCTGTCATAGTTCAATATACAAAAAAGAGGATCCTATGATCTTGTTTGTACATCTAGAATAAAACCTGTCTATCCACCACAATTTAAACATTATATAACAAAAAAATATTTGCTTCCCAATCTATTCTCTTGGACACAAAACTTGTTTGTACATCAACTTTCTTGGAATTGTTGTAATGGATCCTACATAAAAGAATGTACAAAAAATACAAAAAATAAAATTAGAATGAACACAATTAAAAAAAAATTCAACATATTCTAATTAAACGCTAAGTGGTCATACCGTAAATGATGACTGGTTGGGATATATATGCATAGTAGATGATGATGTAGAAGGATATGTCACAGTTGGCAAAGAGTCCTAGAGATGATTGACAAATAAAAAAATGAATAAATAAGAAAAACATCTATTACAGAACAATTTATACTAAGTAAAAAAATCAAATACATCATATACCTGTACCAAACTTGTGGAGCATAATGTATTTGCCATGACTAACGGGTTCAACCTTGCCATCGACGACTCCTAATTTAAAAAAGTAAAGGTTTATTTTTGAAAATATCATCAAACAATACTATAAATTTACAACATAACACTTACAAAAATGTATTACCATTAATTCACCAATCACAAAAAGTAATTTTAACAAACATTTAATAGGCTGTTATAGTGCACAAATGGTCATAGGTGAACATGAGCTAGGCTGTACTCTGAGTTCTGACATAGAAACAGTGAGCATATAAGTTTTAACTTTTGTGTTTTGCAAGTATGAATGGTTACAATTTAGTTTTAACTTTCTGCTTTTGAAGGCATGCACATTAGGATGAGTACTTTGGGATTGAATGTAAAGGCAGATATAAATAACAAAAAGAGTGCCAACTGGGGCAATTTGTTGACTAACCAGCCGGCCAGCCAGTACCGACCGATTCAATCTTACGAAAAATATTGTTATCTTATTGAATCAGTTTGATTTATTACTCTACTAGTATGACTAATAAACCCAAAAAAATAAAAAATTGTAACAGGGAGACAAAGATGAAAAGGTTAAAAGCCACAGAACAAATTAAAGTCCACATCCTCACCATTTCTAACTTTAATAAAACCAAGAAATTGACAGGCATTTGAATTAGCTTTATAAAAAAAATAACATTTTTTTTTAAAAATGAGTGATATTACTGACATGTATATACATAATAACTTTACCCTTACAATATCAGAAAATTCCAAGAATTTGAGACAACTATTAGTCTATTATAAACTAAAATTAGATCTAACTAAAGAGTATATAAAATAAAAGAGACCAAGCCAATTGCAACACTGTTAGGTTCTAAGGTCTTAGGATTTTATGTATTTAGAACTCTAATTTGTAATGTTGGCAAACCATGATCAAAACATTGTATTTAGTCTTGTTTAGGCTTGCTCAAAGTTGGTTTATTATTGTACAGTTGGAATCGAGTGGCTGCAGAAGTACTTGGGACTTTTGGCCTGGCTCGATCGATCGAAGAATAGACTCGATCGATCGAAAATCGCACAGGTTGATTATTCTGCAGAATTTCCAACTCAGCCCTACTTCATTAAACGTTTAGGGTTTTATGTTTTTACCCTAGGTATATAAACAACACCCTAGCCACGTTTTTGAAGGTTGTCCATATTGTTATGTTGCTCATATTTGCTGTTTGTGTGAATCTCTTGTGAGATCTTCGAGGAGCTTTCCTTCACATAAACTTAGGGTTGTCAATATCTTGATGATCAACATAGTTGCAACCATTGGAACTTAAAAGAAAAGCAAGCGGGGAGCTTGTAGCTGATTGAAGAATTCAAGAAAGAAGTAGTCCGTGGATTCGGAGCCTGCGCGTGGTCGTGTCAGGAAGTTCGTACTGGTGGGTAGCATTAGGAAGTCGAGCGGGGAGCTTGTAGTCCTTCTATAAGAACTTCAATTCTTTCATAGTGAATTCTGTTATGCCTTGAGGATCGGTGGGTCAAATCCTCCCCAGGTTTTTACCGTGTGGTTTCCTGGGTGATCATATCTTGTGTTATTTATTTTCCGCTGCATTAATATTCTTGATATGATTGTTGAATTGCTTTAACCTAGAATTGCTTAATTTGACTAAGTAACAACTTGGCTAATTAATCTAGGCTACGCAATTTGGTTGTTTAAGGGGTCTAAATTCCCATCAAGTGGTATCAGAGCAGGTAGCTCTTTTTGTTTGAGATTTTTAATCTCTGAGCTGATCCTTGACCCCTGTTGTCATGGAGCATGGACACTCTCTGTTTGTTCCTCCTCATTTTGATGGGAACAACTATGCTTATTGGAAAGTAAGGATGAAAGCATTCCTGAAATCCATTGATGAAAGGGTTTGGAATTCCGTTGAATACGGATGGGTGAAACCCGCTACTCCTGTGAGTGAGTGGCAAATTTCTGAAAAAGAAGCAGCAAGCTTCAATAGCAAAGCTATGAATGTCATCTTTAATGCTGTTTCTATGGAGGAATTTAAGAGGATCTCTAATGTTGAGGTTGCTCATATTGCATGGAAAATCCTCCAAACTGTGCATGAAGGCACAAAGGCAGTTAAGATTAATAAATTGCAACAATTGACTTCTAGATTTGAAAACATTAGAATGTCTGATGATGAATCTTTTGATGAATTCTATGCTAAATTAAATGATATTGTCAATTCTGCTTTTAATTTGGGTGAAATCTATGATCAACCTAAAATTGTTAGGAAGATTCTTAGATCTTTAACTGAAGACTTTAGACCCAAAGTGACTGCCATCACTGAAAGCAAGGATGTGGACTCCATCCCTGTTGATGAGCTTGTAGGATCTCTTCAATCCTATGAGTCTGACCTACCTAAAGTGAACAAATCCAAATCAATGGCTCTTAAGTCAGTTGATGATGTTGAGGGTGGTGGATTTGATGATGAGCTCTCTGCTACAGAGATTGCCTATCTTGCCAAAAACTTTAAGAACTTTCTGAGGAATACAAATAGAAAGGCAAGAGGTACTTACACTACTGAAACTAGAAATTTTAGGAAGAATGATCCCATTAAGGTTAACAATTTTGAAAAACCTAGAGAAAATTTTGGTCAATCTTCTAATAACTCTTTGGGTCCTCAGTGTTTTGGCTGTCAAGGGTATGGTCATGTGAAATCTGAATGTCCTACATTCTTGAGGAATAAGGGTAAAGCTATGGCTGTAACCCTTAGTGATAATGAGGTTTCTGATGATGAGTCCGGTGGTGACGAGGATGGAAACTTCATTGCTTTCACGGCTACTGCTATAGTCAATGAAAGCATATCTGCTGAGGAGAACCCTTCTGATGGGGAACTCTCTGAAGATGCAGATCTTCAAGAGGCCTATAACAAACTTTGCAAAGTTGCTGCAAAGGATGCTATGAAAGTTGAACTTGGCCTAAAGAAAATTGATTCTCTTGAGCTTGAAAAGAGAAATTTGCTTGTTAAACTGTTTGATGCTAATGAGCTTTTGAATAATGTTAAATCTGAGAACATGCTTTTGCTTGATAAAGTTAGAACTTTGGAACATGATTTATCTGTTGCTAGATCTGCTAGTTCTAAACTTGATCACATGCTGAATGTTCAAAAGTCTCCTGCTGATAAAACTGGGTTAGGATATGTTGAAAGCATTTTTGATTCTGGACCACATTCCACTACTTTTGTTCCTTCCTCTTCTTCTGAACCTTCTGTGAGTGAGGTTGTGAGTGAAACTGTCAAACCACCTGTGAGTGAGATAGTTAAACCCGTAGAAGTTTCACCACCTAAGAAGATTAGGGTAGATTTAAGAGAATCTAAACCTAAGAAGCCTACCAAATCTAAGGACAAGATGCATGGTAAACCTGCTTGGGTTTGTCATTATTGTGGTAAGTCTGGACACATTCGTCCTAACTGTTACAAGCTTCAAGCTGATAAGAGAGCAACTAAACCAAAAGTGCCTGTGCCTCAAGCACAAGATCCTATGGCACTAATTGGTGAATTGGTAAAGGTGTTAAACCTTTATTCCAATCCTGGAGTTGGGAATCACTCGAATGTGAATAAGAACTCCAATGCTCGTGGTGCATCTAAAAAGTTTTGGATGCAAAAGACTCGAACTAACTGAGTCTTTCTGACATGGTCCTTGTGCTTAATTGCTCTATTCTTTGGTGACCATTATTCTTTGGTTTGTGTCTTTTTGTTGTTTTTGTTCTAGGACTTGCATTGCATTACATTCATGCATTTCATTCTAGGATTTATTTGTTTTCTCTTTTAAAAAAAAAAAAAAAAAAAAAAAAAAAGGAAAAGGAGAAAGCAAAAATTATGTTAGACACTATTTTTCTTGATTTTTGAAAAACAAGGTTGGTCTATCTTTTGACACATGTCATGTTCTGTGTACCTTGTTTAACATTGATGAGCTTAAATATTGCACTTGACTAGTTAAAGCTTTGTAGTGCATGTTGTGTGGGAAAGATGTTTGTGGTTATTAATCACTTTGTCTTGATCTTGAAGTCACATGTTATTTGACTGTCGGACTTGATCCTTTTGAGAAAGGCATAAATAACCATCTCACCACTGTTCACTAGTCAATCATGAACACCTTAGTGCATATCATAAGATTTTGTGCTCGAGAAAGTGTAGCACATGCACAAAAATAACATAAGGTGTAGCCTCTTTAAATGCTTAATGCTTAAAACTGGTGTGTACTATTAGGCTTGATGCCAATTCACTTAATTCAAACCGGTGTGTACTATTAGGCTTTATGCCAAATTTCACCTAAATAATGGGGCAAAAATACAAGAAACTTACATGATTGCAAGCTTTTGTTCTAGGAGATGTGGGAGTTATAGGATGTAACTCTTTAGGTGATAGTCTCTTTTAAATTCTATGTGATGAATTGTGTAGACTTTGTGTTTGATTACTATTCACATATCACCTCACATGTATCTCAAGTTTTTGCTAGTATCACACACTACACAAGTTACTCTTTGTTAAACACTGTACATGCTAGTGTGTGTTTTTGGTCTGACCAACCAAGTTTGAAATTATCTTGAGATTTGTGCACAACATATTTGTTGCTTGAGAATATTCAAAGGAAGAATGATTGAAACTTGTTTTTGAGAAAATTGGGTTTAAAATTTTGGGTTTTTGAAAAAGCATTCCATCTCATACTCATGCATTTTATTTCTGTAATTTAATGCTTTGAGGAGTTGTTTTTCAAAATTTGGTTTGTCTTTCAAAACTGTGATTTTTCTCAAAATTTAGTGAGCCTCTGCCCATTTCGATCGATCCAGTCTGATTTTCGATCAATCGAAAAAGTGCTTTCATTTGTCTCAAAATGACTGTGTGTTTCGATCAATCGAATCTGATTTTCGATCAATCGAAAAAGTGCTTTCATTTGTCTCAAAATGACTGTGTGTTTCGATCAATCGAATCTGATTTTCGATCGATCGAACATTGTGAAAAAGCTTTTTAAACAGTACTTTTCTGACTTTTTCAAAGTTCCTATTTCAAAAACTTTTCAAACCTTTTTCCTCTCTCCGCATTGGCAAGCTCAAATCTGTGATTTTTGTCGTTTTCTTCCGAAGTTTTTGCATATTCTCTCTCTCCTCAAGCCGGTAAGACACTTTTGCCCTTCCTTTTGATTTTATTTTCATGTTTTCATGCATAAATTCATGCATTTGAGGGTAATTTTCGGACTTTGAATAAATGGGATTTTCTGTTGATTCAAGCCTTATTTTATACAATTGATCATTGGGTTTTTGTGGGGACACTTCATAAACATGATCATTACCTGTTAATTTGATCAAATTTGAGTTTGGTGAAAAATTGAAAAATCTAGGGCTTGTTCTTGATCCGAATTGGGGCTTTTGTTAAATTGGGATGACTTTGATGAAATTGACTTGTTGTGTAATTGTGATTAAGCATTATAATCTATGTAATGTGTTTTGTAATGCTCAATTCATCTTTTTGGTAAAAAATTTCAACAAGTGGTTTTCAATTTGTTTGGGATTTTTGATAAAAATTCCATGTTCAAGCCAATTTTGTCAATTCAATCTCAATTGAACTTATTTGTTTACTGCATTAGATCATGCATCACAACATTATTAATGTTCATGCATCATATAGATTTTTGTTCTATATTTTTTATTGTGCTAATTTGCAGTCTGCCCTTGGTTCTGTTTTCTCTTGTTCTTTTGGTTTTTCACTTTGTGTCTCTGTCCTTTCCTTAGCACTATGCCTAGGAAAACTAGAGCCCGTAGGACTGTTCCCTCACCTTCTCCTTCACCCCCTCCATCCTATGATCGTGAGAAGTTTTCGAGTGAGAAAAACCAAGAGATTTATGAGAAGCTGAATGTTAGGAGAAAAATTTGGGCTGAGCGTTCTGTTCACTTAGATGAACTTGATCCTGCCATTAGGGCAAACTTTGAGCGTAGGGGCTGGTTACCCTTGGTGGATGTTTCTGATCCTCCTCCACCTTCTGCCTTGATTAGAGAGTTCTATTCGAACATCTCTATCCGCATCTATGATTCCAACACTCTAGTCAAGAGTTGGATACGAGGCGTAGAGTACTCCATTACTCCTGAGGTAGTAGCTGATGCTCTAGCGGTACCATTGGTTCGACATCCTGTTTATCCATTTGACGTGTCTCCCGAGATTAGTGATGTCTTGTCTTACATCACTGGGACTACTGTCCAGTGGGGTTCTGATCCTCGGATCACCTCTGCTAAGCTCTCCGGGTTACACTATCTCTTCTTTAGGATAGCGTGTCATTCTATCTGGCCCATTTCCCATGTTCACACCATTCCTCTTGAGAGGTGTGTATTTTTGTACGCTCTGGTTACTGATGCTCCTATTAGTTTTCCCCATCTTTTTCTTCGTTCTTTGAACGATGTTTAAAGGAGTTCATCTTCTGCCCATGCTCTTGTACATCCTATTTTCATTCATAGGATTCTCCTTCATCTTGATCTTGGTGGCTTCCCTTCCTCTGAGCCCGTTCATGTTATTGCTCCTATAGGTGCGTCTTTTCTTAGACAAAGGGCTGCTCATCTTCGAGCTGGTTCTAAACACCCTAGGTCTGAGCCCTCTAGTAGCGCACCTCCTCATTCTTCTTCTGCAGGTCTTGCTGGTGAGGATGTTCCTGATCCAGTTGGTGATGATGCTGCTGCTGCTGATGTTCCTCCACCTCCTTCGGCCGACTTCGATGTTCGTCGTACTTTGGAGACTGTCATGACCGTTCAGGCGGCTCATGGTCAGATTTTGGTGGACTTGCTAGATGAGTTTCGTGCTCTACGAGCTGACTTGGCGCGTCTTCATTCACCCTCACCACCTTCTTTTGATGGCGACCTGTGATTGCCCTTTGGCATTCCGTCACAAAAAGGGGGAGTGGTATTTTTGACTTGTTGAGGAGTTTTTGTAGTTAGGGGGAGACTTTTTGTTTTTGAGGAGCTTGTGGAGTTTTTAGATTGTATCTAGGTGCTTCACTTTGTATATCATTTTTGGGGATATTCATGTTAGGGGGAGTAACATTGATTGATATACATGTTATTTTTGTTGATTCTTGTTGCTTTGTGATTCACTGCTTATTGATTTATATTTATGAGTTGATCATTCATATATGTCTTTATTTTGTGTTGTGTGAATCTTACAAGAATGTTATACCTGTTGTTTTGCTCTTTTCTGTCACACATGCGTTTATGCGTTTGTTGAGTATTTCAGGAATATACAGGTTGATTCAACTAAAGCTGCTGTCTACACTTGCAACTGATGGATAGTAGTTAGGCTGAATTTGATTTTATGAGCATTACCTTTGTAAAGGGCTTTTACTTGTAAAACTTTGAGCTTTTAATTATGGTTTTGTCACGGATTGCCAAAGGGGGAGTTTGTTAGGTTCTAAGGTCTTAGGATTTTATGTATTTAGAACTCTAATTTGTAATGTTGGCAAACCATGATCAAAACATTGTATTTAGTCTTGTTTAGGCTTGCTCAAAGTTGGTTTATTATTGTACAGTTGGAATCGAGTGGCTGCAAAAGTACTTGGGACTTTTGGCCTGGCTCGATCGATCGAAGAATAGACTCGATCGATCGAAAATCGCACAGGTTGATTATTCTGCAGAATTTCCAACTCAGCCCTACTTCATTAAACGTTTAGGGTTTTATGTTTTTACCCTAGGTATATAAACAAAACCCTAGCCACGTTTTTGAAGGTTGTCCATATTGTTATGTTGCTCATATTTGCTGTTTGTGTGAATCTCTTGTGAGATCTTCAAGGAGCTTTCCTTCACATAAACTTAGGGTTGTCAATATCTTGATGATCAACATAGTTGCAACCATTGGAACTTAAAAGAAAAGCAAGCGGGGAGCTTGTAGCTGATTGAAGAATTCAAGAAAGAAGTAGTCTGTGGATTCGGAGCCTGCGCGTGGTCGTGTCAGGAAGTTCGTACTGGTGGGTAGCATTAGGAAGTCGAGCGGGGAGCTTGTAGTCCTTCTATAAGAACTTCAATTCTTTCATAGTGAATTCTGTTATGCCTTGAGGATCGGTGGGTCAAATCCTCCCCAGGTTTTTACCGTGTGGTTTCCTGGGTGATCAGATCTTGTGTTATTTATTTTCCGCTGCATTAATATTCTTGATATGATTGTTGAATTCCTTTAACCTAGAATTGCTTAATTTGACTAAGTAACAACTTGGCTAATTAATCTAGGCTACGCAATTTGGTTGTTTAAGGGGTCTAAATTCCCATCAAACACAAAGACCCAGTAAGCACTCAAGTGCAATGAAATTTATGGTGCAAGCATACCTCATAGAAGCACCAACAATCATACGCAAAGCACACAACTGAAAAGCTCTACGTCGACCAACCCCATCAACAATCCAACCACTGAGTAGCACTCCAACAAGGGCACCACCCAGACATGTACTCACAACTATACCTTCATTAAAATAAATAACAACCTTTTAGATAAGGGAGCTAGATGCAGAAATCAGACATCACATTAGAGCGATTAAGGAAAAAGATCAACTCAATGTCACCTTCTGCCAAAGTATTCCCACTGAAACCAAGATGCTTTCAAGTGGTTCATTAACTACTCTGAAATGTTTTAGTCTGAAATGCTACTGTCTCTAGTGTATCAGAAACTACCCGGGAATCCTGAAATTAACTGGTATAGTCCGTTATTTTAGGCAACAAGAAACATAAGGTTGAGGTATACTGGTTTTGTTTTTGGTGTTAAAAATACTGGTAAAACGGCTGAATTATCTAAATTAGATATCTTGGCACATGGGTTCTCATGTCTTTAGTGTTAAAGAAAGATATTGCTTGATAGAGGACAGAGTGCTTGTTGGATAGAAAGTTAACATGGGAAAATAAGTCAATCCCATCACATTGTACATCTAAAGCCAATTTATCTAACAGTCAATCTAACTTAATCAAATCAGTCAAACATCCCTAATTCAAAAACCAAACAAACCCCAGATCATATCAGAACCCAACACAGCATCTTTCATTAGAACAATACAAGATATGAACAAACACTCACCCTCCGATCTCATCAAAAAGGAAATGCTCAAAATTTGAAACTTTCCGATGAAGCAAACCAAAAATCCGAACACCCAATTCGAAATCCAGCTTGGGGAAAAGGGAAAATCATGGAAAACAAACCTTTGGATCGTGGCTCACGGCAGCTCCGGTTTGTTTCCAAGCTCCGGCGAACTCTTCTTCTTCGAAATCGTTCTGCTCCGGCGATCTGTGTGGCGGTGGTGGAGGTACAGCATGAAGAAAGAGAGGAAGCAGAGGAATGGCATGAACCGGCGATATGTGTGGCGGTGGTGGAGGTTCGGCGTGAGCTTTTGTCTGAGGGAGGGCTGGGTTTCTTTCTCTTCTTTCTTCGTTCTGTTTGGAGTATGTTTTGGAGAGGAGTTTTAAGTGCGAATTTATTTTTTCCACATGTCTGTTTTTAATTGGCTGGCGTAAAACAATGGTTTTACGCCAGCAACTGATGCAATGTTTTTAATTATATAAATGTGAATTATGTGCTTATAGTGTGTCCACATAGTGAAAGTATATTTTATGACGTGTAACATTTACATCAAACCAAAATCATATTGCACAAGAATAATGTGTATGACCCAACTTAAATCAATGTTGAAAAGAAAATAAACTTCTACTCGTATGTAACATTCTAATAATTTACTATTTTTAGACATGAAACAGAAAGTGACAGAAAATGTGAGTTAGCACATACAGAATATAACTAAGATTTATTATAAATTAGCTTGTTTATATCTTAACCTTGTAATTATATTACTTAAAAAAAAAAATTGGATAAATATATTACTTAAACAGTTGATTCTCAAAATAATAATAATAATAATAATAATCACTTTGAAAGTTATATTAATATGTTGGTTTGATTTGCTTATTCCTAGTAACCTATTTTCATAGTATTTATCAAAAGATATAATTTTTGGTAACTTTTATATAAAACTAGTATGTAACTCGTGCTTGCTCACGGGAATGATGAATTGTAGTTGTGCTGTTGATGTTAGCTTGAGTTATTAAACATATAAGACATAGTTTGACCATGACATTTGAAGGTACTAAAATAGTTTTTCCTTACAATTTTCATGATATTGGTTACATCAATTTTCTCGTTACATTGCTATTACGTATATGATTTTGAAAATCACTATTGGATATTACATATACAATATCAATTCATAATTATTGTCTGAAAAATTCTACTAAATACAACACAAAATAAAACAATAAACTGGTCAAATAGTATCTCCTAAATTGAAAGGGTATGATGTATGCATGGGATTGTTCAGCACAATTATAGTTTGTTACGTTCAATATCTTTACATACAAAATATTTGCATAAAACCAGTATAAAAAATACGCTCATTAGTTCAGTAAAAAAAAAAAAAACAAAAATCTAAACAATTTAATTTGTATGGAAAACTAACAAAAGCAAAATTCAATTTTGATTCTAATTGAATTTTCTCTAAACTTTGGTTAATATATATATATTACATAGTCATAATATATTACATAAATTAGCTTATAACTCCATACATATACATGGATATACTTACAAGATACATATTTAGATGCATAGTACAATTCTTACAAATATAATTTAAACATTATTAATAGTCATTCTTATATATTTTTTTAACTCTTTAAAAAGTCTTGTAAGCATGTTATTAGGTAGAAAATGTAAATTTTCCATTTTTTAAATATTTTTATTTTTATTAATTCTAGACTTTTTGGTTTTTGTACACAATAACTCACTTGAATGGATATTTATGATATGGTCCCACATTCGATTCAAAAATTAAGAATTAAAACTCTCTTTAAAAATAAATAATTTAGAACATATGGTGCAAAATTGAACTTCAATAGTAGAATCTAAATGGATTTTCTCTAAACTTTATATATGCGTGTGTGTGTGTGTGTGTGTGTGTGTGTGTGTGTGTGTGTGTGTGACTTATAAATTTGAATTGTTTTTAGTTATAAAAAAAAAGGGCTCATAAATATAAAATCATTCAAACTTTCTCTTCCTCTAATTTTATATATAGTGTTAGATATATAATTATTTTTTTTATGATTTATTTATATTGAACTCCTCGTTTTCTACTCTAAATTAACTCATTTGGTACAAAAATTAAAAAATTTCGATTAGATGGGACACGTGCCATAAAATTAAACTTTAATTGAAATCCAATTTTTACACCAAACTAACTAACTTGGTACAAAAATTTTAAAATTTTAGTTAGATGAGACACGTAGCGCAAAATTAAACTCTAATTAAATTTCAATTTGAAATCTAATTGGATTTTCTCTCAACTTTACTTATTAATTGATATATATATATATATATATATATAGATGACTTATAAACTTGAATTGTTTTTAGTTATATAAAAAAAAAAAAAAAAAAGGCTCATAAATATAAAATCATTCAAAAATTATGTTTTTTATGGTTTACTTATATTGGACTTCTCGTTTTTTACACTAAATTAACTCATCTATATATTCTATAATAATAGGTAAAGCAGAGAGAATATCCAATTAAATTTCAAATTGGAATTCAATTAGTGTCTAATTTTACGTCACGTATCTCATCTAATCTAAAATTTAGAATTTTGTGCCAAGTGAGTTAATTTAGATAAAAATTGAATATCAATTAGAGTTTAATTTTGCGCCACGTGTCTTATTTAATCTAAATTTTTAAATTTTTGTGCCAAATTAGTTAATTTAATGTAGAAAACGATGAATCCAATATAATAAACCATAAAAAACATAATCATATAACTAAAAAAATTCAAATTTATAAGTCATATATATATATATATATATTAATAGCTAAAGCAAAGAGAAAATTTAATTATATTCTAAATTCGAGTCTAATTTTGTGTCACGTGTCATTTAATTTTTAAATTTTTATGTCAAGTGAATTATTAAGTGCAAAAATCAAAAGGTCTAAATTCAATTAGATTTTAGATTGAATTTTAATTGGAGTTCAATTTTGCGTCATGTGTCCTATCTAATTTTTTAATTTTTGTGGTAAATGAATTATTGCGGACAAAAACCGAAGAGTCTAGATCCAATTAGATTTCAAATTTTATATATTATATGTAATTGTGATTGTTTTTAAATGTACTCGTACATATGCACAGGGTTACACACTAGTCTATATATATATAATAATAGGTGAAGCAAAGAGAAAATCCAATTTGATTTCAATTGGATTCTCAATTTTGCGCCACTTGTCCTAACCAAAACTCAAAAAAAAATCTAATTAGATTATAAATTTGACTCCAATTTTGTGTCATGTATCTTATCTAAATTTTCTAATTTTTGTGCCCAAATAAATGATGCATTAACATTTAACACGGAAACCAAGAAAACCACAATGATAATGCTCATTAGCCTAAGCAAAAACATCTTACCTGCACACTTTTATGAAGATTATAAATTGGACTCCAATTTTGTGTCATGTATCTTATCTAAATTTTCTAATTTTTGTGCCCAAATAAATGATGCATTAACATTTAACACGGAAGCCAAGAAAACCACAATGATAATACTCATTAGCTTAAACAAAAACATCTCACCTGCATACTTTTATGGGTGATCTCAATAGAGTCTGGAGCTCTTCTAATCCTACAACTAGAACCAAGGAGTCCAACGAGAAAGACTACAAAAATAAAACATCATCTCCTCCTAATTCCATATCGTCATCCCATGTCTCCTCCTCTCTCAACCTCTACCAACTAGATCCACACACTACCCTCTCCTCCTCCTTACGGATTTCTCAGAGCAAGGCCAGGTTCAAACACAATGTTCAATCCCACTCTTCCTTGCTTCACACTCTCATACATTAGTGCTTCATTGGCGCCTCCAAGAAGATTCCAAGCTCAATGATCAGTTTTTATTTTTTAATGTCCCTTTATATATTTTAAATAATAAAATGCAATATTCTCTTTTTTCTTCACTGTAGCATCACTTAAATAATAAAATGCAATATTCTCTTTTTTTTTATTCATTGTTTTATCTAATGCTATCCTATGTATGATAAACCAAAAAAAAAAAAAAAAGACCAATAGCATTACTTAAATAATAAAATGCAATATATATTTTTCATTGTTTGATTTAATTCTATCATCCGTGTGATAAACCCAAAAAAACAAAAACAAAAAAAATTGGCCAATAGCATCATTACAATTAACCAGTCCCATGCAATAGCATGGGGTTACGTACTAGTTTAGTATAAAAATTAAAACAAACTTAGATTAGATGGGATACATGTCGCAAAATTAAACTCTAATTGAAATCCAATTTTTACATTGAATTAACTCACTTGGCACAAAAATTTAAAAACTTAGATTAGTTGGGACACGTGGCGCAAAATTAAATTCTAATTGAATTCCAATTTGAAATCTAATTGAATTTTCTCCCAGCTTTACCTATTATTATTATATATATATATATATAAATGACTTACAAATTTGAATTGTTTTTAATTATACGATTAGGTTTTTTATGGTTTATTTATATTGGACTCTTCGTTTTCTACACTAAATTAACTCATTTAGCACAAAAATTGAAAAAAAAAATAGATTAGATGAGACACATGGCACAAAATTAAACTCTAATTAAAATCCAATTTTTACATTGAATTAACATACTTGGCACAAAAATTTAAAATTTAGATTAGATGAGACACATGGCACAAATTTAGACTCTAATTGAATTCCAATTTGGATTTTCTCTTAGCTTTATCTATTATTATATATTTAGATATATAGATGTGTTGTAAAAGGCTAAAGCTGCTTTTAGCACCAGCTTTTTATTGGATTTTTGCTGAAACTTATTTACTGTTGTGGGCCCATGCAAGTCCCACAAAAAACCCAAGCTTATTTTGGTTCAAGTTTAGGATTCCATGTTATATGTATTCTATTGCAAAGTTTTAGTCAAAAAGTTAGCTACAATCAACTATCTATGCGTCTCATTTTATAAATTTTGCTCAAAATACCAAGTCTTCTTTTGCTTATTGTGGGTCTAGTGTTCCACATTACTCTTTTATTATAGTACTTTCAGCAAAAAATCAACCAACTTTTTTTTTTTTTTTTTTTTTTTTACAGTATTTTCAGCAAAAATCTTTCAACATCAACTTTTGTATTTTTTAGGTTTTAGCTTCTAGCTACAAAAATTTTAGCAAAAATCTTTTAATAAAAAGCTAGATAAGTTGTTATTATAAAACAGACACTAAAAGCTTCTTTATTTCAAAAAAAGATAAAAGTTGGATTATTTGCAAAAAATTTGAGATAAAAAATAATTTGTCTATATTTGCCATATTCATAAATGGGTAACGTCATTGGACTTTATTAATTTTAACTGATTTTAAGAGATGTATGTCTTATCTATAAATTTATTGAATTAGTTCTATACCAAAAACAATTCCAATAGTACATGTTAAAATGGGTAACATCTGGGCCAAAAGTCTTATAGTTTTGACTTGTATCTTCTTATAATTCCAAAAATGGCAATTAGGATTTAAACTTCCCTTCAAACTATTAAATTATACAGAAAAAAATAAAATTGGTAACACCTAACACCCCCACAAATGTTAATGGGATGTTCCTACCAGTACCACAACTATAACGTAAGTCCCTTACTTAAAGATTCTAATATTTTTTATGGTATTACTTTTGTTTCCAAATTTCCAATATTTAAAGTGTGTCAATCAATTGTTTGAAGAAATCATTTCCCATCATCAGTATGATATGTTGTCAATACAGTATATTTTTATTAGGGATTTTCTTTTCCTTCTTCGTCCCATCATCATTTGCAATTTTCTTTGGAGTGAATGGAATTAAAAATTGTTTTAAGAGAAAGCCAAGAGGTGGTTGATTGAGCAAGAGTTTAAAAATTAGACTTTTATTTAGAAAAGAAAAAGAAAACAGTAGACATTGGAGACTAGGAGAAGAGAAACGATACTGGGCTCGAGAATAACGAGCAAAAAGAGTGGAATTTGGCTTGGAATGATAGCTACCACCACCACATCCACAATTGAGCCTCTTTCTTAAGGAATTATCTAATGACCAAAACTAAGGACAATGCTGATGATGATTAGCTGAATTCACCATCTCTTTCTCTCTCAAAGTTTCTTTGAATCGGTGGTTTTAGTGGGAAAATGTGTTAATGTGGCAAAGTCCAGCTCCCCACTTTCTCTCTTACATGGGTTTCTTCCTGGTTTTTACACACTTCTAACTTTTTGATATTCATTTATTCATCTTTTTATTTATTTTCTTGCTTATAACAGTAAACTAATGAGGTGGGTTATGGAGGACTAATGAAAGTAATCTTAGATAGGTAAAGTGACAAAGTCCAAGCCACAAATAGACACTATTAAAATGGGTCTAACCATAAGTTGGTTTACTATAATAACATTTTTTTTTCTTTTTGATTTTCCCAGAGGTGAAGGAAGATAGTAATAGTCGCTGTTATGTGTAAACAAAGAGAGAAACAATTAAAAAATGTGAAAATACCATTTTAGTTCCTATATTTTGACCCTATTCCCATTTTGGTCTCTACTTTTTAATTTTACTGCATTTAGTCTCTAAAATCAAAAAGTGAACTTGTTTTGGCCCCTACCATCATCTCACTAACAGAAATTGTCTACGTGATAGACAGAGTGCACTGTTTGTACAATAAATGCTGATGTAACCATTAAAATATTATTTAAAAAAAATTTATTTGGCATTTTAAGAATGCCATGTATACAATTTAATTTTTTTTAAAAAAACCAAAAAAAAAAAAAAACTTCTAATCTCTTAGTTTTAATTTAAATTGAATTTATTTTATTTCAGTTTTAAAGATTAGGAAAAATTGTTTGCAATAACTTTCACAATTTTTCTTAAACTTTCTTGGTAACCAAACACATTATTAGAACTCAAGCTCATATTAACTTTTAGTAAAAAATTTGACCCAACTCATATTTTCCAAGCTCTCTGTAAGGTTGAATTTATTCAATCATGTGTTGGCTTTATTCCGTGCCAAATTTGCTTGTATTTCAACAATTAGATACCCTGTATTTATGCGGGAATTATGGAAGGGTTGTGTGAGTGTGAAGAATTCAAGTGTGTGAGAATTCAGAGAAGTTCTTGCGATAGGATCTCGCGTGTGACTTGCCACTGGCAACTCGCCAAAATGCCACATGTGTGAAGCATGTAGGAAACTGAAGGGTCATGATAGCTGGAGCACTACAGGACAAAAAGGACAGTCTGGCCTGGCAGTTATTTCGCGACTCATCCTAGTCCCGAGTGAGTCGTCAAAACACCCTGTTTTGCAGAAAGATGACTTTTCACATTCCTCACGTACCCTACTATAAATGCCCTTATACCCACAAAATGTAAAGAGTTTCCAGAGATAATTTTGAGAGAGAAACCCTAGAGAAAAACAAGATTGACTCATCCACAATGTTAGACATTTGATTCTCCAAATTCCTCTACTCTCACCATCTCCATTGACATACCCTTGATAGGTTCATTAGCCAAATCCTTATCTCACCATACCCATATTAGTGGGGAGGTAATTTGGTGCTTGGGAAGCAGTTCGGAGATGACAAATTTATTTGGTTGATGCAATGGGTTTATTGCGGGATCCGAAAAGCTAAAGAAGACACGGTTAGGCTTAACCTTGTTAGAGCAAGAAGCTTGGAGGGCTTAGGTGCATTGGGTAGATTAGGCTTGGAAGGTGTATTACTATTCGTGTATCCCAACTTTATTCTTTAGTGGATCATTTCACCGCTTGGAGGACGGCGGAGAGGTTTTTCGCCAAGTTCTTCTGTTTCCTCTTCGATGACACATGCCAGTGTTATCTTTGTGTTTGCATCTCTCTAACCCTTACTCTTGCCTTTTAATTGTTATTGTGTTGTGATTAATTTTGGTTTAGAGTTGTTTATTTATTTGGGTATTGCTTGTACTTATCATTCCGCACATCTATTGTTTAGTATAAGCTTGTGTTGGTTAATTTGAAATTGGGGGTCTAAACATTCATTAGTGTTTTACACACTAAGTGAACTTTCACTCTCTCTTTCTCTCTACGGGCTGATTGAAGGTGAGCTCTCTCTCTCTCTCTCTAAATCCATGGCAAAAAATCCTACTCTCTCTCTCTTTCTTTCCATCTTTCTAAATCCATGATTGAAAACCCAACTCTCTCTCTCTCTCTCTCTCTCTCTCTCTCTCTCTCGCTCTCTCTCTCTAAACCCAGGTCAAAAACCCAACTCTCTCTTTCTCGCTCTCTCTCTCTCTCTAAACTAATGGCCGAAAACCCAACTCTCTCTATCTAAATCCATGGCCAAAACCAACAATGGCTTTCTCTCTAAACCCATGGACTAAATTGGTGGTGGCTTTCAGACTAGGGGTTAGACGTGGTGTGGGTTGTCGTGTTTAAGGATGTGTGGCTATTTGTGGTTTCTAATCTAGGGCTTTGTTCTTTGATTTGAGATTTGAGTTTTGTGTTTAATTTCTCAGAAAAAATAGGAAAATATGGGTTGAGTTTTGTATTTGGATGTGCATGGGGGCTGAAAATCTGGGTTTGAGTTTTGTATATTTGTGTTTGGTTTCAAAGTATAAGAAAATCTTGTTGAATGTCTTTGTGTTTTGTAAATTTTTGTGGGCATGTCTTTGTATTTTGTAAATCTGAGTAATTTTATGGGTTTGGTTGCTAAGAAAATGCAAGAAAAAAAAATCTAGATTTTTAACTTTATGGGCAAGGTTAGTTGGGGAAGAAAATGAAGAACATGATTTACCGGGAAGAACATTTTTTTAAAAAAATAAGAAGATTAGAATTTTTTTTTTTTTTTTTCTATCAAATGTGGTTTTTTTTTTATTAAATTGCTGACGAGACATTTTTAAAATTTTAAATAAATTTTTTAAATATTATTTTAATGGTCACATTAGTATTTACTGTGCCAACAGTGGACTTCGTCTACTATGTATATAATTTTCGTTAGTAAGATAGCGGTAGGGACCAAAACGAGATTATTTTTTATTTTATTTTAGGGGCTAAATACGGTAAAATTAAAAAGTAGGATTAAAATAATGAAATTTAAATTTTAGTACTAATTTGGAAATTAGGATTAAAATTTAGGGTTTTACATATATAATGCTTTCCTCACCTGATCTTTTTATAGTACGTAATAATTTTCAAATACATAATTGAACAGTTTTAGACCCCTTAACACACAACCAGATTGAGTAGCCTAGTTAATTAGCCAAGTTGTTACTTAGTCAAATTAAGCAATTCTAGGTTAAAACAATCAAACAATCAAACAATCATATCATGAAAATATATAGCAGCGGAATAATAAATAACACATGATATGATCACCCAGGAAAACCAAACCGGTAAAAAACCTGGGGAGGATTTTACCCACCGATCCTCAAGGCAAAACTGAATTCACTATGAAAGAATTGAAGTTCTTACAAAAGGACTTACAAGCTCCCCGCTCGACTTCCTAATGCTACCTACCAGTAGAACTTACTGACACGACCCCGTGCAAGCTCCGAATCCACGGACTCCTTCTTTCTTGAATTCTTCAATCAGCTACAAGCACCCACGCTTGATATTCTTTAAGCTTCAAAGGCAGCAACCAAGTTGATCATCAAGATGTTGAAGTAATCTCCATCTAGAAAATCCTAAGCTTTGTGTAAAGGAAAGCTCCTCTAGATTTAACAAGAGATTTACACAAAACCACAATGTATGAGCAACAATACAACTTGAGCAACTCTAAAACGTGGCTAGGGTTTTGCCTTATATACCTAGGGCAAAAACATAAAAACCCTAAACGTTTTAATGAGCTAGGGCTGAGTTGGAAAACTGCAGAAAAACGCAATCTGATCGAGTTTCGATCGATTGAATCTATTCTTCGATCGATCGAGTCAGACCGAAATGCCCCAATGCATCTACAGTCTCTCGATTCCAACTTTACAATAATGAATCAACTTTGAGCATACTTAAACAAGTCTAAATATGTTGTTTTGATCATGGTTTGCCAATATTACAAATTAGAGTTCTAAATACATAAATTCCTAAACCTTTAGAACCTAACAAACTCCCCCTTTAGCAATCCGTGACAAAACTTTAATTAAAAGCTCAAAGTTTTACACGTAAAAAACCATTTACAAAGATAATGCTCATAAACTCACATTCAACCTAACTACTTTGCAAGTGTAGACAGCAGCTTAGTTGAATCAACCTGTATATTCCTGAAATACTCAACAAACGCATAAACGCATGTGTGACAGAAAAGAGTAAAACAACAGGTATAACATTCTTGTAAGATTCACACAACACAAAATAAAGATATATATGAATGAACAACTCATAAATATAAATCAATAAGCAGTGAATCACAAAGCAACAAGAATCAATGAATATAACATGTATATCAATCAATGTTACTCCCCCTAACATAAATATCCCCAAAAATGATATACAAAGTGAAGAACCTAGATACAATCTAAAAACTCCACAAGCTCCTCAAAAAAAAAAAAAAAAAAGTCTCCCCCTAAGTACAAAAACTCCTCTACAAGTCAAAACTCCACTCCCCCTTTTTGTGACGGAATGCCAAAGGGCAATCACAAGTCGCCATCAAAAGGAGGTGGTGAGGGTGAATGAAGACGCGCAAAGTCGGCTCGGAGAGCACAAATCTCAATTAGGAAGTCCACCAAAATCTGACCATGAGCCGCCTGAACGGTCATGACAGTCTCCAGAGTACGACGAACATCAAAGTCGGCCGAAGGAGGTGGGGGAACATCAGCAGCAGCAGCATCATCACCAACTGGATCAGGAACATCCTCACCAGCAATACCTGTAGAAGAAGAAGGAGGAGGTGCGCTACTAGACGGCTCAGACCTAGGGTGTTTAGAACCAGCTCGAAGATGAGCGACCCTCTGTCTAAGAAAAGACGCACCTATGGAAGCTATCACATGAACGGTTTCAGAGGAAGGGAAGCCACCAAGATCAAGATAAAGGAGAATCCTATGAATGAAAATAGGATGAACAAGAGCATGAGCAGTAGATGAACTCCTATAAACATCGTTCAAAGAACGAAGAAAAAGATGGGGAAAACTAATAGGAGCATCAGTAACCAAGGCGTACAAAAACACACACCTCTCAAGAGGAATGGTGTGAACATGGGAGATGGGCCAGATAGAATGACACGCTATCCTAAAGAACAAATAGTGCAACCCGGAGAGCTCAGCAGAAGTGATCCGAGGATCAGAACCCCACTGAACAGTAGTCCCAGTGATGTAAGACAAGACATCACTAATCTCGGGAGACTCGTCATATGGATAGACAGGATGCTGGACCAATGGTACCCCTAGAGCATCAGCCACTACCTGAGGAGTAATGGTGTACTCTACGCCTCGTATCCAACTCTTCACTAAAGTGTTGGAATCATAGATGCGGATAGAGATGTTCGAAAAAAACTCTCTAATCAAGGCAGAAGGTGGAGGAGGATCAGAAACATCCACCAAGGGTAACCAGCCCCGACGCTCAAAGTTTGCCCTAATGGCAGGATCAAGTTCATCTAACAGAACAGAACGCTCAGCCCAAATCTTTCTCCTAAGATTTAGCTTCTCAAAAATCTCTTGGTTTTTCTCACTCGGAAACTTCTCACGGTCAAAGGAAGGAGGGGATGGAGAAGAGGAGGGAATAGTCCTACGGGCTCTAGTCTTCCTAGGCATGATGCTAAGGAAAGGACAGAGACACAAAGAGAAAACCAAAAGAACACAAGAAAATAAAACCAAGGGCAGACTGCAAGTTAGCACAAAAATCAATAGAATGAAAATCTATATGATGCATGAACAAATACAATGCCATGATGCATGTACTAATGCAGTAAGTAATTAAGTTCAATTGAGATTAAATTGACAAAATTGGCTTGAGTAGGGAATTTCTATCAAAAACCCCAAAAATTGAAAACCACTTGTTGAAATTTTTAAACAAATTGATGAATTGAGCACTACAAAACATAGCACGTAGATTATAATGCTTAATTACATCAACACAACAAGCCAATTTCATCAAATTCTACCCAATTTAACAAAAGCCCCAAATGGGATCAAGAACAAACCCTAGATTTTTCAATTTTTCACCAAACTCAAAATTGATCAAATTAACAAGCAAGGATCATGTTTATGATGTGTCCCCACAAAAACCCAATAATCAATTGCACAAAATATGGCTTGAATCAATAGAAAATCCCAAAAATGATAAGTCTGAAAATCTCCCTCAAATGCATGGATTTATGCATGAAATCATGAAAATAAATTCAAAAAGAAGGGTAAAAGAGTCTTACCGGTTTGAGAAAAGAGATCCCTTGCAAAAAATCCGGAGGAAAACGACAAAAATTGGAGTAGTTGAGCTTGCCAAGTCGGAGAGAGAAAAAACTTTTTGAAAACTTTTGAAAAAGTGTTTGAAAAAGTCAAGAATAGTGTTTTTAAAAACCTGATTCGTGACTTTTGATTGATCGAAAAATACATTCTATCGATCGAATTAGACAGTCATTTTTAAACAAAATAAAGCACTTTTTCGATTGATCGAAAATTAGACTGGATCGATCGAAATGCGTAGAGGCTCACAAAATTTTTGAGAAAAATCACAGTTTTGAAAAGCACAAACCATATTTTGAAAATAACTCCTCAAAGCATTAAATTACAAAAACAAAATGCATGAGTATGAGATGGAATGATTTTTCAAAAACCGAACTTGAATCCCGGTTTCTCCAAAGATAATTTCAGCCATTCTCTTTTGAAATTCTTAAGAAAAAAAAAATGTTTTGCATAATTCTCAGAGTATTTTCAAACTTGGTTGGTCAGACCAAAAACACACACAATAACATGTACAAAGTTTAGCAAAGAGTAACTTGTGTAGTGTGTGCAACTAGCAAAAACTTTGAGAAACATGTGAGGTGATATGTGAATAGCAATCAATCACAAAGTCTACACAATTCATCACATAGAATTCAAAAGAGACTATCACCTAAAGAGTTACATCCTATAACTCCCACATCTCCTAGAACAAAAGCTTGCAATCATGTAAGTTTCTTGTATTTTGCCCCATTATAATGTGAAATATATTATGTGAAATGGCATCAAGCCTAATGGTACACACCAATTGTAATTATGTGAGATGGCATCAAGCCTAATAGTACACACCAATTTTAAGCATTAAGCAATTAAGCCGAGGCATCACCTTATGTTCTTTTTGTGCATGTGCTACACTTTCTCGAGCACAAAATCTTATGATATGCACTAAAGTGTTCATGATTGACTAGTGAATAGTGGTGAGATGGTTATTTATGCCTTTCTCAAAAGGATCAAGTCCGTCAGTCAAATAACATGTGACTTCAAGATTAAGACAAAGTGATAAACACCATAAACATCTTTCCCACACAACATGCACTACAAAGTTTCAACTAGTCAAGTGCAATATAAAAGCTCATCAAAGCTAAACAAGGTACATAAGACATGTTATGTGTAAATAAATTGACCAACCTTGTTTTCAAAAACCAAGAAACATAATGTCAAACAAATTTTTGCTTTCTCCTTTTCTCCTTTTTTTTATTTTTTTTTTATTTTTTATTATTATTATTAAGGGAAAACAAATAAATCCTAGAATGAAATGCATGAATGTAATGCAATGCAAATCCTAGAAACAAAAGCAAAAGAAACACAAAAACCAAAGAACAATGGTCACAGAGGAATGAGCAATGAAGCACAAGGACCATGTCAGAAAGACTCAATTAGGTCGAGTCTTTTGCATCCAAAACCTTTTAGATGCACCACGAGCATTGGAGTTCTTATTCACATTCGAGTGATTTCCAACTCCAGGATTGGAATAAAGGTTCAACACCTTTACCAATTCACCAATAAGTGCCATTAGATCTTGTGCTTGAGGCACATGCACCTTTGGTTTAGTTGCTCTCTTAGCAGCTTGAAGCTTGTAACAGTTAGGACGAATGTGTCCAGACTTTCCACAATAATGACAAACCCAAACAGGTTTACCATGCATCTTGTCCTTGGGTAGGGTAGGTTTAGTTTCTCTCAAATCAACCCTAATCTTCTTAGGAGGTGAAACTTCTACAGGTTTGACTACCTCACTCACAGGTGGTTTGACAGTTTCACTCACAACCTCACTCACAAAAGGTTCAGAAGAAGAAGCAGGAACAAAGTTCGTGGTATGTGGAGTAGACACAGAGATGCTTTCAACATATCCTATCCCAGATTTATCAGAAGGATACTTTTGAACATTCAGCATGTGATCAAGTTTAGAACTAGCAGTTCTAGCAACAAATAAATCATGTTCTAAAGTTTTAACTTTATCAAGTAAAAGCATGTTCTCAGATTTCACATGGTTCAAAAGATCATTAGCATCAAATAATTTAACAAGCAAATTTTTCTTTTCAAGCTCAAGAGCATCAATTTTCTTCAGGCCAAGTTCAACATTCATAGCATCCTTTGCAGCAACTTTGCAAAGTTTATTATAGGCCTCTTGAAGATCTGCATCCTCAGAGAGTTCCCCATCAGAAGGGTTCTCCTCAGCAGATATGCTTTCATTGACTACTGCAGTAGCAGTGAAAGCAATGAAGTTTCCATCCTCGTCACATTCAGACTCATCATCGGAAACCTCATTATCACTAAGGGTTACAGCCATAGCTTTACCCTTATTTTTCAAGAATGTAGGACATTCAGATTTAACATGACCATACCCTTGACAACCAAAACACTGAGCACCCAAAGAATTGTTTGAAGATTGACCTACTCTTTCTCTAGGTTTTTCAAAGTTATTAACCTTAGTGGGATCATTCTTCCTAAAGTTTCTAGGTTCAACAGTGTTTGTACCTCTTGCCCTTCTATTTGTATTTCTCAGAAAATTTCTAAAATTCTTGGCAAGGTAAGCTATCTCTGTAGCAGAGAGCTCATCATCAAATCCACCAGCCTCAACATCATCAACAGACTTAAGAGCCATTGATTTGGATTTGTTTGTTTTGGGTAAGTCAAACTCATAGGACTGAAGAGATCCTACAAGCTCATCAACAGGGATGGAGTCCACATCCTTGCTCTCAGTAATGACAGTCACTTTGGGTCTAAAGTCTTCAGTTAAAGATCTAAGTATCTTCCTAACAATTTTAGGTTGATCATAGATTTCACCCAAGTTAAAAGCAGAATTAACAATATCATTCAGTTTGGCATAAAATTCATCAAAGGATTTATCATTAGACATCCTAATGCTCTCAAACTTAGAAGTTAATTGCTGCAGTTTGTTTATCTTAACTGCCTTTGTCCCTTCATGCACAGTTTGGAGGATTTTCCAAGCAGTATGAGCAACCTCAACATTAGAGATCCTCTTAAATTCCTCCATTGAAACAGCATTGAAAATGGCATTCATAGCTTTGCTATTGAAGCCTGCTGCTTCCTTTTCAGAAGTTTGCCACTCACTCACAGGAGTAGCGGGCTTCTGCCATCCGTATTCAACGGAATTCCAAACTCTCTCATCAATGGATTTCAGGAATGCTTTCATCCTTACTTTCCAATAAGTATAGTTGTTCCCATCAAAGTGAGGAGGAACAAAAAGAGAGTGACCATGCTCCATGACAACAGGGGTCAAGGATCAGCTCAGAGATAAAAAATCTCAGACAAACAGAGCTACTTGCTCTGATACCACTTGAACAGTTTTAGACCCCTTAACACACAACCAGATTGAGTAGCCTAGTTAATTAGCCAAGTTGTTCCTTAGTCAAATTAAGCAATTCTAGGTTAAAACAATCAAACAATCAAACAATCATATCATGAAAATATATAGCAGCGGAATAATAAATAACACATGATATGATCACCCAGGAAAACCAAACCGGTAAAAAACCTGGGGAGGATTTTACCCGCCGATCCTCAAGGCAAAACTGAATTCACTATGAAAGAATTGAAGTTCTTACAAAAGGACTTACAAGCTCCCCGCTCGACTTCCTAATGCTACCTACCAGTAGAACTTACTGACACGACCCCGTGCAAGCTCCGAATCCACGGACTCCTTCTTTCTTGAATTCTTCGATCAGCTACAAGCACCCACGCTTGATATTCTTTAAGCTTCAAAGGCAGCAACCAAGTTGATCATCAAGATGTTGAAGTAATCTCCATCTAGAAAATCCTAAGCTTTGTGTAAAGGAAAGCTCATCTAGATCTCACAAGAGATTTACACAAAACCGCAATGTATGAGCAACAATACAACTTGAGCTACTCTAAAACATGGCTAGGGTTTTGCCTTATATACCTACGGCAAAAACATAAAAACCCTAAACGTTTTAATGAGCTAGGGCTGAGTTGGAAAACTGCAGAAAAACGCAATCTAATCGATTTTCGATCGATTGAATCTATTCTTCGATCAATCGAGTCAGACCGAAATGCCCAAATGCATCTACAATCTCTCGATTCCAACTTTACAATAATGAATCAACTTTGAGCATACTTAAACAAGTTTAAATATGTTGTTTTGATCATGGTTTGCCAATATTACAAATTAGAGTTCTAAATACATAAATTCCTAAACCTTTAGAACCTAACAATAATTAAGCAAGGTTTTTACATTGCAGGAAGATATTCATTGAGCCAGCTAGTTTCAAATCTCCGAACTCTCTTAGGTATTGTACTTTACAACTCAGTTTATTATATTTCCTTAAGTTCAATAAATTAGATCATATAATTAAATTCAAACATATAATTATTTTGAATTATATTATTTTAAAAATAATAACATTATTTATGTTTTATCAGTTAACATAAATGGAAACCTATAAACCTAAAAAACTGGTATCTAAGTTTTTCACATTCAGTGTTTGACAATTCATATAATCACATCAACTAAGAATTGTTTTGTGTTTGTAGGTTTTTCTTTTGAAAACCCTACAAAGGTGAAACAACTTGTCTGTCTCTTACACAAACCATCTTTTCCCCAGCTTTTGGTGGAATCTTTATTGTTTTTTTTTTTTTCCTCTTAGTTTTTTGTCTACGCATGCTATGGACGACCTTCAAGGGAGATGGGCAAAGTTGTCACTCAATAGAAAGGAAACCCAGATGGTAAACCTTTCTACTAACGTTGTGGAAAATAGTAGGGTTTTGGTGGCTAAGTTCTTTACCAAACGGAGAATTAATCTAGAAGCTATTATGAGAACGCTAAAGATCATGTGGAGGTATGGGGGAAGTTTTGATATACGCGACCTTGGGAACAATACAATTATGCTTTTATTCGATGATGAAGATGACCCAAAGCATATATAGATGCAGGGACCATGGTCTTTCGATAAATACATGGTTGGCTTATTTCATCCAAGTGAAGCTGCAACAGTGGAGGATACTAGGTTTGATACAACATCCTTTTGGGTACAAATTTATGGGCTACAAATTAGATGTATGACAAGGGAGAATGCCGAGGCCATTGGAAGCACTCTGGGCAATGTTGAATGCGTTGAGGAATCTGCCAAAGGTGATTGTCGTGGACATTGTATGCAAGTCAGGATCAATATCAATATTACACAACCACTGTGTAAAGGTCGGCTAGTGAATATAGGAGGTCCTAAACCACAATGGATCTCGTTTAAATATGAGCGCATGCCAATTTTATGCTATTGGTGTGGGATTGTGAACCATGATGAGAAGGATTGAAGCTATGGGTGAGTAGTCTAGGTACTTTATAGAAGGAAGAACAACAATATGGGGCTTGGATGCATGCCACCATAGAGAGGTTTCAAGTACACCTTGTTGTGAAGAATAAGGAAGATTACAATCAAGAAACATCTGAATCTCATTGTACATGCAAGTTAGATTGTCAAACTTGTAAAGAAAGTGAGCTACAGATCTAACAGTACATTTTAGTGTAAAAGCTCATGAACAATAAAAATGAGAACTTTAACACTTTAACATCTAAAGATTGTAAAGGCAGAACAAGGAACGTAAAGAAGGCATGTGACATACATGGAAAACCCTTAGGAAGGAATGAAAAACCATGGTGAGTGAAGGACAAAATATCCTTCACTCTTTAAAGCTTTCTATAATGTGATGTTCTTCCCAAAGTTTAAGGTTTTACACATGGTGATGTTCTTCCCAAAAGCCTCTCTTTTCCTCACTTTACTACCCAGATTTCTACCTCTCTCTCTATCTTTTTGTCTCTTGCCCTAATTTCTCAACAACATGTTCCTCTTATAGTACGAGGAATGTTGTTAGGTACATGAAAACATGTTCCTCTTATACTATGAGTGTTTTTAAAATTCCGAATACTCTATGTGATGAGATGACGAACATGGTTCGAAATTTTTGGTGGGGGCAAATGGATGGAAAAACAAAGATGACATGGCTTAGTTGGGATAAGGTTTGTACACCAAAAGGAGAAAGGTGGCTTAGGCTTTCGTGATCTTAAAGCTTTTAATCTTGCATTTTTAGCCAAATAGGTATGGCGACTTCAGACAAATACGTCATAACTGGTCCATAGAGTTTTAAAAGCTTGTTATTTCCTAGATAGTGACTTCCTTGGGGCTGCACTTGGATCTCGACCTTTTGCTTAGAGGAGCATAATGGCAACGCAAAAAATTGTCAAACAAGGCTGTAGATGGTAGGTGGGGAATGGAGCATTGGTTGGCATTTGGACTAATAAATGGTTACCTAAACCATCCACTTTCAAAGTGATCTCTCCGCCAAATAATACCTTTGAACTTTCCAGAGTTAGTGACCTCATTGATCCCCTAAAGTGTGAATGGCAAACAGATTTGGTGAGGCAAATTTTTCTCCCACCCAATGTCCAATCCATTCTAAGCATATTTTTAAGTTCCTGTTTGCCACGAGACCAGCTTAGTTGACATGGGGGCAAATTGATGGAAAAACTAAGATGACATGGCTTAGTTGGGATAAGGTTTGAACACCGAAGGAGAAGGGTGGCTTAGGCTTTCATGATCTTAAAGCTTTTAATCTTGCACTTTTAGCCAATCAGGGGTGGTGACTTCAGACAAATACGTCATCACTGGTCCATAGAGTTTTAAAAGCTCGTTATTTCTTAGATAGTGACTTCCTTGGGGCTGCACTAGGATCTTGACCTTCTTTTGCTTGGAAGAGCATAATGGCAATGCAAAAAATTGTCAAATAAGGCTGTAGATGGCAGGTGGGGAATGGAGCATCGGTTGGCATTTGGACTAATAAATGGTTAGCTAAACCATCGACTTTCAAAGTTATTGATAGGCCACAATCTGAATGACCCCTTGTGATTAAACCAATTAATTAATTAGCCAAGTTATTAATTAATCAATTTATCATGCAATTGCGTTGAAGCACAAACAAATCACCAAACACTAAATATGCAGTGGAAAATAAATGATACGGTGATTTGTTTACGAATGGGGAAAACCCTAACGGCAAAAACTCCACCGGGTGATTTTCAGGTCACCACTCCCGAAACTCCACTATTATCAAATCAAGCGGTTACAAGTAAAGGAATCCCAAGTACCTTACCAACCTACAGTTGAACCCTTACCCCAATACCCAAGTACGTGACTAACCAATGCGCGGCTCCCAATACGCAACTTCAGAACACCAACTTAAGGAAGAAAGGTTGGCTGCAAAGTTCTTCAGTTCATCCTTTATGATGAATAGCAGGAAGATACTTGGTTACAAAACCCTACGGTGCAAACCCAAAATCATATTCACGGATCCCAAGAAAATCAGATTGGAAATCTGAAATTTTAAATCTCGACAAATAGCAGGTGTCGAGGTAGCTATCGAGAAGGTGTCGAGCTTTAAAAACTTTGCACTTCAGCTTGCTTTTTCTTGGACAGACTTGATGACTTCAACACTTAGCCTTGAAACATTGTTTCTTGAAGTATTAAAAACACCTAGAACTACCCAATTACAAGTAGAGTGCGTTTTGTCAAAAGATTAGCCAATTTACATAAATAAGTGACATATGTTCTTAACAAGTGAAAACATATATGTCCTAACAATCTCCCCCTTTGGCAATCCGTGACAAAACCACAACAAACAAATGAGCATATGAGAGAAGTCATAAATCACTCAACTCATATTCACTTGTTGAATACAATAAAATCTATCATAACACAAACTCTTGAAAAACTTTGCAAGAAGAGAGTTTATGGCAAGTAGACTTTGACAACCTGTATTTCTGAAACACTTTTAAACAAAACTCATCAAGGCATCTTGTGTGAAACAGAAATAATAGATTGCATACAAGTATAAAGAACATGTGTATAAAGATAGAAAAGAAACAACACATGAAGAGAGAGGTGAAAGAAACATACATCAGCATATATAGAAAATAAGTACAATGTATGTAAAATGGTCAAAGGACCTCATATACATGATCAATGTATCTAAAAGGTAAGAAAAGAAAAGATACATATAAAGCCTCACTACATCCCTAAAAAAAAATCAACACTCCCCTTATCAAAAATGTCCTATACTCTCCCCCTAAGATGACTACTCTCATAACCCAAAACTACTCCCCCTTTTTGTCATGAGTGACAAAGGGTAGAGTGTCATGTAGACATCTCATCGGCAGAGCTAGCATCCCCATCATCATCATCATCATCATCCTCATCGTCCTCAGAATCTGAAGCTGCTGGAGTAGGTGGTGAAGGAGTAGCCTCTGGAGCAAATCCACCCATGGTCGCCTGCCGTCGTGCAATACGACCAACACGAACATTCACCTGATACAACTTAGCAGAGAGTGTATCAAGGCGAGTGTCCATGCGCTGCAGCTGCGCCATAATATCTCCCAGAGATACATCGCTCGAAGAGGAAGAAGGAGCAGATGTAGATGGAGCTGATCTGGATGGAGCCGAACGGGAGGGAGGAGTGGCATCTGGTTGTCTCGACCTGAACTGCGCCTCACTACGTTTTATGGTAGCGGCATCTATGGCAGATATGTGTGTGAAGTGGTCGGACACAGGAAAGGGAATGGAAAAATGGCGTAAGATCCTCGTGATAGCAGAAGGAAAGATGAGCTTATCACGGGACGCCGCATCAAGATAAACATCTATGATAGACAAGATGAAGTGAGAAGGAAAGTCTATGGTAAGATGCTCTAGAAGTGATAGCAAAAATCGAGCACGAGGCTCTGTGATAGAGTTATAGTGAGAAAGAGGATGGAGAACAAAAGTCATCACCATGTTGATAAATCTAGGACCTTTAGCAAAAGGCCTACATGATGTGAACTGATGCTCACCCCAATCAGCAGGGCGCTCACAAAAAGCGGAAATGAGCTCATCTTTGGACACAGTCCTCAGACGCTCACAAGAAGGGTAATTGGGAAACTCTATCCTAGGTACCTTAAGCACATCCGCGACTAGCTGCGGAGTGACAGGAATGCGCGTACCTCGAATGCGAGTGAAGAAGAGAGGTACTGAACGATCAATCCCGTGCATGTTGGAGTAGAACTCCTGTATCAGCATGAGAGGGCAAGTGACCAGGATGTCACACAGTGACCCCCATCCCCTACTGTGAATGACAGAGGGAAGGTCAGTATCGGCGAAGTCCGCCAGAATGACTTGGCGTTCTGAATGAACACCTCGTCTAGAAAAGTTCTCCGAAAATGCCTTATAGGCATCTTCATCACGGAACCGAAGGTTAAGGGGAGCAGAATCAGAAGAAGTAGAAGCTCCAGAACGCAGAGGGTTTCGAGCAGGAGTGGATTTACGTTTGGGTGCCATAGACACTACTAACATAAAAGAATGAGAAAGAGAGAGAGGAAAACACTCAGAAAAGTTCCCAAAACAGTTCAAATATGACAAATATATTGAACAACAAGGCATGGGAATGCATGATCATGTGATATGCAAAACAAAAATTGCATCATGGGCTCAGCCTAATCCAATCCTATCAGCACACAGCATATAGCACACATCTAAATGCATGTAAATATCATTATAATGCACATGAAATGCAATGTATGACATTTTAAAAACATTTCAGTGAAAACCCAACCCAAAATTTCAAGAAAAACTCAACAATTTTGAAAAACCCCAAACTTTTTCAAAAATCCCAAAAACTAGGTTTTAAAACATGCAATGCATGAAAAAGGAATGGAAAAGTGATCTTACCAAGTGATAGAAGCAAGGAATGGTCAAGATCCAAGTGGGTTGGAAGATTTGAGCGAGAGAAATGTGTTTGGGAGAGAAAGAGCCACGGAGAGATTGAGTGAGAATGAGAGAAAATCGCGATCAGACTATTTATAGACACCTCAGTGAATCTCGACAGCTGAGGTGTCGAGAGGTATCGAGGAATCTGTCGAGAAAGCTATCGAGAATTTGGCCGTCGACAGATGGAGGTATCGAGAGGTATCGAGATGCAAGATGAATTTCAGATACGAGATGCTCGATCGATCGCAAAGGTGTCGAGAAGGTATCGAGGAGACAGAAGATTTCTCGATCGATCCACAAGGTGTCGAGACAGGTGTCGAGAAAGAAGACATCAAACACAACAAGTGAATCTCGATCGATCCATCAGGTGTCGATAATCTATCGAGGAGACAGAAGATTTCTTGATCGATCCATCAGGTGTCGAGATAGGTGTCGAGATTGCGATAAGAAAAGGCCTGAGAAGCTCGACAGATGACCAGGTATCGAGGAGGTGTCGAGCCAGCAGTAAAAAGCAGTTTTTCGAGAAGGGAAAAACACAGACATGAATGCAATCCAACACACATCTCAACCAAAGATCCACTCAACATATAAAGCTCTCAAAAACATCTCTCAACAAAAATTTAAGCACATGGATCCTCCAAAACACACACACACACTAAACAAGTCTAACCAATTTTATTTTTCAAAAACAAGTTAAGACAGTTTAGTGAGCATACATTAGCACATGTAAACACTTGTGATGGCCAAATCACATTGTACCTGCACATGTATCAAGAGTAGCAAAGAATATTGCGTGTTGTGTGTGAAAAACATCGCAAGATTGCATATGTGTATACATGTTATGACGATCTGAGATATGAGAAAATAACTTTAACTCACACACAATCATAACTGTTTGATGGGGACTATCACCTTTGAGGTACATCCTATGACTCCCACATCTCCTAGAAAACACGCTTGCAATCATATTTAAAGCATTTTTGATCTTTTTGCTTTTTATTTTCTTTGCATATTTTCTTTTATTTTAGCATATCATGCATGGGCATATAAAAGAGAGGAAAGAAATACCCAAGATGTTAAGCATTTGACATCGCACTTTTGCTATGCCGAAGCATACGAATGTCTTTGACACTGCACTTTTGCTATGCCGAAGCATACAGGTGTCTATGACACTGCACTTTTGCTATGCCGAAGCATACAGGTGTCATACTATGATTGGCGGGCTACAGTGGTGAGATGGTCATTTATGCCTTTCTCTTAGGATTTTCTAGTCCTACCCGTCAAAAAGAGTGATATGAGTGTTAAGTTTTAAGAGATAACCTAATCTTACTCATCACAAACAAGAGCCACAAAGCTCACTTGCTTAGTTGTGCATAGAGATGCTCATCTAAGCTACAAAAGATACAAAGTTTAGAAACTTTGTTTCAATGGCCATCCAAGGTACACAAATACCAAAGTACACAAAACACACACTGTTTTTGTATTTTTCTGATTTTTCAATTTTTTTTTTTATATCAAAAACAAAATACACAAAACTGAAAGTAAACACACAAAAACATGTTAAACAAAGCAAAGAAAAAATTAGACTGACTCAGCAGAAAAACAAAACACACAAGCAATGCAATAAACAGAAAAACAAGAAGGGAAAAGAAAGTGATGAAATCACTTAAAGTCCTTTTTCTTCCACACCTTGGAAGAGCCTTTCCTTTGATTGAATCCTTGAACCGGCGGTGAGGGGGAAGAATTTAAACCGTTCAAGTTCGAAAGGAACATGAGGGCTTTCAGAAGATCTCCAAGAGGAGCAAGAGAGGATTGAAGCTGATTTTGGCTTCCAGATGTTATCATGCCATTGCTTTGTTGAGTGGCTAACCACTTATAGCAATTTGGTCTAGTATGACTGGCAGCTCCACAATGATGATAGGGATGCTGCTTCTTTTGTTTAGGCTTTTGAGAGTTAGCCTTCTTAGCCCTAGGGTTTTTAGCATCTTTCTTATCTTGCTTAGGGGGTGCTCCTAAGATAGATTTACCCTTGTCTAAGTTCTCACTAGCTAATTCAATTTTAACATCAATATTCTCAATTTCAGTGTTATTAGCAGGAGGAACAAAAACAGTATTGCTAGTAGAAGCAGTATTAGAGAAAGAAATACCATACCCCAAACCAGTTCGATTCGAAGCAGATTTCTGATTGCTAAGCATCTCATCAAGCTTTGCACTTGAAGTCCTCTCCAGTTGAGCTTTTACTTGAAACAGCTTCGCTTCAAGCTTCTTGGTCTTCTCAGCCAAAAAGTTGTTTTCAAATCTCAATGCTCCAATAGTTTGATTCGCCTCATCAAACTTTGTGGACAACTCTTCACGATCAAGTTCCACATCACTGAGCTTCTTGGTGGCCAGCCTATATAATTTCTCATGCTTTTCAGAGAGCTTGTACAGCTTCTCATAGGCTGAATGGATATCATCTTGATCATCCATCTTCTCAAATTTTGACTCCACCAGTTCTTCTTCTTCATCCACTTCTTCAACAATCCCTTCAGTAGGATTGACTGTGGCAGTGAAGGTATTTAAGATTCCGTCATCCTCATTGTCGGAATCATCTTCAGGCTCAGTGTCACTTAGAGTTGCAGCAAGTGCCTTGCTTTTCCCAATGCTCTTGAGATATGTAGGACACTCATATTTCATGTGTCCGAATCCATGACACCCAAAGCACTTTGGTCCTGCAGGAACAGTGTACTGACCGCCATCCTTAGCATCCTTCTTCCCTTTGTCTTGGCTTTTAAACTGAGAAGAACTGAACTGCCTGCGGTCCTTGTCGAAGTTCCTTCCATTGGCATTCTTCATAAACTTCTTGAACTGCCGGGTGATGTAGGACTTCATCTTGGAATCTTCATCATCGGAAGACTCATCTGTATCACTGCTCTTTGCCTTCAAGGCCATGCTTTTGCCTTTACTTGACTTACCAATCCTAGATAATCCTATCTCATAGGTTTGCAAGTTTCCAACCAGCTCAGTCAAAGGAATCTTGTCAATGTCCTTTGATTCCTTTATCGCCGTAATCTTGGCATGGATTCTCTCAGGTAGAGATCTGAGCACCTTCCTTACAATCTTGGGTTCAGGGATGGTTTCCCCAAGATTGAAGGCTGAGTTCACTATGTCCTTGAGCTTGGCATAGAACTCATCAAACGACTCATCCTCCTCCATCTTAATTTCTTCAAAGCTTGTAGTTAGCCTCTGAAGCTTTGAATCTTTGACAGCCTTTGTTCCTTCATAGGTTGTCTGGAGGATGGTCCAAGCCTCCTTAGCAGTTTCAGTTAAGGATATCTTTTTGAACTCCTCATTGGTGAATGCGCTAAATAGGGCATTTAACGCTTTGCTGTTGAAGTTTGCCGCCTTGATCTTAGCATCATCCCAATCGGCCGATTCTTCTTTTGGCTTAGTCCAGCCAATCTCTACAGCTTGCCACACCTTTTCATCTAAAGACTGCAAGAAAGCTCTCATGCGTACTTTCCAGTATGCATAGTTAGTGCCATCAAATAAAGGAGGTATAATTAAAGATTGTCCTCTATCCATGACAAGCAGGGGTCAATAGATCAACACAGCAAAGATTAAACCCTAATCAGAGTGTGCCCGCTCTGATACCACTTGATAGGCCACAATCTGAATGACCCCTTGTGATTAACCCAATTAATTAATTTAGCCAAGTTATTAATTAATCAATTAATCATGCAATTGCGTGGAAGCACAAACAAATCACCAAAAACTAAATATGCAGTGGAAATTAAATAACACGGTGATTTGTTTACGAATGGGGAAAACCCTAACGGCAAAAACCCCACCGGGTGATTTTCAGGTCACCACTCCCGAAACTCCACTATTATCAAATCAAGCGGTTACAAGTAAAGGAATCCCAAGTACCTTACCAACCTACAGTTGAACCCTTACCCCAATACCCAATTGGACTTGATCTGTAGCGACAGTTCCCACCTTTGATGCACGGCTCCCAAGTACGTGACTAACCAATGCGCGGATCCCAGTACGCGACTTCAGAACACCAACTAAGGAAGAAAGGTTGGCTGCAAAGTTCTTCAGTTCATCCTTTATGATGAATAGCAGGAAGATGCTTGGTTACAAAACCCTACGGTGCAAATACACAGCAACTTCTTGAAGGAAGATGAACTAGGTCAAGAACTTCGTCTTTTGATCACAATTTGCTTGAATAGAGATTGCTCAATGATATTGCAACTTGTGTCACACTTGACGGCTCTTAAAACAATCCTTTTATATGTTTAGGGTTAGAAGAAAAGAAGGCCCAAAATCATATTCACGGATCCCAAGAAAATCAGATTGAAAATCTGAAATTTTAAATCTCGACAGATAGCAGGTGTCGAGGTAGCTATCGAGAAGGTGTCGAGCTTTAAAAACTTTGCACTTCAGCTTGCTTTTTCTTGGACAGACTTGATGACTTCAACACTTAGCCTTGAAACATTGTTTCTTGAAGTATTAAAAACACCTAGAACTACCCAATTACAAGTAGAGTGCGTTTTGTCAAAGGATTAGCCAATTTACATAAATAAGTGACATATGTTCTTAACAAGTGAAAACATATATGTCCTAACAGTTATCTCTCCACCAAATAATACCTTTGAACTTTCCAGAGTTAGTGACCTCATTGATCCCTTGAAGTGTGAATGGTAAACAGATTTGGTGAGGCAAATTTTTCTCCCACCCAATGTCCAATCCATTCTAAGCATATTTTTAAGTTCTTGTTTGCCACGAGACTGGCTAGTGTGGGCATACACTCCAAAATAGAAATTCACGGTTCGCAGTGCTTATAAAATTGCTTTAGATGAAGCCATAAATAGCAGGGTGGGTGAACCTTCAAATGGTGATACACACAAAAAATTCTAGAGAAAAATTTGGAGCTTGAACATGCCGAATAAGGTGAAGTCCTTTGCCTGGAGAGCATGCCGAAATATACTTCCCACAAAAGCAAACTTATGCAGAATGTATGTGAAGCTTGTGGATTGGGTATAGAACCCAGTGGACATATTCTTTGGGAATGCGAGAAAGCTTGTGCAATATGGCTACTTTCAGGGATTAGTTTTGATACACAGGGGATACGGTATTTGGAGTTCATGGATTTAGTGTGGTATTTGATCTTTGTCCAGCATGTTGGCAATGACATTTTGGAGATACTTCTCATGATAGCTTGGCGGATTTGGTTTAATAGAAATGCCATAAGACACGGTCACTCTCGACAATCTACAAAAGAAGTGGTCCAGTTAGCTCGATTTTTGCTAAATGAATTTCCGAGAGCAAACCACTATTTCACAGGTAAAGGACAACTCGGATGATCCATGGACATTGCCTCTAGCTCCAAATTATAAGGTTAATGTGGACTGGTTTCTGCTTAGAGTCAGAAGGTTGGTGATTAGAGACCATGTTGAGAGGGTTACGACAGCACTAAGCAAAATGGTCCACCAGCCACTAGGACCTTTAGAGATAGAGGCCAAGGCAATGGAGGAGGGAGTTACTTTTGCTTGGGATGTGGGTATAAGGGATGTGATTTTTGAAGGAGATTCAAAAATTATCTCTGATGCTCTTATGGGGTTGGGCTTTCCACTGGTGGCTGTATCAAATATCTTAACCGGAGTATCTCAAAGGCTTCAAGGTTTTAGGTTAGTCAAAGTTTTTCATGTGAAGCGACAAGGTAATAAGTCAGTACACATTTTGGCAAGTTATGCCAAAGAAGTTTTAAATAGTGATAACTATGTAACTTGAATAGAGGAAAATCCAACGCTGATTAAGTCGGCTTTAGCTTAAGATATATTGAATTTATCTTCTTTTTAATAAAGTTACAATCTTCCCATAAAAAAAATTAGTATAACTTTATTCCAAAAAGAAAAACTAAGAATAATATAACTAATTTTTTAATTTTTTTTTTTGGCTTGGTTTTTTTTTTTTTTAATTAAAAATTGGTTTATAATGGAAATTGGGAACAAACATATTTTCTAAAATTTCTATTTTAAAATTGTTTTTGTTTTTTAAAGTTACATTCCAGTCATAATCGAACCTTAAAATTTATTGTTTCAACTTTCATATTTCTATCTTAATCTAATTTTACATTTGAAAATTTCACATTACATTCCCTCCGATTGGTTCTTTTAAATTTACATTTCCTCCCATTTTAAAAATACCAATTGTTTCTTTATTACATTCCCCTCCAATTTTTAAATTTTTTATATTTTCACTTTCTTTTTCTCACGTAATGACAATAAAGACAAGTTGATAGAATTTATAGGTAATTTTGTTAAAGCTCACCTCGAAAATAATACCCTTAAAGGCCTGATTGGTAGGAAGATTTTTATTTTTGTTTTCAAAACAGTATAAAAAACCCATATTTAAATACTCTTACCAATCAAGCCCTAACTTATTAGGTAATTTTGTTTTTTTATTATAAGCACACATGCTTACTCGCTTCTTTATACTATTAAACTAAGTCCATGGGATCCGAAATTGTTTTCCTTTTTACCAATTAAATGAAGGAGACAAGTAAATGAGACTTTCAAATATTAATCTCAAGCCCACCTTAAATAGAATACGCTAATCTTTAAGGTAGCTTAGATAATTACAACTTTACAAAAAAAAAAAAAAAAAAAAAGAGATTGTAAGTTTTTTATTTATTTATTTATTTATTTTTGTTTTGTTTAATAATTATATGTTCATCTAGTTAAATTGTCAATGTTTTGATTATTAACCAAGGTATCGAGCATCTATATGAAATGAAGTTGGCCCATTTCCTATCCCGTGAACTCCTCAGCAATGTAGTTAATTTCGTACCGTACCGGCCGGTACGGCCGATATTTTCCGTACCGGTGCCTGGAACGGTACAAAAAGGTCCTCATTTCGTACCGGTTAAAATACCGGCAGTACCGGGAGCGTTCCGGCTGTACCGGCCGAAATACCGGATTTCGGCCGGAAAATAAATACTGGCCCGAAACAAAAGAAACAGAAATTTCTTTGTAATTTTTCACTCACCTGAGATAGTTTCTCAACAAATTTCACGATCTGATGCATCTTTCTCGTATCTCAGTCTCTTTTCTGCTTAGCTTTCCATTTTCCTTCGTAGTCTCTGCAATGTCTGTGTGAATCTTCTTCTTCTTCTTCGTTTTTTTTTTTTATGTCTTTACTGCTTCTCAAAGATTTTGAGTTTTGCTTTGGGAGCCCATGTGATGACTGACGTCTCTGACCAAAGGTAAGGAGATGACTTGCCTTTTGAAATTTGAAATGGGATAAGACTCAGTAGATGTAAACATGTGGAGGAGATAAAACCAAGATAAAAATAAAGAAAGATAAATTGTAAAAGTAAAAGAGGATGAGTGGAGGTAAAAAAAAAGGTGAGTTATTAACAATTTGTTGGCAGGTGGTCCTTGAAAATTGAGATACGTGTACAAAATTAATAGTAAAAATATTATATTCACAATATTTTTACAACATTTTCACAATAGATTTTAAATTTTAGGTTGTTATTATTTTTATAAAATATTCTGTTTATCTATATATATTAAATATATAAAATAACGGTAAATCCGAAACGGTACACCGGTATTGACTGGTACCGAAATATATCTTTCCGCTGGGCAAACCGGTACAACCTCCGGTACGAAATTGACTCCCTTGCTCCTCAGTCGCATGAAGGACCAGATATTGATTTCAAATGCTCAACAAAGGACTGGTGGGGTTTATGAAGCCATCCACCGTGCAATCAAGGAAGGGATTTTTGAGTTTGTTTTTTATATTGTGAAAGCGGATCCACAATTTGTGTTTACCCATAATATAGTATCAGACAACATTTTTGCGGTTGCAGTCCGATATCGTCATGCCAAAATCTTTAGCCTTATCTATGGTCTTGATCTGAAAAACGCTTTGGCATATTCTCCAGATCTCTTCTACCGTAATAACTTATTACATAAGGCAGGGATGTTAGCACCTTCTACTTCACTTAATCACATCGCAGGTGCAGCTTTACAGATGCAAAGAGAACTACAATGGTTTAAGGTTATCTCTCTCATTTTCAATTTCTCGGTCTTTTAAATATTGGCTATATGTTTACTTAAACAACTATTAGAGTCTTTAATCAAGCAGTATCAGTAGGCTACAAAATGTTACTGTGGCCCACTTGAATATTTTTTGGTGTTTGGTTGTAGTACTTTCGCGGGTACTGAAATTTCCAAAAAATTTCTATATTTTTATGTAAATATTTTATAATAAGTTTTAATTCATTACTTTAAAATATTAATACAGAAAACTAAAATCAAAGTAAAAAAACACAATTAAAATAAAAGTACAACAACAAATAAATGCTAGAACAATTAATAAAAACTATCAAATAAACTTATACACTCACATGCAAAATTACAAACACTTCAAACCTATGAAATGACACTTGAAAGTTGTTTTTGTGCTACTTTTAAAATGACAAAATTTAGCTACAAAATTGGTTGCAACCTAAGGTTACAACCTTACTCAATAAAATAACATTACTACATATTTGAAAATCTAATCGTTGAATTGCATGTTATTTACGTTTTCAATACACATGTCAAATTTTGTATCAATCAAATATTATTTACTATATGACACGACAAACAAGCTCTAATCGTTGAGCTCTTGTTTCTCGTTGATGGATCCCTTGAAGTTGGATTTGTTGACACGACAAACAAGCTCTTTACTCAGAAGCTCCAAGTCGGTGACTTGTTTGTTTTTCCAAAAGGACTTATTCACTACCAGTACAATAGTGATGCAAAGAATTCTGCAATAGCTGTTTCAGCATTTGGAAGTGCAAATGCTGGAACTTTGTCAATCCCTAATACAGTTTTCTCTATATGATCTATAAACTTATATTTTATGTATAATTTTAAATTAGAGAAACTTGCAATTAAAACAATTTATTGATGACATAGTTATTGTTTAATTTTCTAAAAAAATTTCAAGCAAGTTGGATATTAGAAGAATGTGTAATCCAATAGTGGATTTGTCAAAATTCGCCTCTAATAAAAAAAAAAAATTTGAGTAAGGTTGTACTTTTAAGCTACAACCAATTTTGTAACTAAACTTTGTCCATTTTAAAATATTGGGGGCGATTCTTTAAGTTTTGAGGAATAGCGTGATCATTTTGAAGATTTCATGAGACATTTTTGTCATTCAATGGTCTTTAAGGTTTTTTTTTTTTTTTTTTTTTGGTGGTTGTAGGGGTATTTAAGTGATTTTAGAGGTTTTTGAAGGTATTTTTTTGGCCATTTGGAGGCTTCAAGAATATTTTGGTCATATTTTGTAAGTTACTTTCATTATTTTGGATGCTATTATTATTATTATTATTATTATTATTATTATTATTATTTGGTTATTTTGAAGATCTTAGACATATGTTTGTCATTTTAAAGGTCTTATTCTAGGTCTTATTCTAGAGGATCATTTCAATGGGTACTTTTTTTTCCCTCTTCATGTTAGTGGTTTTAAGAGTATTTTGGTTATCTTGAAGGTTTTAGGGGGATTTTGAAGGTTTTGAGAGGGTAAACAAATAATTTTGTAAAATTTAGAGGAATTTTGTCATTTTGGAGATTTTAAGGGGATATTTAGATCATTTAAAGGTTTTAGGGGTATTTTGATTATTTTGAAAATTAAAAGGGTATTTGGTGATTTTGAAAATTTTAGGCAATTGTCTAAGGCCCACAAGTAGAAAAAGCCCCCAAATTTTATATCTCTTTACTTATGAGATTATTAATTAACTCATATCTTACTAAATGACTGTTTGGGAAGCGCGTTTTGTGCATTTCCCAGCGGTTACGTTTTTAGTTTGTGGGTCTTGTGCATTGTTCATGGGACCCACAAGTACTTTTTCAGCAAAAACAACTTTAAAATTGGGTTCCACAGCACTATTCACACATTTAAAAATTATTTTGTTACAGTGCTTTCAGTTTTCAGTTTTCAGCAATAAACGGTATCCATACAGACCCTAAATCTTTAATTAATTGGAAGTTGAGACCATCGTCCAACTCAGAAAGGGCTTAGTAATATGCTTAATATGGGTCTGATAATATACTTGTATTGGATCATGATCTCAAAAGCTTGAGTTTGAGTTTAAGCTCAATTTGATTAATGAATCAAGTCAAACCAAGCCTAGTTTAAGCTTTTGGACTTTTTGATGATCTCAAGCTCAAACATTGTTTATAAGCTTGGTTCAAGGTCAAGCCAAGTTTCAACATTTCATATTTTTTGTCAAGCTGAGCTTAAACATTCAATACTCGATAAAGCGTTGCTTGCGTGTTTACAACCCTACTTTCAAATAGTAGTACCAACTAATTAAAAAAAAAAAGTACCAACAAGATACTAAAATAAAATAAAGAGAAATTTTCTTATAAATAAAATTAGTAAGAGCTGTTGCTAATCCCTAACCCAAGTTTGAATATTTTATATTTGTTGCCAAGCTGAACTTGAACATTCAACACTTCACAAAGCTGAGCTTGCACCTTTATAGCCCTACTTTCAAATATTAGTACCAACTAGTTAAAAAAAAAAAAAAAAAAAAGTTAATACCAACTAGATACTAAAAAATAAAAATAAAAATAAAAATAAAAAAGGAGAAATTTTCTTATATTAAAAAATTTTGAGTAGGAGTTTCTTGCTGATCCTGAATTAGCGAGAATTACCTAATCCAACCTAGGTAATGATTTAAACCCCAAATTTTAAATTTAGGCTTAATATAGGTTAAAATGCAAATTGTGCCCTCTAAGTTTGACTGAAATAAATTTCAGTTCTCTAAATTCATTTTCATTTAATTGAGTCCTCTTAGTTTTAAATTTATTCAATTTAGGCATTCCGTCCAATTTTGTTAAAAAATTTCCATTAAAGAATATTCTTCTCTCATGAAAATATTCTATAAAATTAATAAAAATATTTTATAGATTTTTTATTGGAGAAATTTTTATCAAAAATTCTTTGCTATGTTCATTAGTTAATTGCATACTTAAAAGTAATTTTTTTAACAGAATTAGACGAAAGATCTTAATGAATAAATTTGAAACTTAAAGGACTTAATTGAATGAAAGTAAAGTTAAAGTAATGAAATGAATTTTAGTCAAACTTAGAAAGTGCAATTTGCATTTTATCCTTACTTTTAAGCTAAATTAAAAATTAACGCCCAAAGCAATCGAACTTTGAAGTCCAAATTTGAGTTTTACAATGATAAGTTCAACTGTATATAATTTTTTTTTCCCTTTTTAAGGGATGAATCATCATTTTTATCGTTGCTGACAGAAGAAGGGAAGGAAGAGAGAGTGAGAAGAAGGGAAGGGCTTCAAACTTAAAACACAAAGAAATAAGTATAGAACAAAAAGTATTGAGTACTACTAAGAATAAACTTTAAAAAATTAATTAAAATATTGATGCAGATGTGGAAATTTGTGAGAGCTGCAAAACTTACATTTCAACATATTATGAGGTCAACAAAAAATCAAAGGTTTAGGTTTTATAGTGTGTGTCTATATATATATATATATATATATATATATGAATTCTAGTTAATAATATTAATTATGAAACTATTAAATATTAATGTTAATATTTACTTTTCTTAAATTTCTGTCTTTTTTAATGTTGCGCTATTTTGGCTTCTAAGACTTTGTTTAACAAATGTAGGAGGTGGAGAGCATTGTCCCTCCCAAGGTTCATGCACATGTAAATAGAGAGGGTTTGACTCCCCAAGAATTGTTTACGAAAGACCACAAGGACTTAAGGAAAGACGGAGAGCAGTGGATGAAGGGCACAACAACATCTTGTACTGTGGTGGGTGCTCTAATTGTTACCATTATGTTTGCTGCAGTATTTACCGTTCCAGGTGGTAACGACCAAAATAAGGGCTTCCCAATTTTCTTAAATAAAAAATTATTTATGGTCTTTATTGTTTTCGATGCTCTCTCACCCTTTTCTTCCTCAACTTCTGTCTTGATGTTTCTGGGAATCCTCACATCTCGTTATGCAGAAGAAGATTTCCTTGTGTCCTTGCCTAGAAAGATGATAGTAGGCCTTTCCACCCTTTTCTTCTCTATTGCAGCCATGATGACAGCCTTTTCTGCTGCTCTTTTTCTTATGCTATATGAGCAATCATGGATTTTCAAACCTATCATTTGTTTGGCTAGTGTTCCTATCACCCTCTTTGTATTGATGCAATTCCCTCTTCTTGTTGCCATGGCCATTTCAACTTATGGACCTAGCATCTTCGATAGGAAAATGAAGCGTTGGTTTTAACATATTCATTAATTGTGCTATATGATGTACTGTTGTCCTATTAATAATTGGCATATACTAGCCAAAGATGAAGTTTTTCTTTCTTTTTTCTTTTTTTTGGAAGGTAACTGTTGAATGTCTAGCTCCAATTGCATACTTTTTTATTTTTTGGTTTTGGACATATAATAATTCCATTATATAAGTCATGCATCTATGTTGCTACTCTTTAATATATATATATATATAGTTACTTTGGGGAAGGATAGAATAATGCCTAATATTTCAATAGATTACCCCCTCAATATTAGGACTTTATCTAGGTTACAAGGTTATCAATGTCCATCATTTAATAACTATTTATTTATTTATATAAAAGGAATCTTTGATATCATATGTTGCTTATGGTCGAATTTGATATGCTATAATTCTCAATTTTAAAAGGTATTTTTCGATAATGTAATAGTTATAAGGGGGAGGGAAAATTTGAACCCTAGAAGTGCCAACCAATTGAACTATAAGGCTCTTGGTAGGTCATTTACTAATATAGTGGCTAAAAATTCACTTATTTGTTTGCTTTGGTTCAATGAAGTAATTGAATTTAGCGATAAATCTTACATGATATGAATTAAACTACACTGATAAACAGTTAACCACATATATCAATACCAAATTTAAAAGTAGTAAATATGAAAGCAATATAAGTAAGACACAAAATTTGATAACAAAGCGGAAAACTAAAGAACTTTTTTGATGGAAATACCACTTCAAGAACAAAATCTTGTAGAATATTCACTATAGGAATAGTAGTTAAAATAATCTACATGCACAAAATTTGAATTGCTAGACTCTTACAAACTCTGCAAATTCCCAACTTGCCTTTTTATCGTAGTAACCCTCAAACATCTACAATCTTGCTAAGCGAATCTTCTCCATGAACTATTTTTTTGCATAAACCAGAAACTCTAGCACTCCAAAGAATCTCCTAAAAGATATTTGTATGTTTTTAGACCCCTTAAAACACAACCAAATTAACCTAGTTAATTAGCCAAGTGATTACTTAGTCAAATTATCAGATCTAGGTTAAGACAAATATATCATATTAATGTAAAGTGCGGAATATAAAGAACACAAAGATATGATGACCCAGAAAAACCAAACCGGTAAAAAACCTGGAAATGATTTAACCTAGCTATCTTCAAGGTAAAAAAAAAAATCAACTATGAAAGAATTGAAGTTTACACAATAGGGACTTAGACCACTAACATCCTATTGCTACCTCGAGTAGGAAACTTACTACCACGACCACGTGACAGCTCCGAATCCACGAACTACTTCTTTCTTGGATTCCCAGCAAGTACAAGCACTCCTGCTTGTGTATCTTTAAGCTCTTGAATCTGCAACTGAAACTATCACCAAATTCTTAACATAGTCTTGATTCTTGATAACCCTAAATATGTGTGAAAACAAACACCTCTAGATCTCACAAAAGATTCACACACATAGCATAAAGAGCAACTTCAAAACGTAGCTAGTGTTTACCCTTTTATACCTAGGGCAAAACATAAAACCCACACGTCAAACGAGCTTGGGCTGAGTTGGAAAATTCTGTAGAAACACAATCTGCACGATTTTCGATCGATCTAGCCAGGCAGATTTACACAATAAATCCTGTAGAATACTTGATTCCAACTTTACATATAAATACACTTTGAGCAAGTCTAAACAAGACTAAAACGTTTTGATCATGATTTGCCAACATTACAAATTGAAGTTCTAATACATTAGTTCCTAATTCCTTAGAACCTAACAAACTCCCCCTTTGGCAATCCGTGACAAAACACAAACTTAACAAAATGCTCAAAGTTTACATAAAAACAGCCCATTACAAAAACATAGCCCAACATAACAAATTCAACATAACTATTATCTATCAGTTTCAAGTGTAAAGAGCAACACAACTGAATCAACCTGTATATTTCCTGAAACACTCAACAAACGCATAAAAACATGTGTGGAAAATACAAGTAAAACAAAATAACTTCTTGATTTCACATAACTCAAAATAAAAACATATCATGAATAACCTCATAAATATAAATCAATAAGCAATGTGAAACAAGAAACATATACAATCAATGTATCTCCCCCTATCATGGACAACCCAAACAAAATATATCATGAGCCAAAAAAATGAATGCATACTGAAGCACCTAGATACAATCTAAAGCTCCACAACTCCAAAACACAAAAAATCTCCCCCTAACAACAAAATTTCCTCTACATATGTACTCCCCCTTTTGTGAGGAATTGCCAAAGGGCACTTACTCATCATCAAAAGGAGGTGGTGGAGGCGACCGTCTAATATGCTCCAAATTCGCTCGCAAAGCATGAAGCTCATCACCAAAATTTGTCCATGGGCCGCCTAAACGGTCATGACAGTCTCCAACATACGATGAATGTCTGAACCATCCGAAGTAGATGGCGAAGGAACAGCAGCAGCAGCAGTCAGACCTATAGACGCCTCAGCTGAAGTATCACCTGTAGAAGAGGGAGGAGGAGAGGAGGAGGAGGAGGTACGACACCAGAAGGCTCAACCTTAGGACATTTAGAGCTTGCTCTCATCTGAGCAGACCTCTGCCTAAGAAAGGTGGCACTTATAAAAGCAACTATATGGACAGGCTCAGATGTAGGAAAGTCCTCTAACCCTAAATGCAAAAGGATCCGATGAATGAAAACCAGAAAGAAAAGAGCATGAGAAGAAGAGCTACTCCTATAGGAGCATCAATAACAAGGGCATACAAAAACACACATCGCTCGATAGGGATCGTGTGTAAATGAGAGATAGGCCACAAAGAATGACAAGCAATCCTAAAGAAAAGATAATGAATCTCAGTCAACTCAGCAGAAGTGATCCGAGGATCAGAACCCCACTGGATAGAAGTACCAGTGATGTATGACATGATATCATCGAAAGGAGGAGACTCATCATAAGGATAGATAGGATGCTGGACCACAGGCACCCTAAGAGCATCAGCCACTACTAAAGTAGTAATAGTGAACTCTACACCCCGTATCCAACTCTTAACTTGAGTGTTGGAATCATAGGTGTGGATAGAGAGGTTCGAGTAGAACTCTCTAATCAGGGTAGCTGGAGGTGGATGAGAAATATCCATCAATAGTAACCAGCCCTGAAGCTCAAAGTTTCTCCTAATTTCAAGATCAAACTCATCTAGAACTACCTTTCTCTCAGCCCAAACATTCCTAACAAGGTTCAACTCCTCATAGGTCTCCTGATGTTTCTCACTCAGAAATCTACCACTCTTAAAGGAAGGAGTAGAGGATGAGGAGGCTTTCCTATTAGCTCTAATCTTCCTAGGCATGATTCTAAGGATCAAAAAGGATAGACAGAAGAGACAGAGAAAGAAAACAAGGGCAGACTGCAAGTTAGCACAAAAAAATAGAAAATAAAAATTCTATATGATGCATGAACAATAACATATGTTGCATGCTCTAATACAGTGAGAATAAGTTCAATTTTACTTAGGAAACACGAAATTGGCTTAAGCATAGAGGTTATACCAAAAACCCCAAATTTTGAAAACCCACTTTCAAAAAACCAAGAAATTGAAAAAATTGATCATTGCGCAAGATAGATAGCATAAAATAATGATCAAATCAATCAATCTAACAAAATTTCATCAAATTAAGCTCAATTGAACAAAATCCCCAATTCGGGTAATTTCAAGCCCTAGAATTTCCAATTTTTCCTAAGTCATCAAATTAAAACACAAAGATCAGTTTTATATTATCCCACAACAAAAACCCATTGATCAATTTCCAAAGAAAAGGCTTAAATCAACAAAATCTCAAATTTTCATAGGTTCGAAATTTCCCAAGATGCATGACAAAAATGCATGAAAACTGAAAATAAATGAAAAAGGAGGGGCAAAAAGGTCTTACCGGCCTTAGATGACAAAAACCTTGCAAAAGATTGGAGGCAAAACGACAAAAAAACTTGATTGGAAGCCTTGACCGATCGAATGAGAGAGAAAGAGTTTTGAAAGTTTTGAAATAGTGTTTGAACATGTGAGAACTAAAGATTTAAAAAAAATCTCTATACTATTTTTGATTGATCGAAATTTAGATTCGATCGATCAAAAATGCCTTCGATTGATCCAATAGCGATCAAGCACCGATCGAAACAGACAGAACCAAACCAAATTTTTAATCGCAATTTCGATCGGTCGAGAAACAGGTTCAATCGATCGAAATTCGGGAAAAATCAATTTTTTGAAAAACGAAGAAATTTTATGCAAAAACTCCTCAAAGCATAGTATTTTATGAATAAAATGCACGAGTATGAGATGAAATGCTTTTCAAAAACACTTGTTTTGAACCCAGTTTTCCCAAAAATAAGATTTTCAATCAATTCTCCTTAAATTCTCAAACTTCAAACACATTTTGCATAAATATCAAGGAATCCTTCAACCTTGGATGACCAAAACAAAATTACACATAATAACATGTACAAAGTTTAGCAAAGAGTAACTTGTGTAGTGTGTGCGACTAGCAAAAACTTGAGATACATATGAGGTGATATGTTAATAGAAATCAAGCACATTTTCTACAAAATTCATCACATAAACTTGAAAAAGATTATCACCTAAAAAGTTACATCATATAACTCCTACATCTCCTAGAATAAAAGCTTGCAATCATGTAAGTTTCTTGATTTGCCTCATAATGTACATACCAATTTTATTTAATTAGAAACTTATTAAAGAAAGCCGAAATAATGTACACACCAATTTTATTTGATTTAAAGTTATTATAACCCAATAATGTACATAACAATTTTAGCATTTAAACCAAGGCTACACCTTATGTTCTTTTTGTGCATGTCCGACACTTTCTCGAGCACAAAATCTTACGATATGCACTAAGGTGTTCATGATTGGCTAGTAAAGTTCAAGTCTGTCAATCAAAGGCATGTGACTTCAAGATCAAGATCATGTAATCAAAAACTATAAACATTTTCCCACACAATATGCACTACAAAGTTTCAACTAGTAAAGTGCAATAAGTAAGCTCATCCAAGCTAAACAAGGTACATAAACATGTTATGTAAAAATAAATTGGCCAACCTTGATTTCAAATCCAAGAAAAATAAAGCAAAACACATTATTTTTATTTTATTATTTTATATTGAAAAAAATAACAAAAACAATCCTAGAATGAAATGCATGAATGTTATGCAATGCAAATCCTAGAAAAATAAAGAAAACAAAACAGCAAGAAAAATGGTCACAAAGAGTAAAGCGATGAAGCGCAAGTACCATGTCAGAAAGACTCAATTAGATCGAGTCTTTTGCATCCAAAACTTTTTAGATGCAACTCTAGTATTGGAGTTGTTATTCACACTAGAATTCTGAGCAACTCTAGGATTGGAATAAAGATTTAAAGCCTTTACCAACTCTCCAATAAGTACCGTAGGATCTTGTGCTTGGGGCACAGGTACTTTTGGCTTATTTGCTCGCTTAGCAACTTGCAACTTGAAATAATTTGGACAAATGTGCCCAGACTTTCCACAAAAATGACAAACCCATGCAGGCTTATCATGCAACTTGCCCTTAGGAGGGTTAGGAGCCTTAGGTTTAGACTTTTGAAGATCAACCCTAATCTTCCTAGGAGGCGTAACTTCTATAGATTTAGCAGCCTCACTCACATAGGGTTTGACAACCTCACTCATAAGGTAATCAGAAGAAAGAACAAAGTTTGTGGAATGGGGTTTAGGCACAGAGATGATTTCTACAAAACCTAAGCCAATTTTATCAGAGGGAAACTTTTGAACACTCAGCATGTGCTCAAGTTTGGAGCTTACAGACCTATTAGTTTGTTCTCTAGCAACAGATAATTCAAGTTCCAAATTCTTAACTTTATCAAGCAAAAGTATGTTCTCAGTCTTCACATTATTCAACAATTCATTAGTATCAAACAGTTTCACAAGCAATTTTTTCTTTTCAAGTTCAAGAGATACAATTTTCTTTAAGCCAAAATCAACACTCATAGCATCCTTTGCAACAACTTTGCAAATCTTATTGTAGGCTTCTTGTAAATCTACATCCTCAGAGAGTTCCCCATCAAAAGGGTTCTCTTCAACAGCAATACTTTCATCAATTACAGCAGTAACAGTGAAAGCAATGAAGTTTCCATCCTCATCACTACCAGTCTCATTGTCAGAAACTTCATCATCACTAAGGGTTACAGCCATAGCTTTACCCTTAGACCTCAAGAATGTAGGACATTCAGATTTCACATGACCATTCCCTTGACACCCAAAACATTGTTGACCCATAGAATTATTAGAAGGTTGAGCTACTTTCTCTTTAGGTTTTTCAGTTTTATTTACCTTAGTGGGATCATTCCTCCTAAAATTTCTAGATTCAGCATTGTTTTTACCTCTTGCCCTTCTGTTGTTGAGAAAGTTTCTAAAGTTCTTGGCAAAATAGGCAATCTCTGTAGCAGAGAGCTCATCATCAAATCCATTCACATCAACATCATCAACAGACTTAAGAGTCATTGATTTGGATTTGCTAGTCTTAGGTAGGTCCAACTCATAGGACTGAAGAGATCCTACAAGTTCATCAACAAGGATGGAGTCCACATCCTTGCTTTCAGTGATGACAGTCACTTTGGGTCTAAAATCCTCAGTCAAAGATCTAAGAATCTTCCTAACAATTTTAGGTTGATCATAGATTTCACCCAAATTATATGCAGAATTAACAATATCATTAAGCTTAGCATAGAATTCATCAAAAGATTCATCATCAAACATCTTAATGCTTTCAAATCTAGTTGTTAATTGCTGCAACTTATTGATTTTAACTGTCTTTGTGCCTTCATGCACAGTTTGGAGGATATTCCAAGCAGTATGAGCAACCTCAACATTAGAGATTCTCTTAAATTCCTCCGTAGAAACAACATTAAAGATAGCATACATAGCCTTGCTATTAAAAGCGGCTGCTTCTTTCTAAGAAGTTTGTCACTCACTCACAAGAGTAGTGAGCTTCTCCCATCCGGATTCAATAGAGTTCCAGACTCTCTCATCAATAGATTTCAGGAATGCTTTCATCCTTACTTCCCAATAAGCATAATTATTCCCATTAAAGTGAGGTGGAATAACAAGAGAATGTCTGTGTTCCATGACAATCGAGGTCAAGGATCAGCTCTTAGATCAAAGGATCTACAACAAACAAGTAATTACTTAGTCAAATTATCAGATCTAGGTTAACACAAATATATCATATCAATGTAAAGTGCGGAAAAAAAAGAATACAAAGATATGATGACCTGAGAAAACCAAACCGGTAAAAAAACTTAGGGAGGATTCAACATAGCTATCCTCAAGGTAAAACGAATCCACTATGAAAGAATTGAAGTTTACACAATAATGACTTAGACCACTAACATCTTATTGCTACCTTGAGTAGGAAACTTACTACCACGACCACGTGATAGTTCCGAGTCTTTATACATTAAATTGATAGGTGGCACCTAAGTGTAAAATGTTGCTCACACGGGTTCAGACCAAAAACTTGTGACACACACACACCCCAAATAAAGCTACATGTTTTTAAAGATAAGGTGATAAACTTATCTTTCCAGAAACAAATCCATGCAACACCAAACAACGTGACATATCTAAAGACGATTTAGATGTGGTTTCATTCGGTAGAACGCTACCTTTGCCCAAGCATTCCTTTTGTATTGATTTGCATGTTGCTGCACAATCCTCCTGTCTCTTTGCACCCAATCATCCCCTAACAAATCCTTGGCTTCTGACCTGTAAACAGATATTAAAGAAGCACCTAGAATTCACAATCAAGAAAATCATTCAGGCTTTAAAAAAGAATTATGATAATATATACATGACATACCTGTGGCACAGATCTAAGCATATAATGAATATTATTCATGAGAAATACATGGGTCAAAGTAGGATCTTTAGACTACTTAGATTTTCCATCCAAATTGGTTTGAAAAGCCTGCATTATTCTCATTGTTACAGAGGCCAACTGTGAACCCGTTTCATCTTTGTTATCAAATTCAAGGAAAAGCTACTTCAATGTTGATTGATAGTTGTAAAAATTTGGTGCATAATCTTAAGTCAATCATTTGATCGACATTAGTAGTTAAATCAGACAAACAAATAAATTGCTCAATTCTCCAAAGGCATAATAATATAATAACCTAACATATACGATTATGGCTAGATGAAATCTCATAAAAATATGTGCCAATTTGACATATCTAAATTCTTTGTGGGCTATAGTTCTAGGTAGGAGTGGCAAAGTAAGCCTAAACCCATTTGCCCACCCAAACTCACCCACTCTAATTGAACTCAAACCCACCCAATTATTAGTTGGGTTAAATGGGTATCAACTTAATTAGACCCAGGGTCCGTTTGGGTACAGCTGAAAACTGAAAACTGAGACTGAAAACTGAAAAATACTGTAGCAAAACGTGGGTACTGTAGCACAGCTGAAAATATATAAGGAATTGCGTTTTACTGTAGCTCAGCTGAAAACCTTTTTTTTTTTTTTTTCTCTCTCTCTGCTATTCACTCCTCACCCACCAGAGAAGAGAGTTCAGCGCCCACCAGAGACCCAGTCGAGGTCCGACGCCGGCGAAGACCTCAGAAGATAAATCCACGGGAAACGTCACCCAGTCCGACGCCGGCAAAGACAAACGAATCCCACTGTGCACGGTAAAGTTTTCTCAAATTTTTTGTTCGTTGTTTTCCATCCTGTCTTGTTCGAATTTCAGTTCTTGTTAATGGGTTTCTTTTCATTAGCTGAAATTTACTTCATTTGATTTGATAGAATCCAAGTTGAGTCCTCTCTATTCATTTGCTGGAATTTCAGTTCTTGTTAATGGGTTAATATGATTTATTTTTTACAAAGTTTTTATCTTGTTAATGGGTTAATGGGTTTCATTTAAATCAGATTCTTGCTCCTATACACTTATTTCTTCCATAAGATTGGGTGAAGGGTGAGCCGTAGCATGAACTAATTAGAGTTAAGAACTTGGAAGCTTGAAATAGGATGGGTTTGATTTTTTTTTTTTAGCATTAATTTTTCTGGGAATGCTGGGATTATCACCCGACTGGGTTTTGGTAGGAATTTTTTTTTTTTTTTTTTTTAAAACTATATTCATTTAGTGTAAACAGTAACCATTGCTCTGTGGGAATCAGATTTGCCCAGTGTGTGGCATGCTGTGCTGGGTGGCATGCTGTGCTACTGCACTGGGTGGCATGCTCTGCTGCACCAGTGTGGCAGCTGATGCTGCATCACCTGGTGCAGTAGCTGCTGCACTATGAGGCAAGCTGACCTGCACTGGTAACTCAACTTTTTTCAAACTAATTACTTGAATTGAACTCATCATAGGTGTTTTACATAATTAAGGGTAAATTGCACCAACCTCTCTTGCTACATTATTGAAATGACACTCACTCAACAAATAACTTCATGCTCTCTAACACTTTTAATTTCCTATGAGAATATTCTATTTAAAAAAAAGATTTCTACTAATTTGTACAAATCTCAAAGGGGAATGTCATTTATACAAACCAAAAGGGAGCAGTGACATTTTTTCCTTTATATTAACTAATTAACTTTGTGTTAGTTTTCTTCTTTACCCTGAATCTCTGATGTAAGGCTTTTAGTTTAGTGATCAAGAAATTAATTGTACTGTTATTAGTCATTTCTTCACGGGCTTAAGGAATACTAAATAGATAGTTGTCATTCAATTGACAGTAAATCATGAGGTCGAGTAACATTGATAATTTTGCACAATGAAAGGCATCTGCCCCTTTTGGTTTTAAGGAATTTTCAAATTTTATTTTGACATTGACAATCAAATGACCTTGATTTGTGCTGATCAACCTCCTCCACTAAATATGAATTACATGCTCACTGTGGTTTTTGAGGACCTATTTTCTTCACAAATATTATTGGTTTTGAGTAAAACCGGAATAGATGAACACGATAGCAATATTGCATGCATTCAACTTTGTAGATGATATGTTTTAGTAGGATTTTTTTTTTTTTTAAAACTATGTACTTTAAACTGTAAACAGTAACCAATGCTCTGTGGGGCATTAAAAATTCTGCCTTGCATCATTAAAAATTCTGCTGCATTCAAAATTCTGCATTAAAATTTCTGCATTAACAATTCTGCATTAAAAATTCTGCATTACAAATTCTGCATCATTAAAAATTCTGCTGCATTCAAAATTCTGCCTTAAAAATTCTGCATTAACAATTCTGCATTAAAAATTCTGCATTACAAATTCTGCATCATTAAAAATTCTGCTGCATTCAAAATTCTGCATTAAAATTTCTGCATTAACAATTCTGCATTAAAAATTCTGCATTACAAATTCTGCATCATTAAAAATTCTGCTGCATTCAAAATTCTGCCTTGCATCATTAAAAATTCTGCTGCATTCAAAATTCTGCATTAAAATTTCTGCATTAACAATTCTGCATTACAAATTCTGCATCATTAAAAATTCTGCTGCATTCAAAATTCTGCATTAAAATTTCTGCTGCATTAATAATTTCTAATATTTCAACATTTCAGCATTTCCATATAGGATAAATCAACATACATCATACAGCTACTACAAATGTCAGCATTCAGCCCGTGCAAACATTGACAAAATGGTTTACAACAAAAAAACCAAGTTATGCTTAACAACAAACCAAGTTTTGTGAGCTATTAGTTCTGCTTGACAACAAAAAAAGTACCATGACACAAAATGGTATTACATTGAAGTTTGTGCACCATCAGTTATGGTCCATACATATCGATGTTGTGATATTGTTCCGAACCTCTTTCATCTCATTTGAATCCAAGTAAGAGGCCACATCTGCCACTCCAACGTAATGACCTCCCTCACTACCTCCATATGCGCGTTGTGCAGAACGGGAATGTGGAATGTCATTGTGGTCAAAGGATCTAATGAAGTTGTGCAGAACCATTGTAGCAACAATGATGTAATTTTGAGTGCGTATATGGAACGCTGGCATACATCTTAAAATTTTCCATCGATTCTTCCAAACTCCAAACGTTCGTTCTATGACCAAACGAAGTGAGGAATGGAGATAATTAAATCTCTCCTCTGGACGATGTAGCTGTGAACCTGGCTGAAAATCAGGGATGTGGTACCGCTCCCTCTTATATGGGGCAAGGAACCCTGGCTTCATCGGATATCCTGAATCAACAAGATAATATTTTCCTGCAAACGAACACGTTTATTATATTAGCATTTTCACTACATAATACATACTTTAATACTATCATTAAACTGCATAGTTACAAACCAGGTGGAGGTTTTGGGAAGTTGTCACTCTCATTGTTGAGGACATTTAAAAAGATCCTGGTGTCGTGTGCTGATCCTTCCCATCCCACACACACGAATGTGAATTTCATGTCAAAATCACATGTGCACATGCAGTTTACTGTTGTGGCTCCTTTCCTTCCTCTATATGGGTGTTGATCCTCTTCTGGTAAGAGCACGTGGACGTGAACCCCATCAATCACTCCAATGCAATCCTAACAATTGCCACAAAAATGCCATGTGAAAATGAAACACGTGGTATGACCATAAAGATAATAGGAATACAATCAAGTCAAGATACAAAATTGACAAAGTACCATGAAATGCGGCCAATATCGATATGACCCCTGGATATGTGATGGCACGGTACGAAATGTAGGATCAGTAGGCTTGATAATGTCTGGTGCCATAACCGTGGCTAACAATTTAATTACGGTACCCACATGTCGACTCACTGTCTCACCAGAATGTTGAAATCTATCTTGCAGCATTCTGTTACTCGTGGCATTACCAAGTAGCACCAATGCCATTGCCACTGACTCCTCCAAGCAAACACTCTTGGTACCATCATACCCATACCGAATGCGCAATGTATTACACAATTGTCGAAACACATGGCTTGACATTCTAAACATATTGTGACATTTCTGCTCATTTCCATTTAATGTATATTGTACCCATTCATACCCTGTTTGTATATTTGTATGCATTGGTACTTTGGTCATATACGTCTCTATGTAAGCTACGACACTTGCACACCCAGCTATATATGCTGCAAGTACAATGTTGTCGCTAATGTCAAAGTCTTCATCCCTGCATATGTTACGAACTTTAATTGCATGTACATAATATTGAGTGATACTATAATATGTACGCTAAAAACAAGTTATTTCCTTTCAAAACTTACTGGTGCTGGGAATCAGCTGTGTCGTTTAGCAAATTCATCCTTTTGAATACCTTGAGACTTCTTTCTTTTTATGTCTGTGGAAAGCCAATACACACATAAAGAGGAAAGTTCAGTTTGCAGGAAGAGCAAACCATCATTCACCATCATTCACCTCTTGTTGTTTTGTATCTATTTAAAACTACTGCTATAAAAGATGTACATGCAATTCCTTATTAAAAAATAAAATAAAAAAAAAAGACAAAATGGTACTGTTCACGGGCTGAGTGTACAGTACCCGTGAACAGTACCTTTTAAGTTCCTGGGTGCTTTTGTACCCAACAAGAAAAAGAGAAAAAAATGGCATTGCCACTATGGTTTGTGTTAGCCTTCCAGCATGTGATTAAGGCCAATACCTACAGCTTAGGGGTACAAAGAAATGGAATTAATGTATTTAGGAACCTAACACTTTTTTGGCTTAATGCCGACATGTACAAGGAATACAATTTTAGCTTTTTGTTTGATAAGTTTTTGAGTAATTGAACTAATTACTCATTCTACCCAGTTTCAAGAATACAAACACAAATACAAACAGCTGTGATAAGGAATACATTTTTCATGATTTAAACTCTATCAAAGCTGCTGCACAAACCTGGATAGTTAACAAAACACAAACACACACACACACACACACACAGGACCAACAATCCGCAAGCATCACTATGTATTTGAGTTAATCATCTAATAGGTAGAGGTAAAATTAAGTATGATATATACTTAATTTATTATGATACCCCTTCCAAAAAACACACAGTAGCAGAAAGTTTAAATTTGAAAAGTAAATAAATTTGAAATGACTTCCATCATTAATAAACATTGGAAATAAAAAACAATTGAAAATTCCCCTATGATTTCTCACCACCAAGACTATCTTTGACATGAGCTTGGAAAGTGCTCACCAAAAATGAATTCTCACCAGAATATAAACACTAGCATAAGAACTATGGTTTAATTAGTGACAAATAACGTGGGTACATATGACAATTATAAACATTAGCATAAGAAAAAGGAGCAGTAAGCATATAGAAGATGACAAGTAATTAGTAACCACTGTTTTACATACACACCCATGGCAAGCATATAGTTTATGCCAATACAAAAAAGAAAAAATAAAAGAAAAGACTGCAAGAGGTACATAAAGATAATCCGATCACTACAATACTAAGAGGTACATAAAGATAAGCAACCCGGGCTCTAGGCAAGCCCCTTTCCTTCAGAGAACATGAAATTGAGGGTTCAATTCGTATTGCTTCTCTAGCCACCTTAGCTGGACCTCCTTCCTCTCAACATTAGCTGCAAACATGTTCCTACCGTCTACGTTATTCATGAAGAAGAAGGTGCTGAACATATGAAGGCGATCACCCGCTTGCACCCCAGGAAGACTCAACACCATGTCCATTATTGCTTGCATCTCATTAGCTGCTGCGGTGCGAAATGGTGTATTATGAGTACTAACACTTCTACTTTCAACAATAACGTCTGACATGCTCTTCAAAGAGTCAGACATGTCTTGAATGGTTGAACGCTTCTTTCTTGGTTTCTTGCAAATTCTCCTAAAAAGTTGGACACCGCTTGCCAAGCCTTTTCCCTTATTCACTGCCAGTCTTGCTCTGGACGATGCTGGGCCTTCAACATCCATTGGGTCAACTGAGTTCGTAGAGGGTTCACATTGGGGGTCAATAAATTCTTTGCTATCAATGGAATCCCCAGACCCTTCAGATAATTCAATTGGTATTTCACCACTCGGGCAGAATGCATTTTTTCCCGTTGCAACCGTGCCTTCATACATGATTTCCATGGATTTAATATTCGGCAAAGGTTTTTTTTTAAAGGTTAACGCCTTGGGACATGCCTACACGTGGACAACCGGTAGTTAGAACACAATATTAGTTGTAGATAATAGAGTTTTTTCACAATTATGTAAACTGAACTAACCTGAATCTTTCGAGTCCACCACTCATCAGTTTGCTGCATAACCCCAGTTACAGGATCATAACCCAACCCAGTCTCACCAAAACACTCCTTCCAAGCCTTCCATCGCGTTTTCAGATGATCCCATTTGGTTTTATACTGCGCGTGAGTCACGACTTTTCCCATTTCAGCCAACTGCTCAATCACTGCATCAACCCCTTCCTTTCTCAAAAATCCTTGATGCTTCTTGCCGTCTAGGACTTGAGCAGCAGAAAAATCACAAAAAGCTTTTACTTCCCTAGGATCTTTCCACCCAATTCTCTCTTCATTACCATCAGCCTTCGATTTTCCCTTACTCATATTTGCTATAACTTCCTTCTATACTCATTCAGGCATTTCAACGAATAGTTTGTATGCATATCAGTTTTCAATTACGCATGAGTCATGGAAAATGCAAAGTGAACTCACATATATGGTCCCAATACGTCTACACTTGGTGAGAAACACCCAAAATAAAATGAAGCAGAGAGAAACCTACATACTAATGTCATGGAAAACACAAAAATAACACACAAATGTTGAACTAAAATTACACACAATTTTTGTACAAAACCACAAATTGAAGTGTGTTCATGGAAAACAAAATAACGAGACACCAATAGATCAAAAGGTATGAGTAGAACAGTACCCGTTTGTGCAGAGATTTCCTGTGGCGGCCACGATGTCCCAAGCGGAGAGCAACTGAGCTCGAGCGAAGCACGAAGGAATGGTGACTTTTGTTCTCTGTGGGAGCATTTTTACCGTGTTTCAGTTTGACTGTTGATGATTTATTGCGGGATGGTGGGTAGGTGCCTCTCATTGAAGACGAGGAGGACGGGGCATTCATGAACATTGACTCCATCTTTGCACGGTTGGTGAGAGGAAGAAAGGAATTGCTCAAGAGTTACCGTTGGAGATCACGTTTTTGTTTTGGGTCACTCTGCTTCAGCAAGTGCAGAGAGTTTGTGAACAGTACAGCTGAAACCCCTGTTGTGAATGCAGCGTTTTGTATTTTGAAAACGTTAATGAAACGGTGCGTTGTGCTCTTTCCAATTCGCGTTTCAGCGTTAGATTTTGGGCGTTAAAGTTGGGCTACTGTAGCTGGGTCCTACCGCAGAGGAAAACGTAACGTGCAACGTGGGTCTCTAAACGCTGAAGCCAAACGGTCTCTTAGTAAGACTTTGTTGATGAATGACGTTTCTTCAATCAGCATGTTTTATTTTATTCTGATTGGAATTGTTTTAGTTTGATATGTTTTCGATTGAAACAAATGGAACCACTATTTCAAATCTTTCTTGTGTGAGGAGTTGGTGACTTGAGTTGAGTGATACAATGATATTGACGCACAACGAAGAAGGAATCCCAATTTTACGTCCCAACCTCAATATTTTGAACTATAAAGCAAAATTTATTGTGGAGACTATGATGGTGTTTATATGCAGAAAGCTAATTTTATTTTTTATTTTATCTCAGCATGTAACTTGTTAAGGAAAAAAAGTCTGATCTGAGCATGTAACAGTGGGATTTTTGAATTTGAATGCAAATACTGCATATGGGGCTGGCATTTGGACTCTGAATGATTGAAATAGGAAATCTGGGGAATTGAAATGAAGGGTGTTCTGGTGATAAAAGATTCAAAGTCATAAAAGGGGAATGTAGAAGCTCGCATATACTTATCACCATAGTCTGTCCAAAACGTTAATAGCATCCACGAGGTATTAACTGTTTACTGATTGGGATCATAGAGAAAGTTGATGTGTTCATCATTTTTTAAGGTGTAATTACTGATTAATTCAATTTTGTGGAATTGCATTTATGTAAGGGCCATACCTGCTTTTGTAATTTTTTGATAAGTGACAAAAAATTCAAAATTTCATCAACATGCATGGGCCCTCACTTCAGTGCTGCTTCTGCTCTGCTCTTGTTCAGTGATTTTGCAGTGGTGGTTGTTCTTTTGGTTTTTTTTCTTGAACTCCATTCTAGGTTGGTATTAGAAATTTAGAACTGCACAATTATTGGAAATTTGGAGCTGTTACATGCACTGTGATAATCTCTTGAGACTATATCTCCAATTTTCATTTCTTGATTTAAGCAACCACTTCAAGGCATTTGTCACTACGGATGCATAAGTGTTTTCTGGATTGAAGTGAGCCTGTCTGTAGATAGTTATAGTAATTTGGAGATCTGAAACGAAAACTAAAACTTCTCATTCCGTCTTCCATTGAATATGTGATGGGAGAAAGCATTATAGATTTAACTATTAAGATTTTAGTGATTTGTGATTGTGGTTGTTGAACTAGATTTTAGTGATCTTCAGTAAATCACCTGTTTTGAGCTTCAAAGCATACTCATCATGTTACTCTGTAAGTAAACCTTAATCTAACTTAACTTTTTTTTTTTCCACTTTGAAACCATAATCCTAGGTCTTCCTCAACACTACAACAAATGCTTTCCAGAAACTCATACATTAGATTTGGTATCACCACCTCTGTCCCACGTCAATCTTACCAAGCTGCGCATAATGACTGGTTTGGTGACTTAGGTCAAGAATTTTGAAAAATGGCTAAAATGTCAAGTTTTTGTTTGTATTTGGGGCCGGAATACATCTAAAAGAGCATAGAAAGAAAAAAGGAAAGTAATTATAGTACTATAGGAGAGATGAGTTGAACATCAACTAGGGTTCTTGGCCATCACACATCAATCAGTAGCTGGTCTTCCCATGTTTTCTTCATTCATTTCTTTAAGAGTATATAAATCGATAACTTTTGCAGATGATGGCCAACCAAACTTGGTGTCTGTGTTTTGTCAAAGTCAACATACTTGCTGCTGAACAAAAAACTGATAAATCTTACCCTTCCTTGACGCATGAGTTACACAAAACTAAAGTCAGAAGCTAAAAAATTGCAGATATATCTGTTAGGACATATGTGTTTCACATGCTAAGAACATATGTCTTACTTATTTATGTAAATTGGCTAATCCTTTGACAAAACGCACTTTACTTGTAATTGGGTAGATCTAGGTGTTTTTAATACTTCAAGAAACCATGTTTCAAGATCAAGTGTTGAAGCCATCAAGTCTGTCCAAGAAAAAGCAAGTTGAAGTGCAGAATTTTTAAAGCTCGACACCTCTCGATAGCTACCTCGACACCTGCTATCTGTCGAGATTTAAAAAATCAGAATTCCAAATCTGATTTTCTTGGGATCCGTGAATATGTTTTTGGGGCTTCTTTTCTTCTAACCCTAAACATATAAAAGGATTATTTTAAGAGCCGTTTTGGTAGACACAAGTTGTATTATCATTGAGCAATCTCTGTTTATGCAAATTGTGCTCAACAGACGAAGTTCTTGACCTAGTTCATCCTTCATCAAGAAGTTGCTGTGTCTTTGCACCATAGGGTTTTGTAACCAAGCATCTTCCTGCTATTCATCACGTGGATGAACTGAAGAACTTTGCAGCCAACCATTCTTCCTCAAGTTGGTGTTCTGAAGTCGCGTACTGGGATCCGCGCATTGGTTAGTCACGTACTTGGGAGCCGTGCATCAAAGGTGGAAATTGTCACTACAGATCAAGTCCAATTGGGTATTGGGGTAAGGGTTCAACTGTAGGTTGGTAAGGTACTTGGGATTCCTTTCTTGTAACCGCTTGATTTGATAATAGTGGAGTTTCGGGAGTGGTGACCTGAAAATCACCCGGTGGGGTTTTTGCCGTTAGGGTTTTTTCCCATTCGTAAACAAATCACCGTGTTATTTATTTTCCGCTGCATATTTAGTATTTGGTGATTTGTTTGTGCTTCCACGCAATTGCATGCTTAATTGATTAATTAAACAACTTGGCTAATTAATTAATTAATTAGGGTTTATCACAAGGGGTCATTCGAAGTGTGACCTAACAAGTGGTATCAGAGCAGGCACACTCTGATTAGGATTTAATCTTTGCTGTGTTGATCCATTGACCCCTGTTTTGTCATGGATAGAGGACAATCCTTAATTATACCTCCTTTATTTGATGGCACTAACTATGCATACTGGAAAGTACGCATGAGAGCTTTCTTGCAGTCTTTAGATGAAAAAGTGTGGCAAGCTGTAGAGATTGGCTGGACTAAGCCAACAGAACAACCGGCCGAGTGGGATGATGCTAAGATCAAGGCGGCCAACTTCAACAGCAGAGCGCTGAATGCTCTTTTTAGCGCAGTCACCAATGAGGAGTTCAAGAAGATATCCTCAACAGAAACTGCTAAGGAGGCTTGGACCATTCTCCAGACAACCTATGAAGGCACAAAGGCTGTCAAAGACTCAAAGCTTCAAAGGCTGACAACAAGCTTTGAAGAAATAAAGATGGAGGAGGATGAGTCGTTTGATGAGTTCTATGCCAAGCTCAAGGACATAGTGAACTCAGCCTTCAATCTTGGGGAAACCATCCCTGAACCCAAGATTGTAAGGAAGGTGCTCAGATCTCTACCTGAGAGATTTCATGCCAAGATTACGGCGATTGAGGAATCAAAGGATATAGACAAGATTCCTTTGACTGAGCTGGTTGGAAACTTGCAGACCTATGAGATAGGTTTATCTAGGATTGGCAAGACCAATAAAGGCAAAAGCATGGCCTTGAAGGCGAAGAGCAGTGATACAGATGAATCTTCCGATGATGAAGATTCTAAGATGAAGTCCTACATTACTCGGCAGTTCAAAAAGTTCATGAAGAATGCCAATGGAAGGAGCTTCGACAAGGACCGCAGGCAGTTCAGTTCTTCTCAGTTCAAAAGCCAAGACAAAGGGAAGAAGGATGCTAGGGAGGCCGGTCAGTATACTGTTCCAGCAGGACCAAAGTGCTTTGGTTGTCATGGGTTCGGACACATGAAACATGAGTGTCCTACATATCTGAAGAGCATTGGGAAAAGCAAGGCCCTTGCTGCAACCCTGAGTGACACTGAGCCTGAAGATGATTCCGACACTGAGGATGACGGAATCTTAAATGCCTTCACTGCCACAGTCAATCCTACTGAAGGGATTGTTGAAGAAGTGAATGAAGAAGAATTGGTGGAGTCGAAGTTTGAGAAGATGGATGATCAAGATGATATCCATTCAGCCTATGAGAAGCTTTACAAGCTATCTGAAAAGCATGAGAAATTATATAGGCTGGCCACCAAGAAGCTCAGTGAAGTGGAACTCGATCGTGAAGAGTTGTCCACAAAGTTTGATGAGGCGAATCAAACTATTGGAGCATTGAGATTTGAGAACAACTTTTTGGCTGAAAAGACCAAGAAGCTTGAACTGGAGCTGTTTCAAGTCAGAGCTCAACTGGAGAGGACCTCAAGTGCAAAGCTCGATGAGATGCTTAGCAATCAAAAACCTGCTTCGGATCGAACTGGTTTGGGGTATGGTATTTCTTTCTCTAATACTGCCTCTACTAGCAATACTGTTTTTGTTCCTGCTGCTAATAACATTGAAATTGAGAACACTAATGTTAAAACTGAATTAGCTAGTGAGAACTTAGACAAGGGAAAATCCATCCTAGGAGCACCCCCTAAGCTAGACAAAAAAGATGCTAATAACCCTAGGGCTAAGAAGGCTAACTCTCATAAGCCTAAACAAAAGAAGCAGCATCTTTGTCATTATTGTGGAGCTGCCGGTCACACTCGACCAAATTGCTATAAGTGGCTAGCCACTCAACAGAGCAATGGCATGATAGCATCTGGAAGCAAATCTCAGCTTCAATCCTCTCTTGCTCCTCTTGGAGATCTTCTGAAAGCCCTCATGTTCCTTTCGAACTTGAACGGTCTAAATTCTTCCCCCTCACCACCTGTTCAAGGATTCAATCAAAGGAAAGGCTCTTCCAAGGCATGGAAGAAAAAGGACTCTAAGTGATTTCATCACTTTCTTTTCCCTTCTTGTTTTTCTGTTAGTTGCATTGCTTGTGTGTTTTATTTTTCTGCTGAGTCAGTCTAGTTTTTGCTTTGCTTTGTTTAACATGTTTTTGTTTGTTTATTTTCAGTTTTGTTTATTTTGTTTTTGATATAAAAATTAAAAAAAAAAAAAAAAAATTGAAAAATCAGAAAAACACAAAAACAGTGTGTGTTATGTGTACTTTGGTATTTGTGTACCTTGGATGGCCATTGAAACAAAGTTTCTAAACTTTGTATCGTTTGTAGCTTAGATGAGCATCTCTATGCACAACTAAGCAAGTGAGCTTTGTGGCTCTTGTTTGTGATGAGTAAGATTAGGTTATCTCTTTAAACTTAACACTCATATCACTCTTTTTGACGGGTAGGACTAGAAAATCCTAAGAGAAAGGCATTAATAACCATCTCACCACTGTTACCCGCCAATCATAGTATGACACCTGTATGCTTCGGCATAGCAAAAGTGCAGTGTCATAGACACCTGTATGCTTCGGCATAGCAAAAGTGCAGTGTCAAAGACATTCGTATGCTTCGGCATAGCAAAAATGCGATGTCAAATGCTTAACATCTTGGGTATTTCTTTTCTCTCTTTTTTATGCCCATGCATGATATGCTTAAAAGAAAAATATGCAAAGAAAATATAAAGCAAAAAGATTAAAGATGCTTTAAATATGGTTGCAAGCGTGTTTTCTAGGAGATGTGGGAGTTATAGGATGTACCTTGAAGGTGATAGTCCCCATCAAACAGTTATGATTGTGTGTGAGTTAAAAGTTATTTACTCATATCTCAGATCGTCATAACATGTATACACATATGCAATCTTGCGATGTTTTTCACACACAACACGCGATATTCTTTGCTACTTTTGATACATGTGCAGGTACAATGTGATTTGGCCATCACAAGTGTTTACATATGCTAGTGTATGCTCACTAAACTGTCATAACTTGTTTTTGAAATATAAAATTGGTTAGACTTGTTTAGTGTGTGTGTGTGTTTTGCATGATCCTTGTGCTTAATTTCTTGTTGAGAGATGTTTTGAGAGGTTTATATGTTGAGTGGATTTGTTGGAAGAGATGTGTGTTGGATTGCTTTCATGTCTATGTTTTTCTCTTCTCGAAAAACTCCTTTTACTGAGGCTCGACACCTTCCTCGACACCTCCTCGATACCTGGTCATCTGTCGAGATTCTCAAGTTGTTTCTTATCGCAATCTCGACACATCCTCGACACTTGGTCGATCGATCGAGAAAGTTTCTGTCCTCTCGACAGCTTCTCGATACCTTGTCGATCGATCGAGATTCATGTTTCTGAAATTTGTCTTGTTCCTCGATACCTCTCGATACCTTCATCTGTCGACGGCTTATTCCTCGATACCTTCCTCGACAGCATACTCGATACCTCTCGACACCTCAGCTGTCGAGAATTACTGAGGTGCCTATTTAAAGGCTGATCGCGATTCTGAACTCATTTTCTCGATTTCTCTCGATCTCTCCGTGGCTGTTCATCTCCTTTTCACTCTCCTTTCACTCAAATCCTCCAACCCTCTTGGATCTTGCTCATTTCTTGCTCAAATCACTTGGTAAGATCTCTTTTCTCTTTCATTTTCATGCATTTCATGTTTTGAAAACCTAGTTTTGGGATTTTTCATAAAAATTTGGGGTTTTTCAAAATTGCTAAGTTTTTATTGAAATTTTGGGTTGAGTTTGGACTTAAATGATTTCAAAATGTCATACATTGCATTTCATGTGCATTATAATGATATTTTCATGCATTTAGATGTGAGTACTTTGTTTATATGCTGTTAGGAATGGATTGGGCTGAGCCCATGATGATATTTCTGTTTTGCATGTCATATGTTCATGCATTCCCATGCATACGTACTCTTTGTTCATATATCTGTTATATTTGAACTGATTTGGGACTTTTCTGCTTGTCTCCCTCTCTATCTCTTTCTCATTCTTTTACGTTAGTAGTGTCTATGGCACCCAAACGTAAATCTACTCCTGCTCGGAACCCTCTGCGTTCTAGAGCATCTTCATCTTCTGATTCTGCTCCTTTTAACATTCGGTTCCGTGATGAAGCTGCCTCAAAGGCATTTACTGAGAACTTTTCTAGACGAGGTGTTCATTCGGAACGCCAAGTCATTCTGGCGGACTTCGCCGATACTGACCTTCCTTCTGTCATTCACAGTAGGGGATGGGGGTCACTGTGTGACATCCCGGTCACTTGCCCTCTCGTGCTGATACAGGAGTTCTACTCCAATATCCACGGGATTGATCTTTCAGTACCTCATTTTTCCACTCGCGTTCGAGGTATGCGCATTCCTGTCACACCGCAACTTGTTGCGGATGTGCTTAGGGTACCTAGGATAGAGTTTCCTGATTATCCCTCTTGTGAGCGTCTGAGGACTGTGTCCCAAGATGAGCTCATCTCTGCCTTCTGTCAGCGTCCTGCTGATTGGGGTGAGCATCAGTTCACTTCATGTAGGCCTTTTGCTAAAGGTCCTAGATTCATGAACATGGTGATGACTTTTGTTCTCCATCCTCTTTCTCACTATAACTCTATCACAGAGCCTCGTGCTCGATTTTTGCTTTCTCTTCTTGAGCACTTGACCATAGATTTCCCTTCTCACTTCATCCGGTCTATCATAGATGTTTATCTTGATTCGGCGTCTCGTGATAAGCTCATCTTTCCTTCTGCTATCACGCGGATTCTACGCCATTTTTCTGTTCCCTTTCCTGTGTCCGACCACTTCACACACATATCTGCCATAGATGCCGCTACCGTAAAACGTAGTGAGGCACAGTTGAGGTCGAGACAGCCTGGTGCCACTCCTCCCTCCCGTTCAGCACCATCCAGATCAACTCCATCTACATCTGCTCCTTCTTCCTCTTCGAGCGATGTATCCCTTGGTGATATTATGGCGCAGCTGCAGCGCATGGACACTCGTCTTGATACACTCTCTGCTGAGTTGTATCAAGTGAATGTTCGTGTGGGTCGTATTGCACGACGGCAGGCGACCATGGGCGGTTTTGCTCCAGAGGCTACTCCTTCACCACCTACTCCAGTAGCTTCAGATTCTGAGGATGAGGATGATGATGAGGATGATGAGGATGATGGAGATGCTAGCTCTGCCGATGAGATGTCTGCATGACACTCTACCCTTTGTCACTCGTGACAAAAAGGGGGAGTAGTTTTGGGTTATGAGAGTAGTCATCTTAGGGGGAGAGTTAGTATAGGACATTTTTGATAGGGGGAGTGTTGATACTTTTGAGGGATATAGTGAGGCTATATGTATCTTTTCTTTTCTTATCTTTTTAGATACATTGTTCTTGTATATGAGGTCTTGTGACCAGTTTTACATACATGATACTTATTCTCTTATATATGTGGATGTATGTTTCTTTCACCTCTCTCTTCATGTGTTGTTTCTTTTCTATCTTTATACACATGTTCTTTTATTGTATGCAATCTATTAATTTCTGTTTCACACAAGATGCCTTGATGAGTTTTGTTTAAAGTGTTTCAGAAATACAGGTTGTTAAAGTCTACTTGCCATAAACTCTCTTCTTGCAAAGTTTTTCAAGAGTTTGTGTTAGGATAGATTTTATTGTATTCAACAAGTGAATATGAGTTGAGTGATTTATGACTTCTCTCATATGCTCATTTGTTTGTTGTGGTTTTGTCACGGATTGCCAAAGGGGGAGATTGTTAGGACATATGTGTTTCACATGCTAAGAACATATGTCTTACTTATTTATGTAAATTGGCTAATCCTTTGACAAAACGCACTTTACTTGTAATTGGGTAGATCTAGGTGTTTTTAATACTTCAAGAAACCATGTTTCAAGATCAAGTGTTGAAGCCATCAAGTCTGTCCAAGAAAAAGCAAGTTGAAGTGCAGAATTTTTAAAGCTCGACACCTCTCGATAGCTACCTCGACACCTGATATCTGTCGAGATTTAAAAAATCAGAATTCCAAATCTGATTTTCTTGGGATCCGTGAATATGTTTTTGGGGCTTCTTTTCTTCTAACCCTAAACATATAAAAGGATTATTTTAAGAGCCGTTTTGGTAGACACAAGTTGTATTATCATTGAGCAATCTCTGTTTATGCAAATTGTGCTCAACAGACGAAGTTCTTGACCTAGTTCATCCTTCATCAAGAAGTTGCTGTGTCTTTGCACCATAGGGTTTTGTAACCAAGCATCTTCCTGCTATTCATCACGTGGATGAACTGAAGAACTTTGCAGCCAACCATTCTTCCTCAAGTTGGTGTTCTGAAGTCGCGTACTGGGATCCGCGCATTGGTTAGTCACGTACTTGGGAGCCGTGCATCAAAGGTGGAAATTGTCACTACAGATCAAGTCCAATTGGGTATTGGGGTAAGGGTTCAACTGTAGGTTGGTAAGGTACTTGGGATTCCTTTCTTGTAACCGCTTGATTTGATAATAGTGGAGTTTCGGGAGTGGTGACCTGAAAATCACCCGGTGGGGTTTTTGCCGTTAGGGTTTTTCCCCATTCGTAAACAAATCACCGTGTTATTTATTTTCCGCTGCATATTTAGTATTTGGTGATTTGTTTGTGCTTCCACGCAATTGCATGCTTAATTGATTAATTAAACAACTTGGCTAATTAATTAATTAATTAGGGTTTATCACAAGGGGTCATTCGAAGTGTGACCTAACAATATCCTTATGCTTAAATACTCAGAGGTTCTACCTAATTTTTAGAACCAAGAATTATTACAATAGTTCATATTTAGCAGAAAAGTGCCAAGAGCTTCCAGACTTGAAATCAGAATTGATTGAAGATCTACCATTCTGCAGTTTCCACTTTTCTTAATTCACAGAGAGAGAGAGAGAGAGAGAGAGAGTAATACATGGTTTTTGAAGGTATGCCAATGTCTAATATTTACTCTGCTCTGTGTATGTTTTTATAAGGGGCAGAAGTGCCATGGCATCTAAGGTTTATTGGGGTTATTATTTTTGTGAGGTTTCCCTTTAATTCTCATTGTCCTTTTTTTTTTTTAATTCTTTGTCATGGGCTACCCTTTTTTTTTTTTTTTTTTTTAATACTGATGCTCCACTGTTGTCTATCAACTCATGCATGATATTTTAATCTTACAATTCCATTATTAGCAATAAGTTAAAGCTTGAGTAACAGATATGCATTATGCACTTTATAAAATCGGTGTCAAACAGACTTTGGATCACATTTTAATCTTACAATTCCATTCTAGTATGTTTCACGTGCAGGTACCTTATCGGTTGACATATGACTTCCCACCTGAAGTCAGTGAAAAGCTTAAACATCAGTGGGGATCAGACTGGAAGGGTCAAGCACAGAAGTGGTGAGCATATGATACAGCCATACATTGTTAGATGTGGTATATATGGTGAAGGGCTGCAACTGAGTCCAGATTAGGTCAGATTTAGTTTAGGGCATTAACCAAGCTGAGGATTAGTCTAGCAAACCCAGGACAACTGAAATATCAACTTGTAACCGTTTTTTAAGGTGTAATTACTATTCATTCAATTTTGTGGAATTTCATTCATGTAAGGGCCATACCTGCTTTTGTAATTTTTTGATAAGTGACAAAAAATTTAAAATTTCATCCACATGCATGGGTCCTCACCTCAGTTTTGCTTCTGCTCTGCTCTTATGTCTCCATTCAGAACCGTTCAAATGATAAAAAGTAATATAGAATTTTATGCTTGAGAAAGAACTTTTAGACGTGACTATTAGGATTCTACTTTTGAAGTTTCTAATGCTTTTCATATGCTATTTAGTTTGTTATTTTACATTTTGTAACTGCAAATTTTCAAAACTCTGTCATATTATATATTTGTTTAATCAGTTTTTTTCAGAATTCATTATAAACTTGTTTAGTGATTTTGCAGTGGTAGCTGTTCTTTTGGTTTCTTGAACTCGGTGCCAGGTTGGAACTAGAATTTTAGAACAGCACAATTATTGGAAATTTGGGGCTATTACATGTACTGTGATAATCTCTTGAGACTATATCTCCAATTTTCATTTGCTTGATTTAAGCAACCACTTCAAGGCATTTGTCACTGGGGATACATAAGTGTTTTCTGGATTGAAGTGACCCTGTCTATAGATAGTTATAGTAATTTTGGAGATCTGAAACCAAAACTAAAACCTTCTCATTCCATCTTCCATTGATTATGTGATGGGAGAAAGCATCATAGATTTAACTATTAAGATTTTAGTGATTTCTGATTGTGGTTGTGAACTATAACTTATGGTAATTAAAAGTTATAGTAGTTTTTACTAAACTTGTATTTCCTTCTATTCATGATATAATTCTTTTATATGAGATTATTATTGGTATTTTGTACATTTTAATCTAATAGGGTGGTGTCGATGAGGGTGAAGATCCTAGAACTGCAGCAATTAGGGAATTAAGAGAAGAGACGAGTTAGTTCAGCAGAAGTTATTGCAGAGGTATGAAATTTGGACTTTTCTTCCTTAAATTACCATTTTTTGGGATGCTTATAGACTTTGCTTGAAGAAAGTGTGAGACTACAGTAGAAATTGCTTAATAAAGCTGTTGTTGCTTTCTTTTGGAGATCTGAATTGAATGTCTTTTATGCTTAGGTTTTAAGAAACTGATCAGCTTTGATGGAGGATAATTAAAATAAGGAAGACATAACTATTCCTGAACCAATCTTCAGTGGCTGGAAAGTATCTGATTTGTTAACCTCCTATAATTTTTCTTTTTTTAAAACTCCTCTGTATGGTATTATAACTACTTTGCACAACTGATCTCCTTCAATTCAGAACCTTCAATACCTTACACACCCCCCCTCCCCCCCCAACACACACACCACAAAAGGGGAAAACTGAAATATTCTCCTCTTGCATACTCAAGCAAGCATGTGAAAGGACATGGTTGCCTTTGGCTGAAACACAGAGAACTTAATTGTTTTTTTATTAAAACTTAAAAAGGAAAGTGAGATATATTTCTGTTTAGCATCTTTGCTACTTACAGTTTATGCACTGTTCACGCATTGTGCATACACTGTTCACAGCATTAAAAAATGTTAAAAATGGGTCCCACGGTACTATTCATACATTTAAAAATTATTTTGCTACAGTATTTTCAGCAACAATCAGTTTTTAGCAACAATAAATTGTATCTAAACGAACCCTATATCTCGGAAAGGTGTACTCAATTATCTATCCCATGGGTGTTTGTCCACCCTAGCTAACTTGAACAGCAAAAGAGGACTCATGTAGCCAATTCCAATTAGTAGGGCTCAAGGCCTAGTTGTGTATTTCTGTGTCTGTGGAGTGTGAGATTGATCCAACATCTTTGAAAGAGCAATATAAAGATCAAAATTCTTCAAAAATATGGTCTAAGGGCCTAAGGAGCACACTCCTCTAGGCTACATTAGATATTACTGAGTTCTTTTTGGGTGTTTCTTTACATTAGAAAGTTGCTGGTTTAGTATAAATTAGTGTTATTTTTATTTAAATTTTTTTTTTTTAAAGTCTTGGGTGTTTTGTAATTTCAGGTTTCAGGGTATGGGCAGAACTTTTCGTTGATTGGGTCTTATGATGGGTTTTCATATGTTGTTAGGCTTTAACTGTGGGTTCTAATAATAATTTGGAATTAGTTAATAGTCAAGCCAGGAGCTTGATAGGGTTAGGTTTAGCTGGCTACATATATTGATGTTACACTATTATTTCAATGCGCAGAACAAGTTGTGTTAGAATATTGTAGTAAGTATGCTTTGAAGTTTATGTGATGCAACCCTTCTTCTCTAAGGTGTGATGCCAAGGACACCGTGGGCTTGATGCTTAGGAAAACTAGTTTTGAAGCTTCTCTCTTTGATTTTCTGCAATTTGAAAGTTGAAATGTTGCAACCAGACCTTGATTCCTCACTCTTAGAACCCTAAACTTTATAGATTATAGTTAAAAGCCTAGCACCACCCACCTTTTCTTAGCCTCCAAGCCCACAAAACCAGGTCTTGTAGAGTTCTGATTTACTGTTTGCAGCCCCACATCAAATCTGTTCTCAGTAAATCGCTTGTTTGAGCTTCAGAGCATACCCATAATGTTACTTTGTAAGTAAACCGTAATCCAATCTTTGTTTCGATCCTTTTCCACTTTAAAACCCTAATCCTAGGTCTTCCTAAACACTACAACAAATGCTTTCCAGAAACTCCTACATAAGATTTAGTATCACCACCTCTGTCCCACGCCAATCTGACCAAGCTGTGTATAATGACTGGTTTGGTAACTTAGGTCAAGAATTCTGAAAAATGGCACGTTTTTGTTTGTATTTGGGGTCTGAATACACCTAAAAGTGCATAGAAAGGGAAAAGGAAAGTAAGTATAGGACTATAGGAGAGATGAGTTGAACATGAACTAGGGTTCTTGGCCATCACACATCAATCAAGTCGCTTGTTTTCCCATGTTTTCTACATTCATTTCTTTAAGATTATGTAAATCCATATCTTATACAGATGATGGCCAACCAAACTTGAGTCCATGTTTTGCAAAAGTTAGCATACTTGCTGCTGACCACAGAACTGATAAATCTTAACCTACCTTGATGCATGAGTTACACAAAACTAAAGTCAGAAGCTAAAATATTGCAGATATATCCTTATACTTAAATATGTAGAGGTTCTACCTTATTTTAGAACCAAGATTTATTACAATAGTTTGTATTTACCCGAGAAGTGCCAAGAACTTCCAGACTTGAAATCAGAATTGATTTGATGATCTACCATTCTGCAGTTTCCGCTTTTCTTAATTCGCAGGGAGAGAGAGAGAGAGAGAGAGACTATTATACATGGTTTTCCAAGGTATGCCAATGTTTATTATCCACTCTACTTTGTGTGTGTTTTTTATGGGGGGCAGAAGTGCCATGGCATCTAGGTTTATTGGGGTTCTTATTTTTGTGAGGGGCAGAAGTGCCGTTCACTCCTTTTCTTTCTTGTACGTGGGCTAAAAACAACAATGTAGCCTAAATAAATAAAATAAAAAGTCTGTCAGTAATTTTGGGACTAATGCTCCATGGTTGTCTATCAACTCATGCTTGTTATTTTAATCAATTCCATTGCTTGCAATAAGTTAAAGATTGATTTGGGTTTCAACCTTATTGGTAGACATGACTTACCACCTGAAGTCAGGGAAAAGCTCAAACATCAGTGGGGATCAGACTGGAAGGGTTAAGCACAGAAGTGGTGAGCATATGATACAGCCATACATTGTTAGATGTGGTATATATGGTGAAGGGCTGCAACTGAGTCTAGATTAGGTCAGATTCAGTTTAGGGAATTAACCAAGTTGAGGATTAGTTTATCAAACCCAGGACAACTGAAATATCAACTTGTAACCATTGGATGTATTCAACCTAACATAACCTAATCTAGGGTACAAAATTACAGATTTTTTTGTTTGGGGGCACGTAGAATATAGTAATTTGGATACGCAAGTAATTTTAGAATTAAATTTATCTCCATAGATGTACATTACTGTGAGTGTAAATTTGTATTTAACTCTGTGAAAGCGATAGAGATGAATCTAAGGAAGTCTCATCTAAACAGAAGAAAGCTAAGAGGAAAGTCACACTGCAGAAGCTACTGCTACTACTGCAGAAACAGAGGATAAGAAGAAGAAACAAGTTACAGAGCTACAGGCCGTTTAGTATTTTGTTGTAAAACTACTGTAGTTTAGGAGTTAGTTTATAGATAGTGGATTACTGCTGCCAGTTCATTTTCTGGAGGGAAAGTTAGTTAATTAGCTTTTGTTAGTTTTGTTTGTTAGCTTTCAAGAGAGGTATATATATCTTTGTACACAAACAATAATTAATTGAATCATTCAGTTTTCTCAATTCAGATTTTATAACTTCGACAAACTTGTAAACCCTTTCAGGTTTCTTCTTAAATTCACCATGATTATTAGGATTCTTAAAGTAAAATTTAACAGATTACATATTCTGTTATTTAACAGCTTAGGGCCTTAGGATGTTGAGATAAGCATTAATT